>VZQC01011939.1:4198909-4259714 GCA_009823505.1 Rhizomys pruinosus | reverse complement strand
TCCTTCAACTATAGTCGACATTTTTGCTGGGTAAAGTATTCTGGATTGGCATCCATAGTCCCTTAACACTGGGAATGCTTTGCTCCAGGTTCTTCTTGCTTTCATGGTTTGAGCTGAGAAG
Source organism: Rhizomys pruinosus (assembly GCA_009823505.1). Lineage (NCBI taxonomy): Eukaryota > Metazoa > Chordata > Mammalia > Rodentia > Spalacidae > Rhizomys > Rhizomys pruinosus. The sequence goes on along the minus strand of VZQC01011939.1, from coordinate 4,259,593 downwards.
TCAGTTGTAATTCTGATGGGTTTCCCTTTGTATGTGACTTGTTTTTCTTTTGTAGCCCTCAGAATTTTGTCTTTGTTTTGGGCAGCTAGCATTTTAACTATGATATGGCGTGGGGTGTTTCTTTTCTAATCTTGTCTATTTGGGGTCCAATGTGCTTCTTGTATTTGTATGGGTTTGTCTATTTTTAGTTTGGGGAAATTTTCATCTATTATTCTGTTGAAGATCTGATCAATACTATTCTCTTGAGATTCTTCTCCTTCCTCTATTCCTGTGATGTGGAGGTTTGATCTTTTCATAGTGCCCCATATTTCCTGGTTGTTCCACTTTTGTGTATTTTTAAATTTTTCATAATCTTCATTTGAGCTTTTTAATTGCTCTGTGTTATCTTCCAGATCTGATATTCTTTGTTCTGCTTCTTCCATTCTACTTTTGAGGCTTTTTCCTTTCCTTTCTTCTTGATTGGATGAGTATTCTAATTCCTTTTTCATTTCATCCTGTGTTTTCTTTAGTATTTCCATTTCCTTTTTGAGCTTCTCAATCTCTTCTTGGTGCTCCTTACTTCGTTGGTTGGCTTCCTTTATCAGTGTTTCTACTTCCTTTTGGAGTTTGCTTTTTTCTCCCTCTAGTTCTTTCTGGAGTTTGTCAGTCTGTTCCTTTAGTTCTTTCTGAAGTTTGTCATTGTATCCCTTTAGGTCTTTTTTGAGTTTTTCATTCTCTCTCTTTAGTTCTCTGAATTCTTCTTTATTTTTTTCTCCCTCTAGTTCTTTCTGGTGTTTGTCAATCTGTTCCTTTAGTTCTTTCTGGTGTTTGTCATTGTATCCCTCTAGGTCCTTTTTGAGTTTTTCATTTTCTCTCTTTAGTTCTCTGAATTCTTCTTTACATTCTTTAATTTCTCTGCATAGGTCTGCAATTATTCCTCTAAGATCTGTTCCTTAGGTCTCCTCCAAGGGGTTCCCATTGTAGCTATCTCCTACAGATTTGGTAGAGCCTGGTGCAGGATTATCCTGTGCCTTTCCCATGTTGTCCCTTCATCGTGTCCCTGGCATGTGGCCTTCCCTTTTGTGGTTCAGATCACAAATACCTTTTCACTATGTTTGCGGAGGGTTTTGCTTTCCTCCTTCAGATGCTTTTTTCCCCTCTTTCCTCCTCCTTGTTTATGGAGTATTGACTTGTCTAGTTTTCAGGCTTTCAATTTTGTTTATATATTGGATAGTGGAAGCCAAAGCACTCTTCTCTTCTTGTTCTGAAGGTTCTCCAAAAAACAGGCCACTTGGATTCTCACCAATTACTGGCGGTAGTGGTGGTGGGGTATGTGCCTGACCTAGCCCGTGCCCCAGTACCTGCCTGAGTGACTTCTGGCCAGCCCGCACAAAGGCACAGAGGCACCGACCCAAACCTGCTGGTCGACCATCTGGTCCAGTGCAGAGGCACCGATCCAAACCCACTGACCTAACCTGTGCCCCGTACCTGCCTGAGTGACTTCTATTACAGCTCTCTTCACAATAGCAAAGAGCTGAAACCAACCCAAGTGCCCCTCAACTGACGAGTGGATAGAGAAAATGTGATGCATCTACACATTGGAGTTCTATGTAGCAGTAAAGAAAGATGACATCATGAACTTTTCAGGTAAATGGCTGGAGCTCGAAGATATCATGCTGAGTGAAGTAACACAGTCCCAGAAAAACAACGAATGGTATTCCTCATCTGTGGATGCTAGCACCAATTACCTAATTGTATGGCAAACTGAGCAACATTAATGTGATCTGAAAACAACTGTGCTCTTATATTGTAGAATCCCTTGAAAAATAACAATATAAAAAAATAAAAATAAAAATAAAGATTAAAAAAATCATAATCAAAAGAAAAAAAACTAAAAAAAATGTGGATCCCACCACTCAGAAGGCAGAGACTCAGATCTCTATGAGTTTCAGGCCGGCCTGGTCTACATAGTGAGATCCTGTCTCAAAAAAGAAAACAAAGTTCCCCTTTTCTGACCTGCCTCACTCTGGTGCTCCCTCTTGTGCAGATTCATAGCTAACCCGTGTGGGAAGCATCAGCATCCCCATTGTGCAGACAGGAAAATGGAGGCTCAGCAATATACTCAGAGTCAGAGGAGTATTAGTGTAAAACAGGATCTACACATTCTCTTTTGACTCCAAATGCATGCTCTTCTCACACTCTTGAGCTCAGCCCAAGGAGAGGAAGAAGATGGGTAGGTTGTGTCAACAGGGTAGGTTGTGTCAGCAGTGGAAGAGAAATGGAAGGTGGGGAGTTATGAAGAAATGAACCTAAATTTTTATTTTTGTTTTATGTGTTTGAGCATTTACCTACATGTATGTATGTGCACCATGTGTGTACAGTGCCTACGGAGAGCAGAGGAGACCATCAGACACACTAGAGCCAGAGTTACAGATGGTTGTGAGTCTCTTCGTGAGTCCTGGGAACGGAACTTGGGTCCTCTGCAAGAACAGCAAGTGTTCCTTGCCACTGAGCCATTTTTCCAACTCCCAGAGAAATCAACTAAAAAGAGAGAAAAGTCATGTTGGCTCATGACTTTCCCTGAGCGTTTTGACATTTCCTGGGACAACATGAACAAACATCTAAACCCTCTTCTGACAACAGACCAAGGGAATGATTCAACTCCAGGTTTGGCTTGATGGACAAATGACTTTACTGAGTTACATACAGGATCGTGAGTGAGGGGCTATTTCTAGGAGCATGAATGACTCAAAGACAGCTACAACACTAGAAGCCCACCTCAGCATGGGTGACACCTCATGAATGCTGCTTCTCAGAGCTCTGTGAACAACTTGCAGACAGCTCATTACAGTTTCCTCTTCTGGATCAGTTGTTTACTATTTATAGAACCTGGAGGAGGGGCCTCATGAGTCTTGCAAATTTCTGAGCTTCCTAAGTCTTATAAGTTTTATGAGCTCCCGAGCCCCTCCAGGGGTGATGTTTCAATTCTGATGACCAAGCTCCACAGAGCATAAGTCCAAGGATGCATGGGCCTGTGGTGAAGCAGAACTTCATGACAAAGAGAACGTGGTAAAGGCAAGGCCATTTACATCATGTTGGCCAGCGAGCAAAAAGAGAGAGCTTTCTTTGCAACAAAGCCCTTGCCTGGGGTCCATTAAACTATGAACCTATGAGTGGATTGCTCCATGGATGAGGTCAGAGCCCTGGTGATCTAATCACCTCTTCAAAGCCTTGGCTGTCCCCTTGTTGCACTGAGAACTAGGCCTTCAACAGAGATCCTGGGAGAAACTCCAGATCAAATCACAATGGAAGCTAGAAGGAATACTGTGAGATTCTGTTTGGAAACATTTCAAATGTTCTCTAACATCATTAATGCTGAGGAAGGGTGGAGGGCTTAAAGTCTCATTGGCTGAGAGAAACTTGGAAGAGCTGCTGATGAGGAGGTGGTATTTCCCTTCTTTCTCATCTCTTGAGAAATAGGACTTTGGTGGTCTGGCACTTCCAGCTCCAGCCTCTCACAGGGAGGGAAGGTGGGGCAGTAGGTGTGCAGGGTGGCAGCTTATGGGTCTAAAAGCACAGTGGTGGTTGAGGAAGTGCTTGATGGTTTCCCCTGAAGCCCTCCCCTCTGATCATAACCTCTGACATTTGAAGACAAGGATATTAGCCACATCCAAAGTCAGTATGGAACCAGCTCTGAAATCACCTTCACACTGCTGTGTCCTCCCATCTACCCCAGTCCAGTGGCCCGTGGTCTGCTCTGGCCTCTCTGCTCTAAGGCTACCAGAGGCCTGCCATTTGCTTTCTGATTACACCATTCAAGAGCCCTCTTCCACCCAGCATTCACTACGAAGCCCTCCATAATGATTTTTATAACTCTTTATTGGGAGATTAGTTTGAGGTTCCCACTGCATTGCAGAAATGAGAGATAAGTGTGTCCTGCTGCTTCTTCAGGGTCCGTGATACCCTCCTTAAAAGAAGTACACTTTCCACCAGTCCAGAGCAATATGGGCTGGGATGGGTGTGGGGTTCATGTGCAGATTCTGATTTGCTTTGTGTGGGGTGTTTCCCTTTGATTTTGGTGAGTCCAGATTTCTCACAGTGGAGATATATTGCCACATAGGTTCCTATGACAATGTGGGCCACTTTATGTCATGCTGGATGCTAAGAGGAAGGTGAGGCCTTTCTAACACTATCCTTGAACCACCTGATTTCAACAGAAACATTTCAGCAAGAGGCTGTTTTGTGACAGACTTTTCCCAGGGTGACAGGTTTACTCACCCCAGAAGGGGAACCAATGATAGACTAAATGATTTTACCAAAATCTAAGTTTGTGAGTGAATGAGTTTTTATTGGGGTAACTACCAGGATGTGGGCAAGGAGTTAGTTACTTAAAGGAGCACTGATGACTCAAGCGGCTTTAACACCAAAAGCCCACCCCCAACAAGGGCGAGCACTCAGAAAAGCTGCAAACCTGGAGCTCCCCGCACAGCTTGCAGGCAGACTGATAGTTCCAGAATCTCCCCTATGTGCAGCTCACCTGATCAGTCTTCTCTCCAAGCAGTTGTTCACTCCTGTAAAGCTGGGAGGGCTGGAGAGATGTGGTTAGAAGTACTTGATGCTGGTGCAGAGGACCCAGGTTCAGTTCTCAGCATCCACTTGGTGGCTCACAGGTGCCTATAATTCCAGTTTCAGGGGCTCTAACCTTGTCTTCTAGTCTCCAACCTTACCTTCTGGTCTCCCTGGGCACCAGGCACACATGAGGTGCACATACATACATACATGCATGCAGGCACTCCCATATACACATAAAATAAAATAAATGAATATGTAAAGCTGGGGAGGGGCTCTGGAGAATCTTTTCAAGTTTTTCTACTTTCCCAGACCTGATCTTTTATCTCCAGAGTTTCATGAGCACTGGCTGAGGAGTAGAAGGGTGAGTCCTCCTAACAGCTCCAGTTTCTCCACGCTGGGAGAGGTGATGCTGGTCTCCCTGCCTAGAACACCTGCTCACATCACACCCCCTGAAGGACTCTATAGAAGAGATGCAGGACCAGGTGACCACCAGCCGGAATGGGGTATCCCAACACAGCCCTAGACTGGTGATAGAGAGCCCTGGACTGCAGAGGCTTCTGACCAAGGGGTGCCAAACAAGGGTGGCAGAGCTGGGAGTGATGGAACATTGAGGGTAGGGGCTCAAAGTCGCATCCCTCTCTGGGTGCTCCATGACACAGGGTGAAGGCACAGCCTCTTGCTCTGACTGTGGTCTTGGGGGAAATTTTAAGGGGGACTCCAGCTTCAGAGAACCTTGTAGTGTTGGCTCGGGTCCCCCCAGATTGACCTCTGCTCTTGACCTTTTTTCTTGTCACAGATCTTAGCCCGGGGTGCTCACTAGCCATCTGAGACCCTGATGTCCAAGGGCCAACCTATGCTAGGTGAGGAGATGGTTTGACCTCATTATTTACCTGCTATTGCTACTTTCCAATGCTGATTGATTGATTGTTTGATTGATGAGACTGGGTCTCACATAACCCAGGCTGGCTTATAGCCTAAGATGACTTTGAACTTCTGATCTTCCTGTCTCGTTTCTCCAGTGGTGGGATTACAGGTGTGAGCCATCGCTCTCAGTTTACTCAGTGCTGGCGATTGAACCAGGGCTTCCTGCCTTCTGGGCAAGCACCCTGCCAACTGACTTAATCCCCAGCATGTCCAGAGCTGATTTTTTTTAAAGCAACAGCTGAGAAGGTACTTAGCACATTTCCTGAGGGAACTTCAGAGCAGGAGGTGAGCCCCAGACCACTCTTCCACCTTCTGGGAAGTGCACAGGCACAGACATAGGCACAGGCCTGATTTCTAGCTATCCTGGGGCACTAGGGTTGGCCAAATTTTGTGTTGCAGCTCGACCAGGCATCTCTGGCTCCAGTCTGCTCATGAAAGGATGTTCTATGTTGTATTAGTTACTTTTTTGTTCCTGTGATAAAACACCACGAACAAGACAACTTATAGAAAGAGATTTTATTGGGCTTATGGTTCCAGAGGGTAAGGGTCTGTCATGGAGAGGAACGGAGCTGGAAAAGAAAGCTGAGCTCTCACATCTTCTGGGACACTAGGGAAGTAGGGAGAAACTGGAAATGGGACAAGTCTGAACTCGTCAAAGCCCATCCCTAGTGACGCCCCTAGTGATTTGCTTCCTCTCGCATGGCCACACCTTCTAAAGGTCCGTGGCCTTCCCCAAACAGCACCACTAACTGGGGCCAAGTATTCAAATACTGGATCCTATGGGGAATATTATCATTCAAACCACCACATGCATCTTTCCTATAATGTGGGTCCTGGAGATAACAGGCTGTGAAGCCTCTGCAGCCCCTGCTCCGTGAAGAGGGTGAAGGAGCACCAGGTGTTCCCACTGGCTTGTCTTGTTTTCCTCTTGGGAGTCTCTTAGCTCTTTGCCAGTCTGGTGACTGTGTTGTGAATGATCCTCCAAATCTGTTACCATTGATGAACTACATTCATTTTTCCTTTTCTTCCCGACTCTTGGCTACCCTTACAGTTGTCGCCCACCCATAGGGACACTGGAAGCTAGTTCAAAAGAAGCTGGATCTTCTGCTTGGTCCTCCTGGAAGCTTGCCTGTGGGAGCTTCTAGACCCTGTGGAAGGACTTCTGGTCCCTGCTGGTGTGACCCCCTGAGACGCTGACAGCCTAGGGTCTGTTTCTCCACCTTTTCTTGCCAAGATACCCAGTGACTCTGTTAGCCATACTGACCCTTAAGTGACTGCATGGTCACATTGCCCACCTGAGCTTGCCCAGACTCCTACAAAATCATGTGCTATAATAAACCAATGCTTTTTAAAACCTCTAAGGTATTATAAAACCTCTAGAGGTATGTAAACCTCTAAGGAGTCCATTGTTAGGCAGTAATACATAAGCAGAGGACCAAACTGAGCTAGCTTAAGTGGCACAGATCAGGGTATGGGTCTCAGTGGGCCACCACTGGCTGATGTTCAGCTTCTGGGGTAGGGCAGAGTCTTGGCAAGCTCAGGGATGGCTTGCTGAGCTAGCCACCAGCCGGCCTGCAGTGCCATGCCACATGCTGCCTGGCATTCCAGGGACTGCCAAGGCCTCTGCCTTAGGGCTGGGGAATCTCATCCATCTTCATCATTCAAAGCACCTGGCTTGCCATTTTTACAGCTAAGGCATTCTATGGCTGTTGGCCAGGATAAATGAGGAAAGGAACAGATCCCAAGTCTGGGGTCTGCAAGGGGCTGCAGGCATCTGCACAACAGGAAATGTTAATGAAACCAGAGGTATTTGCTAAACCCGTGGCCAAGGACACAGCAAGAGAGAAGAAGCAGGAAACCGAGGCAGGGTAGAGAGGAGTGCAAGGGTGCCCTGTGGCTCCAGGAATAAGGATGAGTGGAGGGCTGAGGAGCTACCAACTTGAGCATCAGCGTCCATATGCCACAATAGGGAATCAGGTACTGTTAGAATTAAAATGGCTACTCGAGAGCCCGTGTTCTGTGGGTGGAGTTAGCCAGGTGCCATAGGGAATGGAGGCCCCACAAGATCCTGGTTTGTGCTTCGTGGGGTATGAGGTGACAGGTGGGACCAGTGCTGGATGGACCAGACAGGGACTTTGAATTCTCGAGTCTGAGCTTTAACCCATGTGTTCTGAACCACCCTCCTGTCTGGTAAATGCATATCTTACAGACAATAATGAAAAGACCCAGCTTTTCTGTGCACATAGTTAACATTCAGTTGGAAGAGTAGCATCTCACAGGAAAGGCACTGACCCAGTCAGTTCAGCTGAGCAGGGAGGAAGACACTCAAACTACTAAAAACTGCCACTTTCTCAGTGTGCTTGGGTTGGGTCCTCAACCAGGACAGACTGCCTGTCTTTTTAAAAAATATATTTTATTTTTTATATTTTATGTCTATAGATGTCTTGCCTGCTTGCATGTAAGTGCACCTGTGTCAGGTGTGCAATGCCCATTCATGTCAGAAGATGGTGATCCCCTGGAATTGGAGTTAGGATGGTTGTTAGCCATCATTTGAGTGCTGGAAATGGAACTTGGGTCCTCCACAAGATCAGCCAGTGCTCTTAAGTGTGGAGCCACCTCTCCAGACCCCAAGCTGCCTGCCTTAATAGTCCTTTAACTTATCAATACAGGTTAGGCTCTGCTTCATGTATTTTTTTTTTCAATTTTTCTGAGGAGTTTTAAGTTTATAGGAAAATTGAGCAAGAGAATAGAGTTCCCATGTGCTCATCCTCCCCGACTCTCAATAGTTAATGCTTATCATTGATGTAGCTCATTTGTTATACTCCCATCAGCACCTGCAGCTCACACTAGGTTCACTCTTGGTATGGTGCACTCAGCGATATCTGTGGCCATTGGAGCCCATGACTGAATTAGGGTCCATAGGCACAGCCCAGTCAGGCTTCAATGCTCTGCCTGTTTTGGGTCGGCCCTAGCTCTGAGAGCTTGTGCTGTACCCAAGACAGATACCTCCTACAGTCAATGTCTTCCTCAGTTTCCTTCCCAGACTTCAGGCCACTCCATTGTGGTCCTTACTCTGGATGGAGCTACTGCTTCTGGCTTTTCTCTGCCTCTTTCCAGAACACAGCCCACTGTTCCAGCTGCATCCAGTATGGCACTTTCTGCAAGCTTCAGCTACATTTGCTGGAATATGGCTTTGGACCACTGTCCTTGGTCACTATTCTTGGCTGATACTTCTGAAGGAGAAATACCAGAATGGTCCTACCTGTGGCAAAGTGAACTCCAGATCTTTAAATGGCAATTTCTTCATGCAGAATTTTGGTGAATGCTGGCAAGAGAGATGCTGTGTGCTGTCATCAGTGGGCTGAGGAAGGGCAAGTGGCTGAGCCTTGGCCACCTGAACTCCAGGAAAGCAAGGACAATGATATTCCTGAGAATATCAGGAGAAAGGCTGGCATGCAGGTGTGCACAGTACCTGGACAGGCGGTAAGCTCATACCTCCCTCTGCCACACCCTGAATGGATTCTCTTATTTAACTTTTAACAGAGGAGATGGAGGCATGGAGGGAAAGAGAGATGAGGAAGGAAGGAAAGAAGAGACAGACTGGATTCTGGCCCTTGTCTTTCCTTTGGCCGGTCATCTCATTGGCCACTCCAGACCCAGACCCAGCGGCCATAGCAACACCCAGCTTGATTATCAGCCTGTCTTGAGAACCCCACTTCTCACCCCCCACTGCTTACTAGTGCCTATCGGTATTGCTTTCCTGAGACTATCCACGTCCTCTGGTAAACCCAGGGACTTGGATGGTCTGGAAATTTCCAGATCTCCCAGTAACCCCAGGGACCTTGTGACAGCTCTGACTCCTCTGGACAGGGCTATGTTCCATGTTTAGGTCTTCAATGGGGTTGAATAAATACTTGTTTTAAGTGTGGCACACAAGGAAACAATGGGTGTTTGCTGAGTACTAGCGGTGCTGAGCGTCCCGTGGTATCTGGGTTGTGCTTTCTAATTCCTTCTTCACGACCCCTTCGGCACACTCACACCTGTCCCTGTTTTAAGAAGTCTCAGCTCAGGAGGTTTGGTGACAGGCAAGGTCTCAGAGCTGGCACAAGCGTGTGGAGGTGGAGCCATCATGTGAAACAAGATCCGTTTTATTAGGAAAAGAACTTCGCATAATCCCTGGTTAGTTTATCTATTCATTAAGTTTTCCAAGAAATCAGTGCTGCATACCAGAGGAGGATAGGTGCAAGCTGGACGTGTGTGCCATGCCAGCCAGACATAGGAAGAATTAAGCAGAAATTCTTCCTGAGGAGAAGTTGCTCAGCTGATGAACAAGGGCTCTCTCCTTAGGCTGCCAATCATGCATGTGTCTCCAACACTCACCCCTTAGAAATCCCTAAGGAAGTTTCCCTTGAAGGAGGATGAGCTCCGTAGAGAGATGGTTGCCCAGGGTGGAAGCAGGGACTGGAGATGAGCCTGGAGCATCACGTGGCTCCAGAAAGCAAGGAAGTCTTTGGGGAGACGCAGGGAACTTTATTGACGGTATTCATGAGAGTAGGGCTCCCTAAGCCCCTCCCCTTCTTCTGGGAGTCTAGGACGGAAACTGTGAAGGGAGATCTTTAGTGCTGGAGGCTGAGTTGGGGCAGGGACCACCCAGCTGAGGGCCTCTGCCTTCCTCTTACTGGGATGAGTGGTTCAGGGCTTCCTTGGAGGCCCTGAGGTTCATGACCCTGTTGCTGCAGCCAAATTCATTGTCATGCCAGGAAATAAGCTCAACAAAGTGGTCACTGAGGGCAGTTCCAGTGCCAGCATCAAAGGTAGAAGAGTGAGTGTCCACTGTTAAAGTCACAGGAGGTGACCTGGTTCTCAGGATGGCCCAGGGTGCCCTTTAGGGGGCCTCTGATGCCTGCTTCACTACTTCCTTTTTTTTTTTTGGTCTTTTTGAGACAGGGTCTCCCTGTAGCCCCAGCTGTCCTGGAACTCACTATGTAGACCAGGCTGGCCCTGGACTCACAGAGATCTGCCTGCCTCTGCCTCCTGAGTGCTGGGATTAAAGGCATGCGCCACCATGCCTGGCTTTCACTACTTTCTTGATATGATCATATTTAGTAGCTTTCTCCAGGCAGCAGGTCAGATCCATGACAGACATGTTGGGGGTAGAGACACGAAGGCCATGCCAGTGACCTTCTTGTTCACTTCTGGGATGACCTGGCTCATAGTGTTGGCAGCACCAGTGGATGCAGGGACAGTGTTCTGGGAGGCCTCATGCCCATCATGCCACAGTTTCCTGAAGGGGTTTTTTGGGCAGCTGTGATGGCATGAGCTGTGGTCATGAGTCCCTCAGTGATGCCTAAATATTCATGGATGAACTTAGCAGGGGGAGGGGGACGACTAAGCAGTTGGTGGTGCAGGAGGTCTCCTGATAATCTTGGGGGAGTTGTCATATTTATCTTGGGTCATGCCCATCACAAACATGGGCATCAGCAGAAGAGGCAGAGATGATGACCCTTTTGATTCCACCCTTCAAATGGACCCCAGACTTCTCCATGGTAGTGAAGACCCCAGTAGACTCAACAACATACTTGGCACCAGCATCACCCCATTTGATGTTGGTGGGATCTTGCTCCTGGGTGATGGAGATGGCCTTCTTGATGACAAAGAAGATCCTAAATGTGGAGGTCTGAATGCTGACGTTTCCCTTTCTCAGTCTTGACTGTACCTTGCCATGGGTAGAATCATACTAGATGTATATATAGACCATGTAGTTGAGGTCAATGAAGAAGTCATATGGCAACAGTGTCCACTTTGCCAGAGTTGAAGGCAGCCCTGGTGACCAGGAGCCCAATACGGCCAAATCCGTTCACTCTAACCTTCACCATCGTGTCTCAGGGATGAAGCTTGCACTGCACGGGATGATGCAGCTGTCTCCAGAACTTGGAGGAATAGAGAGTTGAAAGGAAGTTCTAAAATACAAGGCAGAACCTGCCAGGTCTGTGTCACCATTAGCTTCAGCTATCAACTTGACACAAACATGGAGTCACCTGGGAAGAGGGAACCACAAGGAAAGCGGGAACCACTATGTCTACAGGCCATTTCTTGATTGCTAATTGACATGGGAGGGCCCACCCTGGGCAGGCGGGTCTGGGCTATATAAGAAATCTAGCTGAGCAAGCCAGGGGAAGCAAGCCAGTGAGCACCAGTCATGGTTTCTGCTTCAAGATCCCTCTTTGGGTTCCTGCCTTGGCTTCCCTCATGATGGGCTGTGACCTGGAAGGTCAAGTAAAGGGCAAGTCAAATAAACCCTTTCCTCTGCAAGTTGCTTGTGGTCAGAATGTTTTGTCACAGCAACAAAGAAGGCAAACTAGAGCACTCAGACCTCCACAGTTAGGATCTTCTTAGATGTACTGTCCCTAAGGGCTAGGCAGACACTATCCAGTGTTCTTCCTCAGTGGGGTTGTCCTCGTCCTCTGCACAGTGAAGCAGGAGTTGAGAAACTCTAGTGTGGTTCCTTTCTGTGTCTGTCTGGCCCAAGGAATGCACATCCTTACTGGGTGAAAACTCCCAGCATCATTTCAATTAGTCCTGACCAGCTCGTCCACCTTAAACCGGCATCTGTGGCAGACCTTGCTTGCACTGCTCCTCTGACCACTGCTGTACTTCCCATGTGATCTGGCCATAGTTCCCTCTAAATTTGAGCCCTGTGGCACTTTTCTTTGGTAAACAGAATATTCAGTTTAATTTTTACATTATTTATTTATTTATTTATTTATTTATTTATTTATTTATTTCTGTGTGTGTGTGTGTGTGTGTGTGTATGTGTACACATGCACAGGCAGAAGGTGATCTCATTTCATAATCCAGAAGGGACATCGTAGTGTATCTCTAGGATGCAGTGCCTGACCTCTTTATTTCTGTCACTTGCTGAGGTATTCATTAGCTACACACACACACACACACACACTACCTATACATGCATATGTATGTATGTATGTGTGTGTATGTATGTATGTATGTATGTATGTATGTATGTATATTTTCCTTTTGGTGGCCCATCCACCCACCCACTTGTCCACTCATCCATCCATCATCCTCCATGCATCTGTCCATTATCTCTCCATCCATTCTTCCACTCATCCAGGCATCCATCATCTGCTCATTCATTTAACTACACATCCATCCATTCTTTTACTCATCCGGCCACTTAGATCTCCTTTTGATTAGGTAACTTTTAACTAACTGTAGTCCCTCTGTTTTTCTTTTTTTTCTTTTTCTTTATCTTTTTTTTTTTTTTTAAGACAGGGTCTCCCTTTAGTCCAAGCTGTCCTGGAGCTTGCTCTGTAGACCAGGCTGGTCTTGAACTCACAGAGATCCACCTGCCTCTGCCTCCTGAGTGCTGGGATTACAGGCATGTGCCACCACACCCGACTGTTCTTTAGAACCCACATGCCTCTCCTGAAAGACATTGTTCTATACACAGTCTCCACACCATCTCCTGCATCATAAAATTGCCTTCTCTCATTTATAATGACAGGCAAAATTATTTACTTCTTTATCCCTTAAAGGACCTCTCCTGGCATTTCCTCATCCTCCAGCTGTCATCTTGTTTCTCTAGTTTACTTTGGAGCAGAAGTCCTTGAAAGAGTAGCCTACACCCATTAGTGCCCATTACCTCCCTCCCATGCTTTCTTGAATGCACTCCTCCAACAAAATTGCTCTTGTCAAGGTCACCCATGACCTCTACCTTATCATCCTCAACAGTTTTGTCCCCGTCCCTCTTGGAATGACATCAACCACAGCAACAGCAGCTTTCTAGCACACACCTTGCCTGATTTTCATCCTAACTCGATGGCTGTTCTTTTTCCATTGCAAATCTATCCCCATGGCCCCAGTATCTTAAAAATGGAGGGTTTATTAGACATCTGAATTCTAGTCTGCTAAGCTTTATTTACTCCATCCATATCTAGAAAGTTCTAGATCTTATCCATTTGTTGATGAGTTCTATCAGATATACCAGCCCTTTCCTCCCATGAACTCCAGACTCACGCATTAAGCTGTCATTTGACATCTCATTAGGACATTTTACAGGTGCCCTAGTATCCCAGGTCCAAACTGAACTCCAGGTCTTCCTTAGTCACACCTGTATCACTTAAAATTCTTTCTTATATTCCAGAGAATGACAATCCCATTCTTCCTGTTACTCAGCCAAATGAACAAGTGTCCCCTCACCTCCTCTTGCTGCTGAGAGCACCACCCAACCACAAAGTCCAGCGGGCCACACCTGCAAACTATAAGCTGCAGCGTTCACAACAGCCTCCAACCAGGATCTCCATGCTGAGATACCTGTGTGCTCCAACCTCATAGCATGGAACCAATGAGTTTCTCCAGAACACGAGTGGGACTCGACCACTCATATGATTGACAATAAACCTCCTAAGATTTTCTTCAGTACTTGGAAGAAAAGAGAAATATCTGAGGTAGTAGGGTTCTACATGAAGAGACCTTCATCATCTCTCTGACCCCTTTGCATAGCACGATTCTGTGCTCCTTCTACAAGGTCTCTTTCTCGTAACCAACCAGAAAAGCTTCTGACTCAGGATCTTCACACAGGCTATTCCCTTACTTTAATGCACATTCATCATCTTCCCTCTCCCAGGTGACCCTCCATCAAGCTTCTCTTCCCTCCCTTGGGTGATCTTTTATCAGTCCCTCCTTCCTTTCCCAGCCAACTTCCATCAGCCTCCCTTCCCTCCACCCAGGTGACCTTCCATCAATCCCCATCTCCCTAGGTGACCCTCAACTGCCATCTCCCCAGGTCACCCTCCATTAACCCCTATCTCCCCCAGGTCACGCTCCACCAACCTCCATCTCCCCAGGTCACCCTCCATCAACCCCCATCTCCCCAGGTCACCCTCCATCAACCCCCATCTCCCCAGATAACCCTCCATCAACCCTCATCTCCCCAGGTCACCCTCCATCAACTCCCATAACCCCCAGAACACCGTCCATCGACCACGATCTCCCCTAGGTCACCCTCCATCAACCCCCAACTCCCGAGGTCACCATCAACCCCCATCTCCCCAGGGCACCCTTCATCAACCCCTATTGCCCCAGATCACCTTCCATCAACCCTCATCTCCGCAGACCACCCACCATCAACCACGATCTCCCCCAGGTCACCCTCCATCAACCCCCAACTCCCCAGGTCACCATCAACCCCCATCACCTCCAGGTCACCCTCCATCAACCCTGATCACCGCCAGATCACCCTCCATCAACCCCCATCTCCGCAGGTCACCCTCCATCAACTGCCATCTCCCCAGATCACCCTCCATCAACCCCCATCTCCCCCAGTCACCCTCCATCAACCCCCATCTCCCCCAGTCACCCTCCATCAACCCCCATCTCCCCAGATCACCCTCCATCAACCCCCATCTCCCCAGGTCACCCTCCATCAACCCCCATCTCCCCCAGTCACCCTCCATCAATCCCCCTCCCCCCCAGTAACNGAAAACAATTTCATGTAACTTATCGTTTTGGAAAATGTGTAACAGATGCTCAACAAATTGCTGTCACCATGATTTGTAATAGTTGAAGAGTGGAGGCCTCAGCAGGCCTTGGTCGGCGATTGAGGTGGAAAGGGAACAACATGTCAGTGGCAGTTTCCAGGTAGGGAGGTGCCTTCTCTGATGCAGTGACAGAGTGAGCAGATCCTGGGAAACCACTGGGTGCAGAAATGAAACACTGCTGCAAGGTGGGTACGAGCCCTCACCCAGCAAATCTCCCACATGGTGTTCTGGGCCAACACTTATGAAGAAGTGAAGTGAGTGAAGAACACGTGCAGGTGTCTAGAGCTGACCCAGTAGGTACGGAAGGGAAGCCATAGTACAAGAGGGAGGGTGGTAAGGGGGGCTCAGAGGAAGCTGAGGCCTAGAGGGAAGGACAGTCCACTGCATGGGCACCTGAGACTCCAAGGCCCTGAAATCATGGAGACCTCACCTAGATCCCACAGCAGAAAGCACACACCAGGGTATTAGAATCTCAGGAACAGACTCCATGACAAGGTAACACTTTGCCACTGGGGACAATCAACCCTAAAGTTTCATGAGAAACACTTCTGGAGAATCACCAATCCTGGGGAGCACAGAATGGGAGCCCTGAGAAAGTTGGGCTGCTACGGGCTTGTTACAGCATCAGCAGTGTGAGCAGCAGACAGCAGTATGTGTCTTCCTGGTTGTCACAGAGGAGATCATTTACTCCTGCCGTCGGTGCCTGGGTCAAGGGTCAGCTTGGGCTTGCTCACTTTGTGCACAGTGGTCTCTGTGCTCCCTGTATTCCCAGGTTGGAACTGGTCCCATGCTCCTTTTACATTAATGTCACATAAAGAAATTGGTCCAAAGCCAAATGGTCCAAAGCAAGAAAGACCAAAAGAAAGGAAAGTCTCGACTAAATACCAAGATGTCAAAGGTCCAGTCACCACACCAATGAACAGTTTCTTAGAATCAAAAGAAACACAGCCCGGTGTGTGGTGGCACCCACCCTTTTAATCCTAGCACTTGGGCAGGCAGACGGCAGCGCAGAATCTCTGTGCGTCAAGGGCCAGCCTGGTCTACACAAGTGAGTTCTAGGCCAGCTGAATAACTAAAGGGCGGACCCTATCTCCAAGGACCAAAAAAAAAAAAAGAACTCCCGAAAAACACTGGACAGAATTCCCTGTGACTTTATGGCCAGAAGGAGCTTGGCCAAGTTCTTTCTTAGCTGGCCTTGAACATCAGTTTTGGGAGATGGACAGCAGGCCCAGATCTGTTCAGCTTCACTAGGTATAGTTAGTGAGTAGTGTTGGATATTGGTTAATGTTGACACTCAAGCTAGACATTTCCTCTACCACAGTGCTCATGTAACTCTGCCTTGCCTAGTGCACGACTGGGGACTCAATGAGGCATGGAAGAAAGAAGTCCTGTTGACTGCTGTCCAAAATCTCTTGGTTGAGAAGATTGACTGTAAAAGGTTTGGGAGAGCTAAACATGGCCTTATGGAACTATCAAAATGACTGCCTTTCGTTTTACCAGTGAGTAGTCTAATGGAAATTATGGACTTTTCTCTGAGCCTTTTTGCCTCCCAGTTAACATGTAACTGATAAATTTCTTCACATTTCTGAAATCCTGTTTTCTTATCTGTAAAATGAGTTTGAATTAGGACATCCCTTCCACTTAACCACCCACTATTGATGAAGCACAGAAGAACATGCCCAGTTAACCGCCTGCGCAATAGATCCTGTATCTCATCATGCAGAGGCTAGTCTGCGTTCCCCATTTGCATTGTGCCTGGCTCCTCCTGATCTTGTGCTGCGCACAAGAAGTATGGGCATGAGTGTTCTGGGTGGCTTCCCCTGTGTTTTCTTCTCTCTTTAACAGCCTCAACCTCCTCTCTCACGATAGAAGACCAGGCTGGATATCTATGACAGGGAGTCGTACCCCCTCTTACATTAACAAGTCAGCGGGACATTATCCATTTATCTTCTAATACATTACTTTAACAATCTTGTTGGCGATCACACGTAGGCCACCCCTGCAGCTAACACTCATAAGCTGCAACTTTTTTTTGCAATGCCCCCAGTCCGTTGGAATCGCCATTCTGTCAGCATGTCCAGCACTATGAATATTTTTATCACCAGCAGTTTACATTTGACCGTATTATTTCCATTATGTACCTGCCCCTCCTAAAGCAACATGAATTATATCAAGATACGCGCTGCCCAATCAATGTGCCGTTTCCTTTGCATGTTTTTTTCCGGTCTCCCTTGTGTTGGGACCCCAGTCCAACGTGTCAGTTTAATGGTCTAGAGTGAACTCAAGGCCCTTCTCCTCGGTCCTCATGTTACTCACATCAGTTCGTCCCTTGGCCCCATCCGCTCTGTACTCGTTCAATCGGATCTTGTACTAGACAGCAATCCCCTAAATATCTCACTGTGCCTTCCTCTGGTCTTCTTAAGAGTCTTGAGGTTAGGTTTTGCCTTCCCCCAATTGACCCGTTCAGGCCCCCTGAACTCTGCCTTGTATTAATGGCTGATTTTTGACAGCGTCTGGTGTATGAGGCCCATTTCTCAGGAGTGTTGCTTCATCTGGAAGCAAGCAGGGTCTGCAGGGCCACTCTGGTCACCCTGGCCAAGCCCCACCTACCTGTGTTGATCGGCAACGCAGCTTGCATTTGACCCGAAATAGACAACCTTATTTGTCCTCAGCACCTGCTCAGAGAGCATTTGAAATCATTTCAAACACTTTGACCCTTTTTCCGGCTCACTTCTTCAACCTCTTGCGTGCTCACCTCCACAGCTCCCTTTCATTCTAATGCACCAAGGAAACTGCTTGATATGAACACAAATCATTTTACCATGGGTCATCCTTCTCCGTTTGCTATTAATTTATTCTCTCATTACATCTATTATCTCCAATACTTCTAATGCACCCAACAGGCATGAAAATTTTAAACTACATGTTGCAATAAAACATTTAGACCCATCCCTTTAGAGTGATGACAGAAATCTCAATAAGATGGTGAAACTGAACAAGAGAGGCAATGGAAGTGGGGGAAGAAACAGTTAACCTTCCTCTTAGACTCTTCCTAGTAAACGGGCTAAAGGGAGTAGCTGGGGGTTTGTTGACGGGGTTTGTGTAGGCTGGAGGGTGCTCCTGGGTTCGGATTGATGGTTTGGGTTGCATGGATTTGGTGTTGACCTGGGGAAACTTGCGCGGGTTGATGGAGGGTGCTATCGGCGGAACCTTGCCTGGCGGCGTTTGTTCATTTGGAGGGGGATTTTATTATCTTGGCGGGAGATTTCAGGCCGTCGTTTGATCGGAGGGGACCTGGGGGGGCGGATTTCTGTTTTGGGTTCGCATCGTTGCAGGGGGTATTATCTGGTGTAACTGCATGTGTTGGGTTGAGGTGGAGGGGGGACTGTGGGTGATACGCGCGTGCTTGATGGTCAGCTGTGGCTTTGGTTTGACCTGGGGTGAGATGGGGGTTGATGGGAGGGGGGACTGGGGAGATTGGGGTGTTGATGCTAGATTAGCGTTTTTTGGGTCCCCCACCTGGGGGATTCCCTCTCTGGATGTGGGGTCCTCGATTGCCCTCGAGGGTTTTTTCGACCCTTCTTCCCCCCTTCGAGGACGTACCCCCCTCCCTTTAACTCTTCGCGGGAGCTGAGGTTTTGATTGGATGTGGTGTGACCTGGGGAGCTGGATTTGGTTGTATGGCCTGGGGGATCACTTTGAGATGATGGGGGCTTGATGTAGTGGCTGATTACTTCTTGGAGGACTCTCTCTCTCCGCATGGGTGGTTCCTGCCATGGAGGGTTTTGATCTGGGGTGCATTTGATTGGAGTTGATGCTTCGATGTGGCCGATCTGGGTTCTTACCCCCCCGTGACTGTGTGGGTTGCTATGGGAGTTTGTGCTTGAACCCCCTTCCTGGCCGGGCAGCCATGGGGGCCTTGATGGAGGTTCGCACCCTGTGTGGTTGCCAGCCGACTCGGCTCTGATTTGGAGAGTGATTCTTTTTTTCCTCCCCCTTCCCCTCTTCTTCTCTTTTTTTTTCTCCTTGTGGCGCTTTTTTTCCGCATTCCGCTGTGGTTGTTCTTGCCCACGCGAGGGTGATTGTGCCGGCTTCCCTCCCCTTCCGTCTCGCCCTTTGACTGCGGTTTTGGTTTTGCCATGTGAGGTGTTGTCTATCAGTTGGGGGACCGCCCATCGGGGGTTGATGGAGTGTTGACCTGGGGGAGATTGGGCGGGTTTGATGGGGGTGACCCTGGTGGGAGATGATGGGAGGATGGATGGGGTGATCTGGGAGATGGGGCTGATGGAGGAGGAGGAACCTGGGAGATGGGAGTTGACGAAGGGTGATCTGGGCGAGTGATGGCGGGCTAGGGGTTGATGGAGGGTGACTGGGGGAGATGAGGCTGATGGAGGGTGATGTGGGGAGATGTGGGTTGATGGAGGGTGACTGGGGGAGATGAGGGTGGATGGAGGGTGAACTGGGGAGATGGGGGTTGATAGAGGGTAACTGGGGGAGATGGGGGTTGATGGAGGGTAACTGGGGGAGATGGGGGTTGATGGAGGGTGATCTGGGGAGATGGGGGTTGATGGAGGGTGTGTGATCTGGGGGGAGATGGGGGTTTTGATGGAGGGGTGGTGACATGGCGAGATGGGGGTGGGATGGGGGTGGGATGGGGGAGATGGGTATTATTCGTGAGGGTGATGACCGGGGGAGATGGGGGTTGATGGAGGGGGACCTGGGGAGATGGGGGTTAATGAAGGGTGACTGGGAGAGATGGGGTTTGATGGCGGGTTGACCTGGGGATGATGGGGGTTGATGGAGGGGGACCTGGGAAGATGGGGGTTGATGGAGGGTGATCTGGGGAGATGGGGTTGATGGAGGGTGACTGGGGGAGATGAGGCTGATGGAGGGTGATGTGGGGAGATGTGGGTTGATGGAGGGTGACTGGGGCAGATGGGGGTTGGTTAAGGGGGTTAACTGGAGGGTCTACCTGGGGATGATGGTCGGTTGATGGAGGGTGACATGGGGAGATGGGAGTTGATGGAAGGGGACCTGGGGGTGATGGGGGTTGATGAAGGGTGACCTGGGGGTGATGGGGGTTGATGAAGGGTGACCTGGGGGTGATGGGGGTTGATGGAGGGCGACCGGGGAAGGACTTGTGGTTTTGATGGCGGGTTGAAATGCGTAGATTGGGGCGATGGAGGGTTGACTGGGGAGATGGGACTACTGGAGGTGACTGGGGGGATGAGGCGTGGATGGAGGGTGATCTGGGGAGATGGGGGTTGATGGAGGGTAACTGGGAGAGATGGGCGTTGATGGAGGGTGACCTGGAGGTGATGGGGGTTGATGGTGACCTCGGGAGTTGGGGGTTGATGGAGGGTGACATGCGGAGATGGGGGTTGATGGAGGGTACTGATCTGGGGACTGCGGGGACGGCAGCAGAGTGATGGAGGGTGATCTTGAGTGGAAGAGGGGGTTGAGGAGCCGCTTGACCCTTGGGAGTCTGGATTGGGGGTTTAATGAAGGGTGACTGGGAAGGCATGGGGTTTGGGAGGGTGATCTGGGGAGATGGGGTTGATGGAGGGTGACCTGGTGAGATGGGGGTTCATGGAGGGTGCCCTGAGGGTGATGGGGTTGATGGATGGGGACCTGGGGAGATGGGAGTTGATGGAGGGTGACCTGGGGGAGATGGGGGTTGATGGAGGATGACTGGGGGAGATGTGGGTTGATGGAGGGTGAATGGGGGAGAGGGGGGGCTGATGGAGGGTGTATTGGGGGAGGGATGGCGGGTTGATGGAGGGGTGATCTTTTGGGCGTACCGATGGGGGTTTGTGTGTGAGTGTTACTGGCGGACGATTGGGTGGTTGATGGGGGGGACCTGGGGATGATGGGAGTTTTGATGGAGGGTGATCTGGGGAGATGGGGTTGATGGAGGGTGACCTGGGGGACATGGGGTTGATGGAGGGTGACCTAGGGGAGATCGTGGTCGATGGACGGTGTTCTGGGGGTTATGGGAGTTGATGGAGGGTGACCTGCGGAGATGGGGGTTGATGGAGGATGACTGGGGGAGATGTGGGTTGATGGAGGGTGACTGGGGGAGATGTGGGTTGATGGAGGGTGACTGGGGGAGATGGGGATTGATGGAGGGTGACTGGTGCGAGATTGAGGGTGGATTGAGGGTGTTGAACTGGGGCGAAGGGGTTGATGGAGGGTGATCTGGGGAGATGGGGTTGATGGAGGGTGACCTTGGGAGATGGGGGTTGATGGAGGGTACCCTCCATCAACCCCCATTTCCCCAGGTCACCCTCCATCAACCCCCATCTCCCCCAGATCACCCTCCACCAACCCCCATCACCCCCAGCTACTCCTTTACCCATTTCTTCCCCCACTTCCATTGCCTCTCTTGTTCAGTTTCACCATCTTATTGAGATTTCTGTCATCACTCTTATCTAAATTTTTATTGCACATTTTTTTCTGCCTTTTGTGCTTATTTTTTGTTGAGAAAATTTCCAGCCCATTATATATTTTTCTATCTCATTATCTTGTGCATTAGAAATGGGGAGCTGTGGGAAGCCGTGTTTCCTCAGGTTGGATTCTTCTCTGCAGCTGGAGGACTGGGTCTATTTCCAGCTCCAGCTGCTCCAGTCCACATGGGGGCTCCAGGACAGAGTTGGCCCTGCAGACTCCCTGCTGCTTTCCAGGACCACTCCTGATCCTCATCCCGACCTGTCAGCCTTTCAGCAGTTCAGCTTGGAAACATCATTGGGAGCACCTAAGCCTCAGACTCTGGGCCAGAGGAAGGACAGTGAATATTTAATTGCTTCTATCAAGACTCCTGCGGAGGGCTGCCCAGCTGAGGGTCTGAGACCCCTTGAGTTCCTCTACCATTACTGCCTTACTGTCCCCGCCAACAGTTCAAAGGACACTCAGTTTTCACCTTATTAATATTAATTCATTTTCTGTGGGGGCTCATGTGGATGACATCTTCTCTTGTTAAATATTCATTGCTGGACTGAGCAGTGCTTTCCAGACTGACTGTGGGCATTGCAGCTTATTGGTGTTAGCTGCAGTGGACAATTTGTCCCCAGTTGTTTATTCCCCTGCTTTTTGAGAGGTGGTCTCCCTGTCATAAATATCCAGCCTGGTCTTCTTCTGAGGAGGGGTTGAGCTTGAGAAGCCCCCAGACACTCTTGCCTCCTTCTTGGGCGCAGCACAGGTCAAGGAGCCAGGCACTGCATGGAACCAACTGCATCTGCCTGTGAGCAGGGCTTGCCAGCTGTTACTGGACATGTTCTTCTGTGCTTCATCAATAGTGGGTGGTTAAGTGGAAGGGATGTCCTAATTCAAACTCATTTTACAGATAAGAAACAGGATTTCAGAAATGTGAAGAAATTTATCAGTTACATGTTAACTGGGAGGCAAAAAGGCTCAGAGAAAAGTCCATAATTTCCATTAGACTACTCACTGGTAAAACGAAAGGCAGTCATTTTGATAGTTCCATAAGGCCATGTTTAGCTCTCCCAAACCTTTTACAGTCAATCTTCTCAACCAAGAGATTTTGGACAGCAGTCAACAGGACTTCTTTCTTCCATGCCTCATTGAGTCCCCAGTCGTGCACTAGGCAAGGCAGAGTTACATGAGCACTGTGGTAGAGGAAATGTCTAGCTTGAGTGTCAACATTAACCAATATCCAACACTACTCACTAACTATACCTAGTGAAGCTGAACAGATCTGGGCCTGCTGTCCATCTCCCAAAACTGATGTTCAAGGCCAGCTAAGAAGAACTTGGCCAAGCTCCTTCTGCCATAAAGTCACAGGGAATTCTTCCAGTGTTTCTTTGATTCTTTTTTTTTTTTTGGTCCTTTTGAGATAGGGTCTCCCTTTAGTTTCAGCTGGCCTAGAACTCGCTTTGTAGACCAGGCTGGCCTTGAACTCACAGAGATCTGCCTGCCTCTGCCTCCCAAGTGCTAGGATTAAAAGTGTGTGCCACCACACCCGGCTGTGTTTCTTTGATTCTAAGAAACTGTTCCTTGGTGTGGTGACTGGACCTTTGCCATCTTGGTTTTAGTCGAGACTTTCCTTTCTTTTGGTCTTTCTTGCTTTGGACCATTTGCTTTGGACCAATTTCTTTATGTGACATTAATGTAAAAGGAGCATGGGACCAGTTCCAACCTGGGAATACAGGGAGCACAGAGACCACTGTGCACAAAGTGAGCAAGCCCAAGCTGACCCTTGACCCAGGCACCGACGGCAGGAGTAAATGATCTCCTCTGTGACAACCAGGAAGACACATACTGCTGTCTGCTGCTCACACTGCTGATGCTGTAACAAGCCCGTAGCAGCCCAACTTTCTCAGGGCTCCCATTCTGTGCTCCCCAGGATTGGTGATTCTCCAGAAGTGTTTCTCATGAAACTTTAGGGTTGATTGTCCCCAGTGGCAAAGTGTTACCTTGTCATGGAGTCTGTTCCTGAGATTCTAATACCCTGGTGTGTGCTTTCTGCTGTGGGATCTAGGTGAGGTCTCCATGATTTCAGGGCCTTGGAGTCTCAGGTGCCCATGCAGTGGACTGTCCTTCCCTCTAGGCCTCAGCTTCCTCTGAGCCCCCCTTACCACCCTCCCTCTTGTACTATGGCTTCCCTGCCTACCTACTGGTCAGCTCTAGACACCTGCACGTGTTCTTCACTCACTTCACTTCTTCATAAGTGTTGGCCCAGAACACCATGTGGGAGATTTGCTGGGTGAGGGCTCGTACCCACCTTGCAGCAGTGTTTCATTTCTGCACCCAGTGGTTTCCCAGGATCTGCTCACTCTGTCACTGCATCAGAGAAGGCACCTCCCTACCTGGAAACTGCCACTGACATGTTGTTCCCTTTCCACCTCAATCTCCGGACTCAAGGCCTGCTGAGGCCTCCACTCTTCAACTATTACAAATCATGGTGACAGCAATTTGTTGAGCATCTGTTACACATTTTCCAAAACGATAAGTTACATGAAATTGTTTTCTCAACCTACGTAGGAGAGCCCTTTCCCTCCATAAATTATAGGAAAATACACCAAACAGAATTTTCCATCTTAAGTATTTTTAAATATATGTTTCAGTAGTATTAACCCCATTGGCATCGTTGTATATCCAATACCCAGAGGGTGTTCATTTTGAAAAACTGAAAGTGTCCCCATTATATCCGAACTCCCTATTCCTTCCCCTACCTCCTGGAAACCTACATCCTACTGTCTGTCTCTGTGATTACTCTAGCTGCCTCTCAGAAACATGTGAGTTGTCTGTTGTGAGTGCTTAGCATAATATCTTCAAGGTTTATCTATGTTGCACAATGTGTCATATTCTCCTTCTTTTTTAAGGGTAAATAGCATTGCCTTGTGTCCATACACTGAGTTTGCTTTGTCTTTTTCTCTGTTGACTGACACTTAGCTTGTTTTCCCATCACTATTATGAATACCTATGAATATGGGTATGTAAATATATCTTTGAGATGCTGTTTCAGTCTTTGGGATATATACCCAGAAGTGGAATTGCTGGGTCCTACGTCTGTTTTGCTTGTATCTTTCTAAGGAATCTCCATACAGTTTTCCATAGTGGCTGTACCATGCCATACTTCCATTCTGGGAGTGTGCAGAGCTTAGACCAGGGAATTCCCAGGACCACCTGAAGCACAGAGTAAGCCAGGCATATCCTCCACCCCCCCCCACCAACTTGAATTGCCAAGGGAGTGTCCAAGTGGATTTTTTGGAGAACCTTCAGAACAGAAAGGGAAGAGTGAGTTAGACTTCCAATAGAAAGCCTAAAATGAACCACTCAAAAGATGGAGCAAAGATCTGAATAGAGACTTCACAGAAGAGGAATTAGAGATGGCTGAGAAACATCTTAAGAAGTGTTCAACATCGCTGATAATTAAGGAAATGCAAATTAAAGCCACTTTGAGATATCATCTTACTCCAATAAGACTGGCTAGGATCAGGAATACGAATGATACCAAGTGCTGGAGAGGTTGTGGGGAAAGGGGAACACTCATCCATTGCTGGTGGGAATGTAAACTTGTACAGCCACTATGGAAAGCAGTGTGGAGAACCCTTAGAAGACTCAAAATGAGCCTGCCATTTGACCCAGTCATACCACTCCTGGGTATATACCCACAAGACACATCTTACTGCAAAGATACATGCACAGCTATGTTTATTGCAGCTCTGTTCACAATAGCAAAAAGCTGGAACCAGCCCAGGTGCCCCTCAACTGACGAGTGGATAGAGAAAATGTGGTACATGTATACAATGATTCATCAGCATAAAGAGAAACATCATGAACTTTGCGGTAAAATGGATGGACGTGGAAGAACATTATGTTAAGTGTAAGTAACACGTCCCCAAAAAACAAACGACAAAAAACGGATGGTCCCTCACTATGTGGATGCTAGTACCAATAACCCAGATATAAAATTTCTTGTGGAAGATGCATAGAAAAAACAACAACAGAAAGACTGCATCAGAAACTAGACTGAAATGGAATTGGAAGGGAGGGTAGAGATGACAACGGGGTATATTCAATTAATGCATAATTAATTGACGTGAGTTCAACAAGTATCCAAGTTTTGCCCAAACTATCTACAGGTATACATGGAGTCTTAGGATTTAGTAGAAAATTAAATATGTGTATATTAAAAACAACAAAATGGTAAGCATCTAGTTAATGGAATAAAATCGCTGTTCCACATTGTTTACATAAAATCTGTAAACAATAACTTGGGAAATTTTTTTGGCACATACTACAATGTTCTCTATAATTTCTGTGTTTACAGTCATCACCTGTAGCATTCCTTTCCCCATAAGATGATTTAACATAAAAATTAAGTTTGTTTTCCAAGTAATATATATAGCCACCAAATAGCAGTGAGTGTGACGATGAATCTGTTCCTTTTCCACCCTATAGATGGTATAATACAACTCTCTTCTGGAGACTCCATGGTTAAAAAAGGGGGATCCAGATAGCATGAAACCTTTCATCAAAAACCTCCAATTCAAAATCTTAAAACTAACTACCGGGAAAAGATTTGTATTCCACAGTTCAAAATTCACCAACACATGGCTGAGAAAGAAAAAATCAGCTTTGCCATTGAGTAGTATGTACCAAAAGCCAACTGAAATGACCTGTTGAACAGTCACAAGGAAAAAGTCTCAATTCTCTACAAAATCGAACCCCTCTGGATCCTACCTGTAACAACATAAAATGTCTTAATGAACTTACCTCAGGTCCACAAATTTTAATACGAGAAGACTCTTGCCTCCCCCACCATAGAGACAAAGGAGAAATATGATATGATAGAAATCATCTAGTAAATTAGACAAGGAGAGAGTAATCTTTTTAAAAATAAAAAACCGTAAAACTGCCTTCTTAATTGACTAATTGACATAATAACTGTGAAAAGGAATATTAACTCTATTCAATCCAAATATAAAACTAAAAGTCCTTGGAGCTATGAACATAAGCAAAATATATTAAAACAGGAAAGCTCTACATCACAATAATCGACCAAGGAGATTGCCAGGATCCAACCCCCACAAAAGAAAAGCTCCTTGCTCAAACTGAATACCTCAAGAAAGGAGCGATAAGGCCATGCGCCGAAACCTACATTAACATAAATATTAACCACCACATGCAAGTTCAATGGCCCTGGAATAACAGAGAGTGTTACTAAAGGCTACTAAACCAATAAGGCAAATTTACGTCTCCTTGAGTCAAGCAAGATTCCACCTCAGCAACAGCTACACCTCACCTCCTGGAAATACTGTGCAGCAGAGCAGCCATATGCCTGTATAACCCAACCTAAGCATTGGCTCCTCCTTGAGAATAACCCATGGCTGATCCACAAGCTTACATCCTCTATAGTTTAAGAGATGTTATAAACCAGAGTAAACCCTCAATTTAACAGGAAAAAATTAATCATGAAACATACCATCCAAACATATTTTTCTATACCAAAGTAACCTACCTAACATATTTGTTAAATACCTATATATCCAATTCTGAGTGCTTCATTAGTAGGAACAAAAGATTATTCCTGGACAAACAAACTGTCAGCCCATGAAAGAAACAACCAAATTACCAGAGTCCAAGGACAACAGCTCAAGAAATAGACTGTTTTCTTCTCATCCACCTGTCCCCTCTAAGCCTAGGAACAATCTGAAGAAGAGCTGAGTATGAAGCTGAATGAGATGTAAACTACAGCAATATAGCGGACACTCATTATAACTTATAAGCCCCCCCTGCGGAATTGGTTTGGGTTTGCACAAACAGCCCTGCAAAGTGTTTTACATGACGTATGCTTGTACTCATAAATCACTTATTGCTAAAAAATGAAAAAAAAATGAGAGAAAGATGCAGGACAGTTATGGCAGAATGCATGATCTGGGATGGGGTGGGGTGGGATGGGGGGGAAGGGAAAGGGAAATAAGCCTGAACTGAATTGGAAAATGATGTATGAAATACACAAAGCATCAATAAAAAAAAAAAAGAAAAAAAAAAGAAAGCCTAAAACTTAGACAAGTCAACACTTCATAAGCAAGGAGAAAAACAGATCAATCAAACAAACAAACAACAAAGGCATCTGAAGGAGGCAAGCAAAGCAAGGCTTCAACACAGTGAAGAGGCATTTGGGATTCACCTTGGAATACAGGCAAAGAGAAATCCACATGCCAGAGACACGATGAAGGGACAACATGGGAAAGGTGCAGGATAATCCTACACCAAGCACTACCAACCCTGTGGGAGATTCCTACAGTGGGATCCCTCTGGGGATAGCCCAGGACACAGATCTTAAAAGAACAATTGCAGAAATATTTAAAGAAGTCAAAGAATAGAACAAGTCAGAGAACTAAGGAGAGAGAATGAAAAACTCAAGAAAGACCTAGAGGAAGTGGAAACTCTGAGAAAGGAAACCAACCAGCGAAGCAAGGAGCTACAGAAAGAGATTGAGAAGCTCAAAAAGGAAGTGGAAATACTAAAGAAGGCACAAGATGAAGTGAAAAAGGAAATCACATACTCATCCAATCAAGAGAAAAGGAATGGAAAAAGTTTCAGAAAAAGAACAAAGAATATCAGACCTGTAAGATAACACAGATCAACCAAAAACCTCAAGTAAAGACTATGAAAAATTTAAAAATACTCAAAAGTGGAACAATCAGGAATTGTGGGACACTATGAAAAGATCAAACCTCTGCATCATAGGGATAGAGGAAGGAGAAGAATCCCAAGAGAATGGTATTGATCAAATCTTCAACAGAATAATAGATGAAAATTTCCCCAAAGAAAAAAAAGATAAACTAATACAAATACAAGAAGCATACTTCCATTCTGATTTCTCCCCCTTGTAATCTTTTGGTTTTGATACCAGCCACTCTAATAGGTAGGTTTATGGAAATGTGGGCCAATCTAGGGTAGAAGTGTTGAGGAACTATGAACCAATCACCACACCTGTCTGTGACTGAAAACTCAGTGTTTTATCAAAATGCCTCGGAGATGATATAACTAAACATTAATTTAAAAAAATCATTGAAAAGATTCTACAAGAGCAGCTCTCATGTCAAATGTTCTTGCCATAGTAATTAGTAGATTGATAAACAAGCAATAAAAAATGAAAAAAGAACAATGGAGCAGCCAGAGAAGCCAGGCTGTGCCCTACACTGTTAAATAACTTCTTAGAGGGCCAGATTTAAAGATGGATTTAAAATTAAGGTCTAGCTGGGCATGGTGGTGCATGCCTTTAATCCCAGCACTCAGGAGGCAGAGGTAGGCAGATCTCTGTGAGTTCAAGGCCAGCCTGGTCTACATAGTGAGTTCAGGACAGCTGGGGCTACAGGGAGACCTTGTCTCAAAAAGACAAAAGGTAAATAAACAAAATTAAGGTCTAACATTTCTTCACATGCATAATTGTTAAATATAATTTTAAAAAATTTCATAGATGAGTACTGAATTTGCATTATTTACAGCTTTCCCCCAATCTCCCGCCAATTCCTCTCACGACCCTCTCCCTCACAATTTCTTGTACTGTTCTTTGATTATTATTGTTACACGTACATACATTTATAAATATATATATATATATATACATATATGTATATATGTTTCAGTTTACATACACACATACAGAGAGAGAGAGAGAGAGAGAGAGAGAGAGAGAGAGAGAGAGAACATTGTACATCTAGTGGTGCTCGTGTGTATACATATTTAGGGTTTCCCACTTGGGATTACATGAAGTCTCAGGGATCTAGTCAATGGAGAAAATTGATTCTCCCTCCTTCACTGCAGTAATTGTACTTTTTGTGTGCTTTGACATGTGCAGCAGTCTCATGTACAGCCTTGCAGAAATAAGGGGCAGGGATACCAGACTGCTTTTAAATATTGCCATGGTCCTGTGTTCTTATAAGGTTCAAGCTGTCTGTCCATCCCCAGCAGGCTTTGGGTGGCCTCTAGTGAGCTTACTCTCAGGGTCTTCAATGGATTCGGGGAAGGAGGCTGTGATGGATAGCTTTAGTGTCAACTTGACACACCTGGGTTGAGGGAGCCTCAATTGGGGAATTGGCTCCATTGGATTGGCCTGTGGCCACATCTGTGGAGTATTGTCTTGATGGTTGAGCAGGGGGGGGGGGGGGTGGCAGCAGCCCACAATGAGTAGTGCCACCCTGGGCAGGTGGTTGTGTATGGTATAAGAAGGCAGGCTGGGCATGAGCCAGAAAAAGCAAGCCAGTGAACAGCATTCCTCCATGGCCTGTGCTTCAGCTCCTGCCTCCAGGTTCCTGCCCTGAATTCCTGTCTTGGGCTCCCTGAGTGATGAACTGTGACCCAGGAGATGTAAACTGAATAAACCATTTCCTCCCCAAGTCGGTGTTGGTCAGAGTGTTTTGTCACAGCAATGGAAGACAAACTAGGATAGAGGCCATCTTGGCAGCCCAGGCCATGCAGAACAGTCATCTGGGCATGTGGGTGGAGCTATTTTTTCTGGGGGTAGGGTTTCATGCAATGCATAATGTGACAGAGCTGGGCCAGAACCAGAGTTTGCTATGGACAGTTGGAAGATGCTCAGTGTTGGTCCCTTCCTCTGTGAGATGGGGGCAGCTTGGGGACCTTGTAGGAGAAGGTGGCTCAGCTCATTGTTTCAGATGCATTAGAAAAGGCTTCAAGTGGGAGGGCATTGTCTGGTGCTGAGATCCTGGACCAGGGACCTGCCTTCAAGATTGTCACTGTAGAATCGGAATGACAGCATTTTCTTCAGGCTAGCTCAGAGAAGGAAAGGTGATCAGGGACCAGTGCTTAGCATCATGCATATTGTTCTCCAAGTCCTTGTTTCTTTCCAACCACACTGAATTTCCTTATGATGTGGGGAGATGCACAGCCTCTGACAGCTCAGTTCCATCCCAGGGACACTCTTACACTAAAGAAAGGTCTCAAAGGACACTTCCGCCTTTCAGAGTTGCTATTTTTTTAATTTACCCAACTATTTAAAATAGGCAAAATTTTGCAATTAGCTTCTCATTGTCCCTGAACTTAGTAATGGAGGAATTGGGGGTGTGCTCCTTTATCATTTTTGTGTTTCATTGTACACCATAATGAATGGTGCCATTTACTCTCAGGTAACTATGCAGAGTGACATGAGCTAATTGCATACTTTGCAACCTCAAATCAGCAGAATCTCACAATATATCATGATAATGCTCCTGTATTTCACTGAGGGAACAGGCTGTTGAATACCAGGTTAATTATGCATGCATTTAATAGAATCATGGTGTGGGGTTGATAAGTGGGGGAGTTGAGAGAGGTGTGGAGTCAGCTCCTTCACCCCCAAATACTTATTACTACATAGCTGTCATCTGCTGCCTGAGTGGATCTGTCTATGCATTTATTTGAACAATTATGAAACACCCTTACTTTGCAAAGCAGTTTATACTGTTCACAATATATTCATGGATAGTATCTCACTGATTCACCAGTAAACTTAGGAATAAGTAGAGAAAGAAATATTAGCTATGTTTTTAAATATATAAATGAGGAAACTAAGGCCGGGAAGATCAAATCTTGGATGAGCTGTGAAGCTCTTTCTAACAGAAACAGGAGGCTCTGGGTCCAGGCAGCTGGTCTAGATTCAGCTATTTCAAGGACACATGCCACAAAGGAAGTTTTTCTGTATAGGAAGCAAAAGGTTGCCTACCCTGGACCACCAAGGGCTATCTAGTACATAGCTCACATGTGTGGATGTTGTCCTCAGTCACACACACACACACACACACACACACACACACACTTAGTATTTTCACCATCTTAAATGGTGTTTAAGTTACTTTACTTGCATCCCTGTCATCTTCAGTGGAGGGAACATCTCTGCTGACAAAGTCATCATTAGAAGCTTTCACCACTGTGTGAATCTGGGATGCTCCAAGTGTTACACTGTTGAGAAAAATTGTTCCCTCATCTCTTGGGATGCTGACTATCATTTCAACCTCCTGCTCCAGTCCTTCAGTTTCCTGTTTCTCCTCTTTCACCTGTTTCCTGCTGTCATCTGTCATTTTCTGCACTGTGGTATGTGGCCCCGTGTGTGACCTCATGCCATCTGCCTGGGGAACCAGCTGGCTGCAGACTGAGGACTGAGGGGACTCTGGGTTCTCGGGCATTTAGAGCATCCTAAGAACCTGTCTACACTGTGAATCTCAGTCTGGCCTGAGCCCTGCTGCTTCTAACCTGGGTCTCAGCTGTGTCCTGCAGCGCCAAGGCCTCTGAACTTGTGACTTGTGGACATGTCCTGTGTTTCTCCCACCACAGAGCCTTGACCTATAGACTGAAGCAGGTGTTCATCAAAGATGGGTTCCCACACAGCTGCCTCTTAGTTTGCACCATGCCTTTGCAGTGAAACTGTGAGGTCCATTTCAGAGGAAGATTCCACTCATAGAAGTGGATTTTCCAGCTAGTCAGGGAGACTGGCAGGTGCAGGGTAGCTGCCCTGTAGCTGAAGATAAGAACATAAAAGTGGGAGTCTCTGGTCTCTGTCACCAACAGATATTGCCCTTTTGTCTCTGTTTTCTGGCTGTGACCATTTTCCCTGTCCTGGTAGAGGTGAGTCTATAGATCTGTCAGTAGGAAGATGGAAACCACTGTCTGCTTGCCAGGAAGTTGCATCTGGGGTGGTGCCCACTCCAGAATTTCAAAATTCACCTCTCCAAGAGGGGTCTGGAGCACATCTCTTGGATGAGTTGTAGAGGGAGGGATGGGACAGGGCAGCTGTCTTATTCTAAGTATGCATGGGGCTGGAGGGTGCTTGCTAGCAGACCCAAATGCTCTGTAGAGCAGGGTGTCCACAAGGAGTGGCAGGTAGAGACAGGTCAAAGAGAGACCAGCTGTTTCACAGATGTTAGCAAGTGGAATCCTAGAAGCCCCTTTGGGAAGTCAAAGCTGGGCAAGACAGCCTAACACATAACCAATCCACCCTATGTCTCAATTACACACACACACACACACACACACACACACACACGCACGCATGCACGCATGCACGCACGCACACACACACACACACGTTTCCATTTCTTGGCTTTTGTGAATTGTGTTGTAATAAGCATGTGATGGCAAGCATCCCTTCTATATACTGATTTCATTTCCCTCCCACCCCCTTTCTATCCTGCTAAAGTACTTTCCTTCTGCTTGTGAATATGTTTCTTACAGACTTAATCAGATTCCTAAAAGGAGGATCTGTACCATGCAAAACACACTTGGGGAGAAGTGCCTGGCAACTGTGCTTCCATTATTTTAAAGTCTGTGTTTTCTGTTCTCTGTTGTAGAGAATAGATCTTTCCTGCTGCCCACTGTGAGATGCGTGTGTTTCCTGTTGCCCTCTCTGAGGAGCCTGCATTTCTTGGTGTCAGATGTGAGGCACTATGCTCATGTTTCCTGTTGCCCTCTGTCAGGATCCAGTATTTTCTATTTCCCTTTGGGAGGCACACATGTTTCCTCTTGACTTCAGGGAGATGCTCCTGTCTCATGTCTGCTTTGAGGCACTCATTCTTATTTTTTCTCATGTCTGCTGTGGGATGTTCTCTAGCCCTCTGTGAAGAGTCCCTGTTGTCTACTGTGAGGTGCCCCTGTTTCCTGCTGTGCGCTGTGAGGTGTCCCTGTTTCCTATTGTCTACTGTGAGGAGCCCCTGTTTCCTGTTGTCTACTGTGAGTTGTCCCTGTTTTCTGTTGTCTACTGTGAGGGGTCCCTGTTTCCTGTTGTGCACCATGAGGTGCCCCTGATTCCCATTGTCCAATGTGAGGTGCCCCTGTTTCCTGTTGTGCACTGTGAGGTTCCCCTGTTTCCTACTGTGCACTGTCAGGTGCCCCTGTTTCCTGCTGTGTACTGTGAGGTGTTCCTGTTTCCTGTTGTCTACCGTGAGGTTCCCCTGTTTCCTCTTGTGCACTGTGAGGTGCCCCTGTTTCCTGCTGTGCACTGTGAGGTGTCTCTGTTTCCTGTTGTGCACTGTGAGGCTCCCCTGTTTCCTGTTGTGCACTGTCAGGTGCCCTGTTTCCTGCTGTGTACTGTGAGGTGTCCCTGTTTCCTGTTGTGCACTGTCAGGTGCCCTGTTTCCTGCTGTGCACTGTGAGGTGTCTCTGTTTCCTGTTGTCCACTGTGAGGTGTCCGTTTCTTGCTGTGCACTGTGAGATGTCCCTGTGGTCTACCGTGAGGTATCCCTGTTTCTTGCTGTGCTCTGTGAGGTATCCCTGTTTCTTGTTGTCCACTGTGAGGTATCCTGTTTTCTGTTGTCCACTGTGAGGTGTCCCTGTTTCCTGTAGTCCACTGTGAGGTGTCCTTGTATCCTCTTATCTACTGTGAGATGTCCCTGTTTCCTGCTGTCCACTATGAGGTGTCCCTGTTTCCTGTTGTCCACTGTGAGGTGTCCCTGTTTCCTGTTGTCCACTGTGAGGTGTCCCTGTTTCCTGTTGTCCACTGTGGGGTTTCCCTGTTTTCTGTTCTCCACTGTAAGATGTCCCTGTTTCCTGCTGTCCACTGTTAGATGCACCTGTTTCCTGCTGTGCACTGTGAGGTACCCTGTTTCTGTTGTCTACTGTGAGGTGCCCCTGTATTCTGTTGTCTACTGTTAGGAGCTCATGTGTCTTTTTTAAATATTTATTACTTTTATTATTATTTTTTTTAACATTTTTTTTTAATTTTTTATTTATTTCTGTATGTGTATGAATGTACTGTCTGCGTGCAAGTCTGTGCACCCGTGTCGTGCAACGCCGTGGAGGTCAGAAGAGGGTCTCGGATTCCCCTGGAACTGGAGTTCTCCTGGAATTGGAGCTTCAGACGGTTCTCAGCCGCCATGTGGGTGCTGGGTCCTCTGTAAGAGCGGTCGGCGCTCTTAACCGCTAGGCCATCTCTCCAGTCCCCTACTTTTATTATTTTTAAGGGATTCACAATATAAGAGCACACTTGTTTTCAGATCACATTGACGTTGCTCACTTTGCTATTCAATTATGTAATTGGTGTTAACATCCACAGAAGAGGGATACCATTTGTTGTTTGTTTTTCTCGGACTGTGTTATTACATTCAGCATGATATCTTCTAGCTCCAGCCATTTACCTGCAAAGCTCATGATGTCATCTTTCTTTACCCCTGCATAGAACTCCATTGTGTAGATGTACACATTTTCTCTATCCACTTGACAGTTGAGGGGAACTTGGGTTGGTTCCAGCTCCTTGCTATTATGAAGAGAGCAGCAATAAACATGGCTGTGCATGTATCTTTGAGGTAAGATGAGTCATTTGGGTACATACTCAGGAGTATGGCTGGGTCAGGTGGCAAGTTCATTCCAAGTCTTCCAAGGGTTCTCCACACTGCTTTCCATAGTGGCTGTAGGAGTTTACATCCCACCAGCAGTGGATGAGTGTTACCCTTTCCCACAACCTCTCCAGCACTTGGTATCATTTGTTTTCTTGATTCTAGCCAGTCTTATTGGAGTAAGATGATATCTTAAAGTGGTTTTAATTTGCATTTCCTTAACTATTAGTGATGATGAACACTTCTTAAGGTGTTTCTCAGCCATCTCTAATTCCTCACTTGTGAAGTCTCTGTTCAGCTCTTTGCTCCATCTATTGAGTGGGTCATTTGGTTTCTTTCTTCTTTGTTTTTTGAGTAGTTTATATATTCTGAAATCAATGCTTTGTCAGATGTATCTGTGGTGAAGGTTTCCTCCCACTCTGTGGGTTTTCTCTTCACTTCCTTGATTGTTTCTTTTGATGTACAGAAGCTTTTGAGTTTAATGAGGTCCCATTTGTCAATTGTCAACCTTAATTCTTGTGCAGCTACTGTCTGATTTAGGATGTCTTTTCCTATGCCTATGTCTTGTAGTCTGCTGTCAACTTTTTCTTCTATCACCTTCAGAGTTTGGGGTTTCATGTTGAGGTCTTTTTAAAAATTTTTATTTATTTTCTATATGTATGAATATACTGTCTGCATGTAGGTCTGTGCACCCTTGTCATGCAATGCTGTGGAGGAGGTCAGAAGACAGTGTTGGATTCCCCTGGAACTGGAGTCAAAGACGGTTCTCAGCTACCATGTGGATGCTGGGGATCGAACCCAGGTTCTCTGCAAGCGCAGTTGGAGCTCTTAACTGCTAGGCCATCTCTCCAGCCCCAGGCCATCTCTCCAGTACCTCACATTGAGGTCTTTAATCCATGTGGAGTTGACTTTTGTACAGGGCAAGAGGTAGGGGTTTAATTTCATTCTTCTACAAGTGGTGATCCAGTTTTGCCAACACCACTTGCTGAAGATGCTGTCTTTCCTCCATTGTGTCTTCTTGGCCCCCTTGTCAAATATGAGATGGCTGAAATTGTATGTGCTCAAGTTTAGATCTTCAGTTCTGTTCCAGTGGTCAACAGGTCTGGTTTGGTGCCAGTACCAAGCTGTTTTTTATGATGACTAATAGTCCATTAGTATAGTTTATAACATCTGGTATAGATATCACCCCCTGTATTGCTTCTTTGGCTCGGGTTGCATTGGGGTACAAAGTCTTTTGGGTGTTTCGCAAATGAATGTAAAAGTTTTTTTTCAACCCATGTAAAAACTCTTGGGGATTTTAATTGGGATTGCATGCATTAAACTATACAAGAGTTTGGGTAGAATGGACATTTTTTAACATATTAATTTTTCCAATACAAAAGCATGGAGTTTTTTGCATTTTTTCGGATGTCTTCTACAATGTCCTTCCCCTTCTCAAGGGGTGTTAAAATTTTTGTTTTAGAGACTTTGGTGTCTTTGGTTGGTTTGTTCCGGGTATTTTATTGGTTTTGAGGCTATTATAGAGTGGGAAGGTCGCCTTGTGTTCTTCAGTTGCTGTTGGGGTAAAGAAAGGCTACTGATTTGTCTAGGTTAATTTTGTACCCTGCCACATTACTGAAGCTGTTAATTGTTTCTAGAGTTTTCTGGTTGATTTTTTAGCATCCCTTAAGTTAAACAACATATCATCAGCAAAAGGGAGAGCTTGACGTCCTCTTTTCCAATTAAAGTACTCCTTTAATTTCTTTTCTTTCTTGCCTTATTGCCCTACAAGTGTTTCAAGCACTATACTGAAGAGAGTGGTGACAGGGGGCTGCCTTGCTGAGTTTCTACCTTTAAAGGGAATGCTTCTTGTTTTTCCTTCCCATTAGGAATGAATTGGGCGGTGGGTTTTCCTGTATATATGGCGTTGATTACATTAAGGACGGATCCCTCCAATTCCAATTCCCTCTAGGACTTGAGCATGAAGTGGTGCTGGATTTTTGTCAAAGGTTTTTATTTTTTCCGCATCAATTGAGATGATTGTGTGGGGTTTTTGTCTTTTTGTTCATTTATGTGTGTTTGATGGATGTTTATTGATTTTCATAGGTTGAACCATCCCTGCATCTGCGCTGGTATGAATCCGACGTGGTCATGATGGATGATCTTCTTGATGTGGTTCTGTATGCTATTTGCCAGTAAAGCCTTTTTTAGAATTTGGGCATCTGGGGGCATTAGGAAGATGGGTCTAGAGTTCTCCTTTTTTGGTTGTATCTTTGCCTGTTTGGGGTATTAAAGTGACGCTGGCTTCATTGAAGGAATTGGGGAAAATTCCCTCTGTTTGTAATCCTTCTAAACAATGTCATTAATATGGTTGTAAGTATCCTTTGAAATGTTTTATAGAATTCTGCCCATGAAAGCCATCTGGGCCTGGGCTTTTTTTAGTTGGAGGTTTTCTTATTAACATCTTCAATTTCTCATATATTATTAGTCTGTTTAAGGTCACTCACCTTCTTGGTTGAGCTTGGTGATTCCCAGGATTCAGATATTCATACATCATTTCTTCTAGGTTGAGAGAAAAAAAGAAAAGAAAAAAAAAGAAAAAAAAAAAATAGAGAAAAAAAACTTGGTAGAGGAGAGGTTTTTTTGAGTATTCCTATAAATGATTTTCTGGATCTTGTTCCCTGTCTGGTTTGTGTTTTTTCCCCTTTCATCACAGAGGCTATTGATTGGAGTTGGATCCTTCTTTCTTTTATTTAACTGGGCTAGACAACTGTCTATCTTGTTTATTTGTTCAAAGAACCAACTGTTGGATTCATTTTTTTATTGTTTTCTTTGTTCCTGTTTAATCATTGATCTCTGCTCTGATTTTGGTAGTTCTTCCTGTCTGTTGCGTGTAGGGTTCATCTATTGTTGCCTCTCAGGGCTTTTAGCTGCAGTGGTTAGATCATTCCTGGTGCTCTTTCTAGTTTTCTAATGTAGGCACCCAGGGCTATAACGTACCTCTTAGGACGGCTTTTAAAGTATCCCAATATAGGCCTTGTGTTTTGGTATTATCATTGTAATTAGTTACAGGAAATGCTTTTACGTCTTTCTGTATCTCTTCTTTGACCCATTATTCTTAGTCAGGAGTGTGTTTTTAAGTCTCCATGTGTTCTCATAAGTAGTAGGGCTTATCCTGGTAATTGATAATGCGCTTTTATTACCTGTGGTCTGATAGAATCATGAAATAATTTCCATGCTTTTTGTATTTGTGGAGGTTTCTTCTGTGTCATAGTATGTGGGTCGATTTTGGAGAAAATGTTCCATGGGGTCTGAGTAGAAAGTGAGAATTCTCTGGCATTAGGGTGGAATATTCGGTAGAAAAAATGTCCTGTGAGGTTCCATTTGGTGTATCGTATCATTCAGGTCAGATGTTACTCTCTGTGTATTCTTTATCCTGTTGTCCTGTCCAAAGGGCTTCAGTTGTATTGAAGTCGCCTACTATGAGTGTAAACTGGGGTTAATCTGTGCCGTGGGGTCCTGGAGAATTGTCTTTATAAAGTTTTGGGTGCACCAGAGTTTTTTGGTGGCATGTACATTCATAAATTGTGAAATCTTATTATTGAATTGTTCCTTTAATAAAAATGTAATGGTCCTGTTTGTCCAACCCCCCCTCTTCTGATTTCTTTTGGCATTTGAGTCTAAGTTTTGGGTCTGAAGGTAATAACAACAACCTTCCTTGTAAGGTTTTGGCGCACTCCCCCTGGAATGAAAAGCCATGAGGTCTAAGCTCTTCGGAGCAATGTTTAATTCAGAGTAGCCAGGGCTGGGCTCAGAGGAGAGGTAGAATGAGCCAAGCACAGAATGTCATCTGGCTTTGGAATTTAAGGGATAAGGTGGGAGCAAGATTCAGTGGGAGTGGGGTTCAGTGAGGGTGGGTGGGTCGGAATCGGGAATCTGGCTTCCAGAAGGGCGAGGTGGAAGATTCATGAGTAATTGGTGGTGGCCTGCTTTAGTATAGCCAAAGGCTGGCCTGGTAGAGCAGGTTTTTGGTCCTCCGGTCTTAGGTGTCTTTTCATTCCAATGGGCTTCTGGAGCTCACACCGTGACATTCCAGCCTTTTGTTCCTGTAGGGAAAAGGGGCGGAGATCCGTCTTCTGTAGCTACTTCAAGCTGTACGTGGACGTTGAGGGGTAAGAATTTTAGGCTGGAAGATCAGAGCGTGATTTTTAGCTTTGCCCGCCTTGGGTGTCCAGTGCCCAATCCGTGTCAGCAGTGGCCAGTTGTTGGTAGGCGGCTTTTCCATCTGCAACTGAAAGAAGAAGCTGTTTAAATCTTGTATGAGTGAGGTATTGGATTTGGTTTTGGAAAGATCATAAAAGGCATGGGGCCACCGTACACAGAGTTATTAGCACTATCAGTGGGCCTAGTAAAGGTGTTAGCCAGGGAAGGATTGCTGCCCAGGGACCCCAATTAGAGGGGCCCTCTCCATTGGGGTCCTCTGTGACAGGTTATGCACTACTTTCTGCAAATGTTGGACATTTTGTTCCACTTTTCCAGACTCATTGACAAAATAACAACACTCTTCTCCTAGGAAAAGGCAGGTTCCCCCTTTCTCGGCTGTAAGTAAATCCAAAGCCCACCTATTATGAAGGGTGATCTCTGCCAAAGAGGAAAGTTGCTGCTGTAGGATCTGGATTGATTGAGCAGTAGCTTCCACAGCAGTTACAAGCTCTGTGTTCAGTTGCTGGAGTTTCTTGGGAAAATCACTGAGTTGTGACAAGTGTGTGTCCCAAGCTGCCTGCAGCTAATCCAGTGGCTGCTACAGCAGAGATCAGACTGATGCCCACTAGAACTGCCAATGTGGCTGCCCTCTTGGTCCTAGGGTGGTGATCAGTTAAAGACTTTACCCAAGTCTCTCGAGCTTCTAGGTGTGCCTGGATCTCCCCTGGAGTGTAGAGAGTAAGACCAGGCACTAGTACCATGGGAAGGAATGGGCCAGAGGTATTAGCGGAAATGCAGGTGTATACTCTAAAGGAACATAGAAATGCCAGTCCCGGGCCCAGAGATGTTTGGCATCTGACAGTCACATTCCTGTATGAGGAGCCTGGGCAGTTTGAAATCTGAGTTGCCCAGAACTCAGTTAGTTTGAGATGGGGGGCAGGGGTGGTAAAGTAGTGTCTAGGAGAGGAGTTAGAGAACATTTAGAATTGGTTTGATTAGAAACATTGTACACCGGGAGAGGAAGGAGTGGTGACTTCTGCAGTGGTGCACAGAGAAAACATTCAGAAGCATTGATAGTGGAGTAATTTCTTAAGAGTGAGGTAGATATGGACAGTACTTCATTCCATAGAATCGAAGAAGTGAAGAATTTTAGGTGCTGTAGACTGGAAGTGGGTCTGATGTAAAATTCAAGGCTCCTTGCCCGTGGTCTTACTGTTGCTCAGCAGAAATGGGGCAGTTGTGCGGCAGACTGGGGAGAAGAGAGAGCTGTACGAAAGGAGGTAAAGTTTTTAGCCTCAAAGCAGAGGAGAAGGAGAGTACAAGGGGAAGGAAGTGTAGAGAGAGGAGAAATAGAGAGAAAGGGATATCTGAAGAAATACTCAGCTGGCAAGTTCAGGGGTTGCAAAATGTCATATACAGGCAGAG
The DNA here is from genome assembly GCA_009823505.1 of Rhizomys pruinosus. Classification (NCBI taxonomy): domain Eukaryota; kingdom Metazoa; phylum Chordata; class Mammalia; order Rodentia; family Spalacidae; genus Rhizomys; species Rhizomys pruinosus. The sequence goes on along the minus strand of VZQC01011939.1, from coordinate 4,219,152 downwards.
AGAGAGGGAGGGAGAAGATGGAGGGGAGCAGGAGAGAGTACCGCAAAACAATGAGGGTCTCTGAAGCAGAACGGGAGGCTAAAAGGAAGGAAGAATTGGAGGGTAGACAGGCAGAGAGAAGGAGGAGAAGGAAGACGGAGGAAAGTAGGAGAGAGTACCGCCTTTGCGCAGGAACCCAGTTCAAGCCTGTGGATTTAAAAACAATGAGGGACTAATGCTGGGAGAAGCAGAGGGAGAAGGGAGGGAGTAACAGGGAATGAAGTGAGGAGAGAGAGAGAGAGAGAGAGAGAGAGAAGAGAGAGAGAGAGAGAGAGAGAAGTGCTGAGAAATACTCCGCTGGCAAGTCCAGGGGTTGCAAAATGTAGCATGCTTTACTTTCACCTGGGACTGCCAGCGTGAGCGGCCTGCAGACACATGGTGGAACCAGGAAGCTGGCAGGGGAACAGAGGAGAAAGGGGTTGGGATGGGGACAAAGCAGAGAGAGAGAGACACACACACACAGAGGAAGCCTAGTCGGGCACCCAAGGTCAAAAGCAGAGGTGGATTTCTGGTCTAGTGTATAGGGAGGGGGACGGGAGTCTTGAGAGGAATAGAGGGACATGAGTGAAGGGCAAAGAATGCCTGTACACACACAAGCATTCTGACCCTTTACCGGAGCTCTGGCAGAAGTCTCTCAGAGCTGAGAATTTGGAGATCTAATGTACCTGTCTCAGGCCAGACGGTATTGTTAGCTAATTGGTATTCTGGCCAGATAGTGGAGCAAAGTCTCACAAGGACCTTAGGGGTTGATGTCCTTGGAGAGGTTTAGTTTCCTTAAAGAGTGTAGGAGACACTCCAAGGGGGTGAGACCCAGGGCCTCTCCTTTAGAATGTGAGGCTCCCATATTAGGAGTCGGAGGATGAGGAATGAGGGGAGAACAGAGGGAGCGGAGGGGAGAGTGAGAGAGGAAGACGGGATAGGGGAGAGGGAGAGAGCGAGAGAAAGGAGAGAGAAGAAGCGAAGAGAGAGATAAGGAGAGATAGATATAGAGATCTTTCTGAAGGAAAATATTCTTTTAGTCTCAGAACCCAGGCAATACCTAAGGCGCATCCGTCTTAGTTCTAAGTGGGCGCTCAGAGACCCCAGGTCTGTTTGACCAGGGTGGGAATCTCTGAAATCGGGCCTTGCATATCTGTGAAGTCGACATCCCGAAAATCACAGAGGAAGCCAAAATTCGGTTCCAAATTCTGTCCCCCACGTCTGGTAATAGACAAGCAAACTAGACCACAAAGAGGGAAAAGGGGAGAGGTTCCCTGACTTAGCCGGCACTCAGGGATCCAAAACGGAAATGGCTATAACGGAACGGGAGACTAAAAGAATGTCCCACGAGTATCCTCGCTCAGTACGTTCTACACGTCCCGTTTCTCTTCCGAGTGGCGGGGGCATCCTCAATTTTGGGCCGACCCATACACATTGTTACACAGAAGGTAGGGGTTGGAGATGGAATCTCCCCTCACTCGGGTGCCCGTCCGGCCGGCCGCCCGAGAGGCGACTTAAGAAGTCTTACCACCGCGAGGGCCACACGTAATAAAAAACCCCGTGCTCGTAGGAGAGGGTCATCAGGACTGTGATGAGTGCCCGATGAGGTTAAACGACTTCAGCGGAACTGTGGGTTGGGGCCCAGTCAGATTCTGTAGCCCGAGAGCCGTGGAAACATAACACGCACTCAACTTTAAACTCTCCACGCACAGTCAACGAGAATAGAATAGGTGGGTAAAAAGGAGAGTAGAGAAAAGTACTTCGGCCGAATGGTGGTGGGTGCTGTTGCAAGTTGCACGCAAGCAGCCTGCGCTCGGTGTCTGGCTTACAGGCTAACCCGAAAGCCCCCCCCCCCCTAGGGGGGGGGGGTGGGCGGGGGGGGGGGGAGAGTGGGGGGGGAGGGTGGACCAAAACGGCGATCCGAGGCACCGGCACCAGAATTTAAGGTTATGGCGCGCTCCCCCCTGAATGAAAAGCCAGGAGGTCTAAATTCTTTGCAGCAAAGTTTAATTCAGGGTAACCAGAAGCTGGGTTCAGAGGAAGGTAGAAGAGAGCCAGGAGAGAGCCAAGCACAGAATGGCGTCTGGCTTGGGAATTTAAGGGAGAAGGTGGGAGCAAGATTCAGTGGGAGTGGGGTTCAGTGAGAGTGGGGTGGGTCGGAATCTGGAATCTGGCTTCCAGAAGGGCGAGGTGGAAGATTCCTGGGTAATTGGTGGTGGCCTGCTTTAGCATAGCCAAAGGCTGTGCCTGGTATTGCAGGTTCTTGGGCAACTTGGATCTTAGGTGACTGCATTCCAATGGGCTTCTGGAGCTCACACCCTGACACTCCTTTCTTTTTGGTAGCATTTGCTTGGAATATTTTTTTCCATCCTTTTATTTTAAGGTGGTGCCTATCCTTGAATGTAAGTTGTGTTTCTTGTAGACAGGATATGGATGGGTTCTGTTTCCTAATCCAATCTCCCAGTCTATGTATTTTGATTGGGGAACTTAGTACATTAATATTTAAGGTTATAACTGATAGGTTTGTGTTGCTTCCTTTCACCTTATTATCCATTTGCATTTTTGGTTTAGGTTTCTACTTCTGCAGTTATGCTTTTATTGATTTCTCTTTCAAGGTGCTGGGGGATGGTTGCTCCTTTCTTCTGTCCTTTGAATTGCTTCAAGTATTCTCTGAAGGGTTGGCTTTCCAGACATGTATTCTTTCATCTTGTTTATGTCATGGAAGATCTCTCTCCTTCAACTTTAATCGACATTTTTTCTGGGTATAGTAACCTGGGTTGGCATCTATTGTCCTTTAACCCTGGGAATGCTTTTGTTCTTCTTGCTTTCATAGTTTGAACTGAGATGTCAGTTGTAATTCTGATAGGATTCTCCTTATATGTAACTTGGTTTTCTCTTGTGGCTTTCAGAATTTTGTCTTTGTTTTGGGTGTCTAGCATTTTAACTATGATTTGGTGTGGAGAGTTTCTTTTCTGATCTTGTCTCTTTGGAGTTCTATGTGCTTCTTGTATTTGTATTGGCTTGTCTTGTTTTAGTTTGGGGAAATTTTCATCTATTATTCTGTTGAAGATCTGATCACTACCATTCTCATGGGATTCTTCTCCTTCCTCTATTTCTTTGATGCAGAGGTTTGATCTTTTCATAGTGTCCCATAGTTCCTGGTTGTTCCACTTTTGTGTATTTTAAAAAATTTTCATAATCTTTACTTGAGGTTTTTAGTTGTTCAGTGTTATCTTCCAGGTCTAATATTTTTGTTCTGCTTCCTTCATTTTACTTCTGAGGCTTTTTCTATTCTTTTCCTCTTGATTGGATGAGTGTTTGATTTCCTTTTTTCATTTCCTCTTCTGATTTCTTTAGTATTTCCACTTCCTTTTGGAGCTTCTCAATCTCTTCCTGTAGCTCTTTGCTTCGCTGGTTGGTTTCCTTATCTTTTTCAACATAGGATCTTTTCAGTGTTTCCACTTCCTTCCAGAGTTTGTCATTCTCTTTCTCTAGGTCCTTCTTGAGTTTTTCATTGTCTTTTCTTAATTCTCTGACTTGCTGTTTATAGTCTGACTTATTTAAGTATATTCACAATTGTACTTCTAATATCTGTGTCCTGGGCCATCCCCAGGGGGATCCCACTGTAGGAATCTTCCACAGGGTTGGTAGAGCTTGATGTGGAATGATCCTGCACCTTTCCCATGTTGTCTCTTCTTCATGTCCCTGGCATGTTGTTTCTCTTTACCTGTATTCCAATGTGAATCCCAAATGCCTCTTCACTGTATTGAAGGCTTGCTTTGCTAGCCTCCTTCAGATGCCTTCGTTGTTTGTTTATTGGATTGATTTGTTTTTCTCCTTGCTTATGGAGTGTTGACTTGTTTAAGCTTTAGGCTTTCTTTTTTTTAATTTCATTTTATTTTCATATGTGTATGAATGTACTGTCTGCATGTAGGTCTGTGCACCTCTGCCATGCAATGCCGCGGAGGTCAGAAGAGGGTGTCGGATTCCCCTGGAACTGGAGCTAAAGACAGTTTTCAGCCACCATGTGGGTGCTGGGGATCAAACCCGGGTTCTCTGCAAGAGCAGTCAGAGCTCGTAGCTGCTAGGCCATCTTTCCAGCCCCAGCTTTAAGCTTTCTATTGCAAGTCTAACTCAGTCTTCTCTTTCTGTTGTGAAGGTTCTCCAAAAATCCACTTGGACTCTCCTTTGACAATCCCAGTTGGGGGGGGTATTGCTGTTTAGCCCATGCGGGGGAGGGGGGATTGCTGTTTAGCTCGCACCCCAGTGCTTCAGGTGTTCCGGGGAAATCCCCAATCTTAAGTCTCACACAGGCTCACCTTTTATACCAGCTAGGAGGACAACTCCGCCCCCACAGCCACACAAGCCAATTGATCCAAAGACAATTGAATCAAACCAAACAATCTGCCTGGCTCCTACCTGTGCCTCATGTGGTCTTGGGAAGTACCCAATACCCCATGTTTCTTGTTGTTTGTGAGATGCTTGTGTCTCCTGTGTCTTCTGTGTCGCAGTGTTATTTTCTGTTGTCTGCAGTGAGGCACTTGTGTTGTTTGTTTTCCTTCAGCTGCCCACGTCGCCTGTTGTTCTCTGTGGGGCTCCTATGTTGCCTACTGCCTGCTTTCTTCTGAGGGTGACAGTGTTGCCTGTTTGGTGGTCTCTATGTTTCTTATTTTGGGGGGCCTCGATGCCTATTCTGGAGTGCCTGTGTTGCCTGTTGTTCTCTGTTACAGTGTCTGTGTTGCTTGTTGTTTGCTGTGAGGAGCACATATTGCCTGTTGTCTGCTGTGGGGGCCCTGTGATGCCTGTTCTCCCTTATGGGATGTGGTACCTGTTGCCTGCTGTGGGGTGTACCAGTATACTTCCTGGTAGAATCTGTGTTTAGGTTTCCAGTGAGCATCTGGCAAAGCTCAACATGGAGAACTGATTGGAGTGCCTGGCTATGTGGTGCAGAACCAGAACTCCCCTCTCTATCCTTTGAAGTGTGTCCTATCTGTGGTAGCTTTTTGTAAGTTTGGAAACCATGTGATGTGTTCCACGGCCATTGAAAGTCCTGAGCTGGACCTGCACCTATGACCCAGGAATGGATCACCTCATGTCCTGACCCTTCTCACCCCAGACTGCACTCCTCTGTGGTGTTCTGTATATTGACTTTGCTGGGATTTGGCAGTCCATAGATGATTGAGAAAACCACATATCTACAATCACTGAAGGCTCCTGAGATTCAAGTTTGTCCCAGGTAGGCCAGTCCTGCCTGGACAGAGACATGTAAGATCAAACTAGGGTAGCCAAGCAGATAGGAACAGGAACAAGTCAAAAGGCTGAGAGAAAGCACAACTACTGTGTGTGTGTGTGTGCGTGCATGTAAGTTAGTGCGTGCATATGTGTATCTGTGTGAGTATATGTGTGCATGTGTGTGAGAGAGAGTGTGTAGATGAGCATGTGTGGGTGTATGTATATGTGAGTGTATCTGTGTGTCTCTGTGTGAGTGTGTGCATGTGTGTATGTGTGCATGTGTGTGAGAATGTGTGTAGGACCATGTGTTAGTGCATGTGCATGTGTGGGAGAGCATGAGTCTGTTTATGTGTGAGCATGTGTGTGTGGGGCTCAGTGTGAGTGTCTCTGTATGCCTGCATTTGTGCATACATGTGTATATCTGAGTGTGTATGTCTCTGAGTGTGCATGTGTGTCTGTGTGCATGCGTGTATATATGTTATGTGAGGTTGTCTTCTGAGAGTGAGTGCATGTGTATATGAATGTTTGCATGAATGAGTGTATGTGTTTATGCATGTGTGTGATATGTAGTGTCTGTGTGTGTATGAGTGTGTCTATGAGTGTGTGTATGACTGTGTGAATGAGTGGTGTATGTCTGAGTGTGTTTGCATGTGGATGTATGCTTGTGTGTCAGCATCTGCATGTGTGAGTACACACATATATATGAGAGTATTTGTGAGTGTATCTGTATAAGTGAGTGTGAGCATGTGACTGTGTGCGCATGTGTGTGCATGTATGTCAGAATGTGAGTGTATGTGCATGTGTGTGTCCCAATGCATGTAAATATATTTGAGTGTGTGAGTATATGTCTGAGTCTTTGTATATGAGCATGTGTGTGCACACATGTGAATGTATGTCCGTGTGCACACACATATCTGAATACGTGTCTGTGTACATGTGTGTGCAAGTGTGTCTGTGCCTGTGTTTATGAACATGTACATGTGAGTATGTGTATGTGAGTGTGACCTGTGTGGGAGTGAATGTGTGTATGTGTGTTTCTGTGTATGTGTATCTGAGTGTGTGTGAGAGTGTGTGTGACTGTGTGTGTGTGTGTGAATACTTATGAGTGTGTAGTATATGTGTGAATGTGTGCATCTAAGTCTATGTGTGTTGTGTGTGTCTGTGTTGTACATGTCTGTGGTGTGCATATGATGTCTTCTATGCCTTTGGTCTCTGTGTGTGGTCTTGTGTTCTGTGTATCTAAGAACCATATGCAGGTGTGCATGTAATGTATTATCCATGTGTTGTCTTTATACATATTATGTAGTGTGTGTGTGTGTGCATGTGCACATGTGTGTGTGTGTGTGTACTCAGTGTTATGAACACATGTATGCACAGTCAAGAGAGGTGCAGTGGGGCACTGTGGCTTTTATCCCAGGGCACAGCCAGCCACCCATGAAGTAGAATTTAAGAGCTGAGATGTTAAGTGCTTGTGACCCAGACAGCCCACACCTGATAAAATGCCCACCTTCTCTCTCTGCTTGGAATCTACCCAGCTACTGCCAGCAGGACCTTCAGGCCACCAGAAGGCCCAGAGAGATACAGCCTGATGAACAGAAAAGGGCAGCGCCTGCTTTTCCAGCACTCTGAGAAGCAACAGGTCCCTCGGCTGCAGTGTGAAGACGAGGGGTCTTCTGCCTAGCTGGCACTGGCTCAGGGGTGGCCAGGTTCTGTTAGGAGGGGATGTGCATGCCCATCAAACTCCAGAAAGTACTTCAGGGCCAGTGTGAGAAAAAAGGTTGTGAGGGGATGAGGAGGGTAGGCCTGGCGAGATAAGTGGGAGGGTGTGCGGATGGTGGGCGTGAGCTCAGTATGTCTGTCCATCCACCCATCCATCCACCCATTCAAGGCTCACCAGCTTCTCTGGAGCAGAGGAACACTGCGGCTTAGTGGGTGGCATGGAGGCTAAGAATGAGGCTGCCGCTTGCTCACTCTGGGCTAGCAACTTGATATTGTTGGCGCAGTATCACTGATTCCTCACAACAGCTCAGGCACTGGATGAAGGTCATTTTCCTTCTGTGCACACAGAATAGTCTTAGAGAGTTCTGGGTTTGTGGAGTTGGTTGGGAATTCATGATTGTAGTCCAGGTATGTGCTGTGACACCAGGGTGTGTCAGAAAAGTCCCTGCAGTGTCCTCAAGCAGACGAGTTCCATTTTTCAGCTCTAACCTCATTTCAATGCTATTTTCTGCTTTTCCTTTAGGTGCATCATTAAGGGCTCATTTAGCATGGAGAGGCCATAAGATGGTAAATATTGAGATGCCACAAGTCCAGAATAATCTTGCACTACCAGGCATATGGGCGGCATGAGCAGAGGCAGGGCATGTCGTCCTAAATTCAGAAGTGAGGTACTACTGAGGCAGACAACATAGGATGTGCTAGAATCTGGGGTTCTGCTTTGCCTTTATCCCAGAGCATCCTGAGTTTCTCAGTTTGTCTCACTGCTTCCTCTCTCTTCCCTTCCCCACCCCTCTTTCCACCTCTCCCTGTTCCCTGTAATTCCCTCCCCTTCCATACCCTGCTCATCCCCACCTTCCACCCTTATCTTCAACACACCTTGTGCTTCTTTCTCACCTTATCATTGGGAAAGAAACCCAACTTTTTAGGAGAAGTTGGTGGGAAAGAAGCTGCAGGTTACACTGCTGGAGCCAGACACGAGTTTAGGGACAGCTAATGGTACGTGTGCAAAAGGAAAGGGGTTGTGGGCACTGGTGCATTGGGAAGGGGAATGTGGATATTTGTTCAGGGAAGGGTGATGCAGGTATTTATGTGTGCAGAAGACAGGTATTTGGGCGGATCTAGGTGGGAGCATTTGATAAGAGGATTCTCTGGTAAGCAAATGGGGAAACAAGTTAACAGAGTGACGGGGCTGAGCATGAGTAAGTAGAGCATTTACACAGAGAACATAAGGCCTGGGATCTCGGTGAAAGGCACATGCTGCTGATCTTCCTTTCTGTCACCTGTACCTCCTCTTCAGTACAAGCCTGATATTTAGGGCACCACTGAGCTGTGTGATACTTGGGAAAATGTTAGTGTCAGAGTCCAGAGATTGTCCCCAGGACAGTGCTGTCCTTTGGAGGAAAAAGTAGAGCCAGGAAGATGTTTCATCCTAGTACCTGCCATCTCAGGGTAAGGCCAGGATGTATTTCCTTCCATCTCCTTTACTAAGAAGTCACTTACCTGCTTTGTCAGCACACTTGTGAGCCTGTGGCCCAAAGGAAGCTATGCTGACTCAACTAGTGCTGAAAACTCCACCCTTCCCCTCAAGAGTGATTTGATCTCCCCACATTGCTATGCCCTATGAACCTTGTTTACCTGTGAAATAGATGTTTTCTGTCTGAGGGTCTATAAAGAGAACAGTTGTATGTAATATGTTATCAAATAACCAACACCCAGCTGACATGAACTGTCATGGTAGCTCTTGTATTAGAATAAGGGATACTATACATTATTTAAAAATAGTATTAGTGTATATTGGTTGTACAAAATGATGGGTTTCAGGGCTGGAGGGTTGGCTCACTAGTTAAGAGCACTGGCTGTCTTAGAGAGGTCCTTGGTCACATGTAGGGGCCACAGAGGGGCCCAATGCTCCAGAGAGAGTGGACTGATCTGCTTCTCATCCACCTGTGCCCCTTTTCTAAGCCCAGGGAATAATCTGCGGAAGAGGGGGCGTGGTAGAATGTAAGGGCTGCGATTGGGGTGAATGGTGAAACTACAGCAATGTAGTCTGGACCCTCATTTGATCAACCTGATTGAACAAACAACCCATCATCCCCCGCTGGAAGGTGGGGCTGTGGGGGTTTCGGCACAACAGCCTGCAAATTGGTTTTACATGAAGGATGCTTGTACTCATGGATTATCACTTATAGCTAAAAAATGGAAAAAAAAACTGAGAGAAATATGCAGGACAGTTATGGCAGAATGCATGATCTCGGTTAGGGGGGGTGGGGGGGGAAGGGAAAGGGAAATATGCCTGAACTGAATTGGAAAATGATGTATGAAATGCACAAAGCATCAATAAAAAAAAAAAAAAGAAAAAAAAAAGAGAGGTCCTTGGTTCAGTTCCCAGCACCCACATGACAGCTAATAACTGTCTAACTCCAGTTCCAGGGGATTGATGCCTACTGTACGACACAGGTGTATAGGGAGGCAATACACTCACATAAAATAATTTTTCTAAATGATGAGTTTCATTATGGCCTTTTCATAGTTTGTTAAGTATTTTGACCACATTCATCCCCATTTTCCTCTCTTCTTTCCTACTTCTTGCTGATTCCCTTCCATTTCCCAAATGATACTTTCATGTAATGTCAGGTATGTATGTATGTATGTATGTATGTATGTATGTATGTATGTATGTATGTGTATCTCTGTGTGAATGTATATAATCTGCACACAGCATATGAAAGAAAACATGCAATATTTGTCTTTCTGGGTTTCTGAATCTGGTTTGTTTTTCTGAATATTATGGTCTCCAGCTCCATCAATTTTATAATTTCGTTCTTTTTATCACTAATTGGGACTCCATTGTGTCTATGTTACACATGTTCATGATCTTTCTTCTGTTATTGATATCAAGGCTGACTCCACATCTTGGCTCTTGTGACTAGTATAGCAATAGCCATGTGTAAGTATCTCTGTGGTGTGTTGACATAGAATCCTTCAGGTATATACCCAGGTATATGCTGGATCTTATGGTAGTTCTAGGTTTAGTTTTTTTTTAAGGAATTCTATACTGATTCCCAGAATGGCCACACCAGTTTACATTCCCACAGGCATCATGTCAGAGTTCCTCTTTCCCCAATCTTCACCAGCATTAGCTGTCATTTTTCTCAGTGATAGCCATTCTGACTCTGATGAGATAGAATATTTGAATCCACGTTCAACCAGCTTTAAAAATCCTGGGGCTCTTCACACCCAACAGGAGGTTTGTTGCAGAGTTGAGTTAGCATTTTTTTGACAAAGTGTTCTAGACTGATAGGCTCCAGGCTATGATTCATGAACATATAACTGCATAGTCACCTGCAGGGCCACAGCAGGGCTGTCTGAGGATTTTGGTTACATCTACCTGCCTCCTGGCCGACAGTGGTATGTCTTGAGAATCTACTTTGTGCCCTATTCTTATTTTGAACTTTCACAGCCTGGCTCTTGGTTTCTGTGGAGGATGAAGGGTACAGAAAGACAAATACAGGCGTGACAAGCTGAGGAAGCCAAATGGTGGCATGTTTTGGTTATAGGGACTTCGAACCAGACACACCACATTGAAGGCCTTGGTGATCAGCCAGAAACCTGACTTAAGGCTGTGAGACCTGGAGTGGAGCAGAGTGATGAGTTGGGGGTCCCAGTTATAAGAGGATCTTGAACTAAGAATAAGATCAGGCTGTGTAACACAGAACTGAGTGGATAAACTGCCTGTGGGAAGGTGCTTTGTCAGCACAGTAGTTCCTATTATGCATGAAAGCAATCTGGGGTCTTAAAAAATCTTGGTGCCAAAAACATTACTAAATATTGTGGGTAATAAATGAAATACATAAAATATTAATGTTATAGGTCCAAGCTTATGAGAAATTTTAAAATTATAGTCATTTTATTTCTATATAAAATAAAATGTCTTTTTGTTAAAAAAAAATCTTGGTGCCAAGGTTGTACTTAGACAGTAAGCCTAGTGTTGAGTTGAGACTCAAGGTCATTCCATGTTCTTATTCCTGTGGGATACACTGAAAGGTTCTCTGGGGAAGGAGGCAGCTGGTGCAGGATGCTGGCCCCATGGATGGGTGTTGGATATGGCAGTGAGTCCAAGTGGGATAGAGACAAAATCATCTTGCCCTCTGACATCAGTCATGCCAACTGCTTTCAAAGGAAGCATGATGGTCTCTCAACACCTGCAGAGCAGGTGGCTGTGAGCTGCTGGGAAGGAACTCTGGGAAAGAGCACTGCCCTTAAATGGCTTCTTTTGCAGACCACCCCAGACCTCACTCCACTCATTCTCATGTGGGAACTCCTACTGTTTTAGAACACATTGTGCCACCCCAGGCTTTGGTGGTTTCTCATGCTGCCTCAGCCTGAAGCCTTTTCCGCAAGTTGACTACTCTCCTTGGGGCACAATTCAGAGCAGGGCTGCATGCCTCTCTGACCAGAGTTTGGTGTTAGTTCCATAGTCTCACTTCAAATACTAAAGAAAAGACTGAAGTGTTGAGTTAAGCAGTTTGAGGACTGTCCCCTTTCCTTCTCAGACAAACACCACTGAGGACTTATGACTGCCAGGATCTGTCCTGGATGGTAAGTGCTTAAGACAGTAAAGTTCATCTAGAATGTCATCTATGGATCTTCTCCACAATGTCTCACTTCAACAATGTGCCCTTTTGCACAAATTGATGTAGTAGCTTCTAGACAAAGTTTACTGTCTCTGCCCTCATTCTCATTCCTCTGCTATGTACCCTGAAGCCAGTGGAACCCCTCTATAGTCACTGCTGGCTTCACATCACCCCATTCTCCCAGAACCAAGTGTCCAAGAGTGAAAACATCGCCCTCCTTGGCCTGAACTGGGATGCCTTCCCAGCTGCATCTCAACGCCATGCTCCCAGACCCATTTATCCTCTGCGAAGCCACAACCAATTACTCTCAGTTCATTAAATGAGCCATCTTGCCTCTCACCTCCGGATCATTGCTCACGCTGTTTACTCTGCCTACAATGATGTTCTCCCTGACTCTGCATTTTAATTGCCTGTTTATAACCATGAAGGCAATGATCAGGTATGTGAATCCTTCTGGAATCTCCAGTGCCTAGTATAGTGCACACATCCTGCTAGGAAAAAGGGGGAGCTCTAATTGCATTAATATTTCCATGCATTAGTTATGATATATAAAGTTTGTTAAACGACTTGAGAAACAGTCTTCTCTATGCCCCTTTTTGCCTTGAGAACGAGATCATAGAGTCATTTTGAGATTTAATAGCACAAATTGCATTTGTGAGACAATCTGGGATGCACCATGCAACTGTCCATGAAGCACCTGTCCATCAGATGAGAACTCCTCATTCCTCTCCAGGGATCAGAGCTCTCACCTTTCTGATTTCTCTCTGTAGGATAAGTTACAGGTGAGGGGTGGCATACTGGCCATGTTTCTGGTCTCCTGAAACCCTTACACTCTGAATTTTGGAAGCCCATGATGAAGTGGGTGACGAGAACAACACTTCCTTTCCTACCACAGTGACTTATCTTGGTGGAAATGTTCTTGGAACATCAAAGCCTTCTACAAAGCAAAGGCACATCGCTCTAATATGTTGGCTTCTTGGAGAGTCCTGAAGCCTGTGTTTTAAGTTAATGGCATCTTTTCACGGTCTTCCAAATCATCAGTAAAGTGGAGATTCCAGCTGGTGGCCACTGGATTCCTGGCCACTGGGCCCAGCCGCCTGATGCCCAGTGTTTCAGCACCACGGCCAGCTCATGGCTCATGATGCCCAGTGTGCTGCAGCACCACGGCCAGCTCATGGCTCATGATGCCCAGTGTGCTGCAGCACCATGGACAGCTCATGGCTCATGATGCTGAGCTTATTTCAAAACCATCTTAATCAGCTTCATGGAAGCTCTGAAATGTTCTGTAACTGACACTTCATTAGAGTCTAAATATGTTTTATTTATTGTTATCTCTCCCAGCGCCTATGCTGCTTTGGGAATGCTTCATTTGCACTGTGGAATGACAAGATGCTCTACGCAGATGACTTTTGCAAATAAGTAACATTTACCAATTTGAGCAACAAAACTTAGATACACACATCGATTTTAAACTGAAGTTTCTAAGGTGTATCATCCACTTTCCTTATGCAAAGTATTCAAGCCATTGTTTAATCATTCACTAACATCATTAATATTAATTATTGCAGTAGTAAATATGAGTTCTTGCTTCCTACTCATGGATAATCTGGGTAGTTGTGGAACACTGTCAGTTTTTTTTTACCCCCACAAAATTGCCTGGACAACCCAGTGACTGATCAATGCTCAGGGGCCTTCTTTCTCTTCTCTCCCGAGAAGCTGCTGAGCACCTGAGACAGATCTACAGATGCCTTATCTTCTTCTTTCTACCTTTCTGATTCTTTAAATGAAAATAATAGTTGACATGTATTTCTTTAATGAAAACCCCCTATTGTAAGTGAAAAAAGTGCTAATAGGTTAACATATGTTTGGAAAGTAGTGAGAGGAATAATTTTCATGGTGCACCGAGGGGCTGTGAGCAAAGACGTGCATCGGAAATGGTTTCAATAAAGAAAGCGTATCTTTTCTTTTTACTTTCATTTTTTATTATTTGAAAATTTCATACAAGTATATAGTGTTTCTTTATCTTTCCACTCCTCATTCCTATCTCTACCAGAATCCCCATCATATCTCTCTCCAACATTAATGTCCATTTATTTATTTATTTATTTATTTGAGCCACTGAATCCAATTAATGCTGTCCCATACTCACATGGGTATGGGGTCGCCCACTGGGTGCAGGGGAACATACCACCTGCTGTTCCTCCTCCCAGTGGCCAATAGTTCCTCAGCAGGGGGTGGGGCCTTGGGAATTCCTCCCCTACTTGATGATGGATTTTTTTTTTTTGGTCTTTTCAAGACAGGGTCTCCCTGTAGCCCCAGCTGTCCTGGAACTCACTCTGTAGACCAGGCTGGCCTTGAACTCACAAAGATCCACCTGCCTCTGCCTCCCGAGTGTTAGGATTAAAGGCGTGCGCCACCATGCCCAGCGATGATGGATTTTTAAAAAATTATGTTTTTGTGTTTCTGTCTGCATGTGTGTGTGTAGAGGCAAGTGCTGGCACCCACGGAGGCCAGAGGAGTTGGAGTTACAGGCAGCTGTGAGCCACCTGGTGTGGGTGCTCAGTCCTCTGAAAAAGCAGTACATGCTCGTAAGTGCTGAGCCAGCTCTCTGGCCTCCATGCTGGAATCTTTAGCTGGCTTGATCTTGTGCAGGTCTTGTGTCGGTAACCACAGCTGCTACGAGTTCATGTGTGCAGCAGCCATGCCACGTCTGGAGGATGGCATTTCACAGCACTCCTCCCCATCCTCAGTGTCTTACATTCTTCCATGCCTTCTTCCACAGCATTCCCCAAGAGAAACTGTATCTTAAATAATGCAACGATGTTGACATGGAAGATGAAGGGTGGTTCCCCTAAGGGGCTCTGTGTAATTGAAGGTGGGAGTCAGACCGTGATGATTATTTTTCCAACTGTGGCTTTCCACCTAGTGGCTGTGTAGCCCTGGGTAAGTCTTGCCTCGTTCATGAACTGAAGCCAGCACTAGCAGGATCCTGTGCTGAGTCAGGCTGCACTTGACTGGGAAGGGGCCTGGATGCCTGGAGGACTCAGGCTTCTTCTTCTTCTTCTTCTTCTTCTTCTTCTTCTTCTTCTTCTTCTTCTTCTTCTTCTTCTTCTTCTTCTTCTTCTTCTTCTTGTTCTTCTTCTTCTTCTTCTTCTTCTCCTCCTCCTCCTCCTCCTCCTCCTCCTCCTCCTTCTCCTCCTCCTCCTTCTTCTTCTTCTTCTTCTTCTTCTTCTTCTTCTTCTCCTCCTCCTCCTCCTCCTCCTCCTCCTTTTTCTTCTTTGGAATTTTGGGACAGGGTCTCCCTTTAGTCCCAGCTGGCCTACAGTTCTCTCTGTAGACTAGGCTGGCCTTGAATTCACAGAGATCCACGTGCCTATGCCTCCTGAGTGCTGGGATTAAAGGCATGCACCACCATGCCTGGAAGGGACTCAGACTTCTTGATGGAAGACTTAAGAATGAGGTATTGGCCTAGTGGTTAAGAGTGCCGACCGCTCTTGCAGAGGACTTGGGTGCAATCCCCAGCACCCACATGGCGGCCAAGAACTGTCTTAAACTCCAATTCCAGGAGAACTCCAATTCCAGGGGAATCCGACACCCTCTTCTGACCTCTGCAGCATTGCATGACACAGGTGCACAAACTTGCTTGCAGACAGTACATTCATACACATACAGAAATAAATAAAATAATTAATAAAAGAAAAATTAAAAATAACATTAAAAAAAGAATGAGGTATTGGAAATTCTCAAGGGTGGTAATGTTTTCATTAAAGTTAGTTAGCATTCTGTTGCTAGTCACACAATGCCACAAATTGGCAAGTGATAAAAGGAAGTTTATTTTGGCTCTGGGTTCCTGTATCAGTGGGAAGGCAGCAAGGAGTGAAGGCTTTCTTGCTGATGGATCCTGGAGGTGGCATAGAGCTTTACTAGGTGGGGACCGAGAGCTCACAGTACTCTGGTCTTTGTCTCACAGCCATCTCTTAAGGGCTTCACCACCTCAACATGGTGACACAGGAGAACCTGCTTCCAGCACATAAGATGTTGGGGAACTCACTCAAGCAAGGCCGAACCAACACATCCTTCCTTCTAATACTGCTGTAAGTCCTGGTAATGCTGTGAACACTCATGGGAAGCTGGGAAACCTACTAGCTATTTCCTTTTAGCTTCTAAGACTTAATAAAAACATTTCTGTAATATTAGTGACCAAAAAGTTGCCAGGTATGGTGTCATATCCTTGTAATCTTAGTATTTGAGAAGATGAGTCACAAGAACTGTGAGTTCAGAGCCAGTCTGGGATACACAGAAATGATGTACCTTAGGAGAAGAAAAGTTTCTCCAGTGACTCAAAGCAGTGGATCCTATTAGTCAGGGATTTGTGTCCAATATGCTCATTACAATCCTATCACAAAACTGTCTCATGCCTGATGGGATCACATGTTGGAGCTGGTATTCTGTAGGCAGAGGCTTTTCATCAGAGGACAGGAACATGGGCAGAGGGTACCCCAAGCTTTGAGAAAGGGCTAGTGACTTCAGTAAGCAACCAGACTGAGAACTCTGCTGAGGCTCTGGATAGACTTAGCAGGTAAAAATTCAAAGTTGAAGAGTTGACATTTTCCCTGGTAGTGGCAGCACCTGTCTCTCCAGGGAGCTCTCTGCTGCCTTCTGGGCCCCGGCCTCACTGCCCCGGGAGGTCCCCTGCTCCTTTAAAATCCCATTTTCTTGGTTTTTCTTATCTTTGAGGTGACAGGGTGACTTTTGAAAAATCCTTTATAAATCCTAAGAAGAAACTAGAAGGGGAAGATTATAGTTAAAAATAGTTAAATTCCCCAAGTGCAGGTGTTCTTCTCATCTGCCTGGCTAGGCTCTGCTGGCTCTCCAAATGGCCTTGTCTACTCTCCATCTGCCCATTGGCACTTTCTAAGCAGATGGCCCACTGGTCACTCTGGACTCCGAGGTCCCCCACCTCTCCATTCTCTGTCCTCTACAGAATCTAGTCTTTATCCCTTGTTCCTTGGGATGGTGGCTTTTCTCTTGTTTTCATCTACTCTCTTCTCAAGCCTTCTGCTCCCGTGAACACCCAGTTCCCCTATCCGAGTTCTGCCCTCAGTCCTCAGCGTGGTGACTTCTGCCAGGGGGATCTTCATGAGGACATACTGCATCAGTCCATAGCTTCCCATTTCCCTATCTGAGTTCTGCCCTCAGTCCTCAGCGTGGTGATTTCTGCCAGGGGGATCTTCATGAGGACATACTGCATCAGTCCATAGCTTCCCAGTTCCCTCCTCACCCTCCATGTTTATGGAGTGGTCACAGTGCAGCTCAACCAAACGCTAGTCTCTTATCTCTTGAGAGATAGTCCCCAGGGTTCTTCAAATGCTTCCTGTTTCTGGACTGGGACAGACATCTAATTTGCAAGTCCCTTCCCCTAGCACTGTCATGAGAGCTTCTCTATCTTTTCCAGTGTTAGACCCATCTCTGGAGCAACTGCAGATGTGGCTCCTAGAGAGAACTTGTCTCGACAGGGGAGTGGAACTACAAAGGTCTCCATGGAAGCCTTGGCTATAGAGCACATGTGTTCTCTGAGTGGGTGGCAGCCACATAGGTGCAAAACATCCATCTGGGAAACTATAGCTTCCAGAAGAGTCTTTCTGTGTACTTTGGGCCATGTACTTGATGGTTGGGGTACACAAGTTTCAAAAAGGAAAAGCTTCCTGGTCTTCAGCATTGAGCCAGTTCAGGGATACAGACAAGGAGCCTTAAGGGTGATGCTTCAGTTACAGAGAGCCGCAAGTTAAGTTTTAAAAGTAGACGGGGTCAGGCGTGGTGGTGCACACCTTTAATCCCAGCATTAGGGAGGCAGAGGCAGAAGCAGGCGGATTTCTGTGAATTCAAGGCCAGGCTGATCTACAAAGGAAGTTCCAGGCCAGCTGGGGCTACAGGGAGACCCTGTCTCACAAATACCCAAAAAAGAGCAGTGGAGTCAAGAGTAACTTTGAGGAGTGCCTGCCTGGGTTGTGCTGACTCCTGTGTTACAGATGGGCACGGAGGCTTCTGTGTTATAAAGCAGGCACTTTGGGGAAGTTTCCATGCTAGTGGGGAGGATGTACAAAGGATGGGCTCCTGTGCAGTTGGAAGGCTGGCTATGGGAATGGCCAAAATAGAAATGGGAGAGAGAAGGAGGAGGAGAGGGAGAAAGGGGGAGTGTAGGAGGTGGAGACGGAGGGAAAGGAGGAGCCCTGGAGTCCTCCTAAAGACTCGGTCTTACAAGGAAACAGAGTTTTGCAGGCAGCTCATACAAACTGGCAGCAATGGTGGCAGCATTTGTAAGACCTATGCAAACTCACATCTGACAAAAATCCAGCATGAAAGTGGAGAAATGGGTGAGGGAGAGTTGGTTTTCTTTAGGGGAGTGACTCTAGATAGGTTCCACTGAGCAGGCTCCAGTGGATAAACTCACATTAAGGGACACTTGGGCACACAAACTTGACTTGATGGGCCTTAACATCTATGACAGAATGTGTGAACTCTGGTGTGGCTGGGGGGGGCAGTATGAGGAATGCAGATAGGGGAGGGGGCCTAAATATGGTTAAGATGTACGAAATGCACAGAAATTCAGTAATTTTTTAAAAAGACATTATTTTATTCAAGACGAGATGGACTAATTGGGGATTTTTGAGAGTGACACCTTGGGTGTGGGATGTGAACAGGTGGGGACCAGCAGAAGCTGTGGAAGGCTGATGCTGTGTGCCTTGCTAGGATCTCAAGGAAGCTGTTCAGGCATGAGGAGGAAGAACTGGACAATGGCTTGGTAAGAAAGGGCCCACAGGGGGCGCACTCCAGTGGTGGAAGTAACAGTTTCCTGAGCACACTAAGCATGTCACGATCTGGAGACGGGGTGGAGGGCAGAAACCCGAGGATCAGAGCATCAGGACAAGGGATGTCCAGCATTCACAGTGATGATGGCATGCCGAGCACCCTTTGGTCTGAAATGTGGGAGATGTGAAACCACAATGATCCTGATGCTCAGCCTAAAGAAAGGAAGTTTGTCCTTGGCCTACCTGCTCCCTCCAAGAGAGAGGGTAGTCTTCCACAGGCCTGTGCGGGAGTCTCCACATTACTTCTGTGCACACTAATCACAGGGCACCGTGATGAAGAGGAAATCTCACATCCACAAACGCAGTGATTAGTTGGAGATGGAAACTGATTACTCAGTGATGACAGCACCTGTGGTGGAAGGGGTGACACATTGATGGTAATTCTGGGGAATACAGAAATCGAGGTACATTTTTGTCTCTGTTGGGGTCAACACCTGAATTCTGATGTGTGTGTGTGTGTGTGTGTGTGTGTTTATTTAAGTGTACCTGTTGAGTGTTAGGGATAATTTAGTTCCAGCTCTTTGGGGGAAGACTGTCCTACCTCAAATACCCCAGAAAGCCCTACCTCCTGTTCATCTTTCTGGGCTGAGCTGAAAATTTTCTCCTAAGCTGAGCCTTGCATGCTGTTCCTGACACTTTGTCCACAGCAGTGACTGTGTGTTCATCCTGTTTCCCAAAACTACTTTCTCATTAGTTTATAAACACCGTAAGGGCAGACAAACTCACCTGTTTATCTCCATGTTTTCATAAATTTGAGCATAGTTCCTGGACATTCTTTGTCATTAATTTCACAGTGTCCCCTCCCTTCCTCCTTGATCTTAAAGACAAACCGAGGTAGGATTCCACCAAAGTGTGTGCCTGGAGACCAAAGAGTTTATTGGGCTTAGAAAGTGATAGTGGGGGTTACAGGAATGTGGGTGCCCCACCCTTAGGCTGCACAGGAAAGTCTTCATACATGCACAGATGATGGCTTTCCCAGAGTCACATAAAAAGGTGAGAACCCCCCCCAGTCTTCCTCAGCCTATGTTCTCTAGCCCCTCTCCCAGGCCATGTGCAATTGGGAGTGTGGCTGGACACTCAGCTGAGGGCTGGCCCCACAGTTCTCGCTGCTACTCCTATGCCTGGGGTCAGCAGTCAACAAACACAGCTGTGATGATCTTAGGCAAGTAGGAGCAGTGAGCTCAGGAAGATGACACCTCTCTGTGAGAGGACAGTCTGATCCTGAATCCCTGTTGGTCAGTAAATCAGATTTCTAGTGAATGAATACAAACATGTGATCACTGCCAGTGTTGCAACAGAAATCACACACTGAGCTAAAGGGACATCACAAGAGGCTGTTGTGCTGAGGCCAGTATTAGAATGTGAAAAGATTCCACATAGTCACTTTTTTTTATTTTTTTGTTTTTTTGGTATTTTCGAGACAGTGTCTCCCTTTAAGAACCAGCTGGCCTGGAGCTCACTCTGTAGACCAGGCTGGCCTTGAACTCACAGAGATCCGCCTGTCTCTGCCTCCCAAATGTTAGGATTAAAGGCGTGTACCACTAGTCACTTTCTTTTTTTTTTTTTTATTGTATTTATTTATTTATTTTTAACAAATCTAGACCCGTGTTCCCGCTCATTCCCCCACCCCGTCAGAGCTCGTGCATTCTGCCAAACATGCTTTCCATCTCTTAGTCTTTCTCAATATTTTCCATGGGGACGTTGACTGTTTTGAGCAGAAGTTCACTGTTTCAGTCAGTTCTTTGATGCAGTATTTTCTGTTGTTGTTGTT
>VZQC01011939.1:3924112-4193438 GCA_009823505.1 Rhizomys pruinosus | reverse complement strand
CAATCAAACCAAAGACAGCAGGACCAAACGATCAGCAATCAGCTCGCCAAGGCACCCAGTTCCTACCTGTCTTCCCCTCTTCCTGCCGCTGGGCTCAAGAGATCTCAAATCTCAAGAGTCACACAAGCGTGCCTTTAATACCGGCTGGGAGGATAACTCCGCCCCCACAGCCACCAGATCTAATCAAGCCAAAGACCACACCTTTAATCCCAGCTGGGGGGACAACTCCAACCTCACAGCCACAAAGGCCAATCAAACCAAAGACAGCAGGACCAAACGATCAGCAATCAGCTCGCCAAGGCACCCAGTTCCTACCTGTCTTCCCCTCTTCCTGCCGCTGGGCTCAAGAGATCTCCCACTAGTCACTTTCTACACCAGGGATGCAGCTCTGTTTGTGAAGAGCATGCATGAAACCCCAGGTTCGATCTCCAGTACCAGAGAGACTAGGTGAACCTGTACGCTCCTGTAATCCCAATGCTTGGAAGGTGAGGGCAGGAAAATCAGGAATTCAAGGTTCTCCTCAACTACATAGCAATTTTGAGGCCATCCTGGGACATATGAGGTTCTGTCTCAAAAACAAAATCAGCTGTGGCATCTCCATTGGACCACACCACCACCACCCCAGTCCTCCCATCCTCCCATCCTGTGTTCCTAGACGTACGTGCTCCCTAGACTTACTTCCACTGTTGCCCCCCCCCCCCAGTCAGGCCTGGTTTCCTGGCTGAGTTAATTGCCTCATAACTACATCCCCTACTGGTCAGGAATCCCTGAACTCCAGCATTGCTGCCTCCCAGGCCGTCCTGGGCCACTTAGTGGGTACTGCTGTTGCTAGTCCCACCCACCCAGCTGTTTCCTTAACTCTGCTCTCACTCGCTCTGCTTCCCTCTGGAAGCCAGATAGGGCTTTACACAAAGCTGAAGATTCTCTGACCCTCTAAGGATCTGGTGCAGTGAAGTGTCATCTCCTCTGTCTAATGCTGCGCCTGGATCTTCCTCTGTGTCTGTAAGCTATGTCTATAGCTGGATCCTGAGTTGAGTTCTCTCTCTCTCTCTCTCTCTCTCTCTCTCTCTCTCTCTCTTTCTTTCTCTGGTGGATATTCTAGAAGTTTCTCCTAGAACAGCATTGAACAGAGCCTGCTCTACGGTGTGGTGAGACCATAGCATTCGGGGCGCCATGCTCGGTACTGTTTCTCCCCCAGGTCCATCAGGACTGTTGCTTGATGGGGAGACTGAGGATCCCTTCCCTGCTGACACATGCAGGTTCTTTCTTCTCCTTCCTTCTCTGAATTTTTGCTGCCAACCACTTCAGCATTGTGCTTCCACTGTGCTCTCAGAGAACACCAAACTCCTTTCTCCAAACATTGACCATGAACTGGGCTGTCCTCAGCTCCAACTCAAAGCAGACTGAGAAGGGCAATGTGAATGCTGGCTGATGATACCATCAATACAGATTAGTGTGTCCTCGAGCAGCTACTCTGGATAGCCTGGGCCTCTGTCCACTTGCTTTCCCCTCCTCGTCTTCACAGGGGGTGCATCTCTCTTTTGGAAGATTTATTTTCTTCTTTCTATGTCTCTCCCTTCTTAAGTAAACAAAATGCTCTTTACTCCTTTGTTCAGTGGAAGACACTTTGAGTGAGACGAGTGCTATGAAGGAACCGGCTCACACATATTTGAGAAATTGTTGTTTCAAGGGGGGGGGTGGAACAGAGTCCATGTAACAGAGTGTGTATTGAGAGGAGGTATGGGGCTTACAATGCTGGGAAGGGTTGTCTGAGGGCTGGGGACAGGCACTGTGCTCTGTGAATCAGGTGGATGGACCCTTTATGGCATGCATGAGCCTACCAGAGGAGAGAGATCAGGAACTACAGATGAGACAGGGGTGCTCTGCACGAGGAGGAGTGATGGTGTGGTACACCCTAGACAGGAAGTCATGAGTGTCCTGGGGAAGGATACTGGATCTGGAGACACTGGGAAGACCCATGTCATGTAGTGGCTTAGGTCACAGGAAGAAGAGATGGAGGACATCACTCAACACAGCCCCAGGATGACTCAGTATGGCTCTGTTACACCTGAGCAGACCAGGTTTCAGCACTATGGGGAAGGTGGTTAGAAGCAGGTGTATATCAGGGGATTGTCTTAAGGGGGAACCTTCTTTTACCTTCCAAATTAGGACATGTTCACAGCTGAGAAAGGGCACTACAACTGTTTCCTCAGGAACAGTGAGCACAAGTGGAAAATCCCCAAAAGGAATAAGAACATGTGGTAGCAAACCAAAAGAAACTATCAAAAACAACAAAAAGATGTGTGAACCCTGTTCCCCTCTAACACCAAACCAAAGCAAACTAGCAGAAACAAAAAAGGAGATGGGTGACCCCACTGTCCTCCCACAAAACAAACAAATAAGTACAACCAAGGGAGACATGTGGACCCTGCTTCCCCCAAGCAAATAAAAACAAACAAAAACAGCAAAGGGCTTGCTGGATGGCTCAGCAGTTAAGAGCACTTGATGTTCTCACAGAGGTCCTGAGTTCTGTTCCCAGCACCCATGTGGTGGCTCAAAACTGTCTCTAACTCCACTTACAGGAGATCCAACACCCTCTTCTGGCCTCTGCATGCAGTGCATGCACAAGGGGTGCATAAATTCATACAGGCTCATGCACATACACACAAATAAAAAATTGAAGAAATTAACTTTTTCCCAAGTAGCTATTCTTTTAAAAATTTTTATTGAGTTTTTGTGTACTTCATATAACCTTTCTTAATCACATTTATGCCTGTCCCCCATCCATGTGCCCCCCCACCAGAACTCATGCATTTTGTCATACATGCTAAGTCCTGTCTTGCATCTTTTTCTCAGTCTTTTTTTTTTTAATTTTATGATGCAGAAGTTTACTGTTTTGGTAAGTTCTTTGAGGAAGTCTTTTTTTGTTGTTTTTTATATTAGTCCAAAATATGCATATATACCATTCCATACATATACCCAAATTACAAAGCCTGAAAATAAACTATAGGTTAATTCCAGAACACAGTTAAGGGTTCACATTTTAACAGTAAAGTTGCATGGCAGTAAAAGGAAATACAACTTTACATTCCTAAATTATATAGCAAGTTGATATATGTTTTAATGTACTTTTAAGGAAGAGATTTATTCTTTCTCAAAAATCTTAGAACTTAGGAAAATAAAGACATAAACTTCAAGCTGTATCTATAGTATAAGCAGTCAATGTGGTATTATTTTTACTAACAAGTTACCTATCTTAACTTACATATAAGGATTTGCTGCTAGGATCCACAGATGAGGGATGCCATATGTCGTTTCATCGTTTGTTTTCCTGAGATTGTGTTACTTAGTTTAGCATAACATCTTCTAGCTCCATTCATTTACCTGCAAAATTCATGATGTCATCTTTCTTTACTGCTGCATAGAACTCCATTGTGTAAGTGTACCACATTTTCATTATCTACTAATCAGCTGAGGAGACTTGGGTTATTTATAGCTCTATTGTGAAAAGAGCTGCAATAAACATGGTTGTGCATGTATCTCTGCTATAGGACAAATCTTTTGGGTATACACCCAGGAGTGGTATGACTGGGTCAAATGGTAGGTTCATTTTTAGTCTTTTAAGGTCCTCCACACTGCTTTTCTTAGGGGTTTCATGAGTTTGCAAAAACCACCAGCAGTGAATGAGTGTTTCCCTTTCCCCACAACCTCTCCAGCATTTTTATTTATTTATTTATTTTTATTATTATTTATTTATACATACATTTTTTAAATAAATCTAGACCCGTGTCCCCCCCCAATCCCCCCGCCCCTCCAGAGCTCATGCATTCTGCCAAACATGCTATTCATCTCTTTCTCAGTCTTTCTTAATATTCTCCATGGGGAAGTTGACTGTTTTTAGCAGAAGTTCACTGTTTCAGTCAGTTCTTTGATGCAGTCCTTTCTGTTGTTGTTGTTGTTGTTGTTGTTTCCAAGATGCATCACTCCCAACTGCTTTGGACAAAAGCTCAAGGGGTCATGCACAGGAAATACTTACAACTGGGTAATTGGCACTAGCATCCACAGATAAGGGATACCATTCTTTGTTTGTTTTTCTGGGACTGTGTTACTTCACTCAGCATGATGTCCTCTAGCTCCAGCCATTTTTGTGCAAAGCTCATGATGTCATCTTTCTTTACTGCTGCATAGAACTCCATTGTGTAGATATACCACATTTTCTCTATCCACTCATCAGTTGAGGGGCATTTGGGTTGGTTCCAGCTCTTTGCTATTGTGAAGAGAGTTGAAATAAACAAGGCCGTACATGCATCTCTGCGGTGGGGTGAGTCTTGAGGGTACATGCCCAGGAATGGTATGGCTGGGTCAGGTGGCAAGCTCATTCCAAGTCTTCCAAGGGTTCTCCACACTGCTTTCCATAGTGGCTGTATGAGTTTATATTCCCACCAGCAGTGGATGAGTGTTCCCCTTTCCCCACAACCTCTCCAGCTCTTGGTACCATTTGTTTTCTTCATCCTAACCAGTTTTATTGGAGTAAGAGGATATCTTAAAGACTTCTCACCCACTTCTATCCCTTGTCCTTTGAGGCCCAGGGATCAAGTGTTGAAGAGGGGGCATAGTAAAATGTAAGGGCTAAGGAGCAGGGAGTAATCCTGGGATGTCCAAAATGGACTGGACCTTTATTTGATCCTGGGATCTCAAAAATGGACTGGACCTATTATTTTATATGCCGAGTCTCTGGGGACTCCAGGTTGTGCAGATCTTAGACATGAATAACTACTAACTAGGTTTGTGTAAAGGTTGCTTATATATACACTGCCTGTGTTCAATTTTGTTTGAGTTAGGGTTGTTTGAGATTAATTGGTTTTAGCCTAAAAAACAAAACAAAACAAAACAAAACTTAGATCTGCCTTTCTATTTGCCTTTATGCTCAAAAAACAGGTTTGAGTGGCTGACTATTGAAAACCTAGGTTCCTTTGAGATGTTAACTCCTCACACAGACTCACCTGCCTCTTACAAATAAATAAAAAGGAGGATATGTAGGTAAAAAGGAAGCCACCTGTGGCTTCTTTGTGCTATATTATCTGCTTGTTTGTTTACACCTAAACCTGGCCTCAGGCAGGATTTGCCTGCCTTGGGATCAAAAGCAGTCATGAATTCTTCTACTGTGATGTTACTGAACATGAGGCATGGGGTCTGAAACCAGGCCCTGAGAGATGATTTTGCTCTGGGTATAAAAACGGAATACTGTGCATTAATAAACACAAACAGGTCTTTCTTTCTATCAGAACGGGACCTCTGACTGTTGTTATTGCTCATGTATTTTTTATTTTTTATTTTTTCAGTCTTTTCGAGACAGGGTCTCCCTATAGCCCCAGCTGGCCTAGAACTCACTCTGTAGACCAGGCTGGCCTTGAACTCACAGAGATCCACCTGCCTCTGCCTCCTGAGTGCTGGGATTAAACGCATGTGCCACCTCACCTGGCTTAGAGACTGTTCTTAGCCACCATGTGGGTGCTGGGAATCAAACCCAGGTCCTCTGGAAGAGCAGTCGGTGCTCTTAACCACTGAACCATCTCTCCAGCCTGGCACATGTAATTTTAGCCCATCAGGCTAGTGTGGTCTTTGCTAGTGGAATTTGGCTGGGGAAAATCAAGCAGATGCCAGCCTGGGAAATCATTGAGTGCCAACAGCACGGATACTGGTGTGTGATGAGTGAGTGCTGGTGGGATCTAGGCTGAAGATAGCTGAACAGGGGACAGTCTGGCACTAGGCTGTAGGGTGCCTAGCAGGCAGCAGCTTGGAGTATCTGGGAATACCAATAGGGCATTGTCTGGTGTAGATGTTAGATGAGACAGGTGGGCAGTGGAAAGGTTATCAGCCTTTGGTCCCAAGGTTTAGGACAGCTGCTGGTGGCTGTCTTTGCATTTTTCCTTTTTCCCCGTAATCCAGTGGACAAGGATCGTGTGTCCACCTCCACGTGTGGCAGAGTGACCCCACACATGGGAAGATATCTGTGCGATCAAGGTCAGTCTGGTCTCCATAGAGAGTACCAAACTAACTGGTACTAATGTGAGACTCTGTGTAAAAAAGACCACAAATAAAAAGAGAAAAATCAGATATTATTCTGATGGGCCAGTCTTTACATATGACTTTTCTGTCTTTTAATGGTTTCAATATGCTTTCTTTGTTGTGTATATTTGTGTTTTAGCTATATTATTATGTTAGTGCTTTATTTTCTGGTCCTATACATTTGGTACTTTGTGTGTCTCTTGTTTCTGGATGGGTATCTTTTTCTCTACATTTGGGATTATTTTCCATGATTTTATTAAAAATATTTTCTAGACATTCTTCTGGTTCAGGGCCCATATCTACTTTGCTTAGCTAGGTAGACTCTCCCCACACTGTCCCCACCCCTGCCTTGGCAATAGGCCACCTCCTGTTCATTCCACCTGAGAATTCTAAACTAGTCTGCCATAACATAGCCAGTAGATCCTCATAGTCTTGACTGGGGTTAAGCCTCTTCACCCTGCTGGAGAAATCTTGAGTAGTCAGCTTGGAACTATCCTATCTCACCAATAAAAAAAATCAAAAGTGCAAACCTGAAGCACTGACCAACTAACTATTCATACCCCAATAGAAAGCAACCAAGTTACATTTACAATATAAGGAGAATCAAACTTCAACTACACCAAGGGAGGCTAGAATTTTATATCAGACACACACACAACCAACCAATGGAATAAATATATCCAGACCACAGCAAAAAACACAAATAATATGAAAAACAAGATAGTATGTCCCCACCAAAACCTATCCTTGCATAAGTGTCTTACAATGAGAATTACCCAGAGGAACCCCAGGATGCTGAATTTAAAAGTATAATCAGAAATATAATCAAACAATTTAACAACTGTAAAGAACACAAAAACAAACCTCTCAAAGTGGCTAAGAATAAACTCCTAACTGAAGCCCTAATGAAATGACACAAACAATTCAGGCATCAAAAAAATGAATTCAGAGAAGAAAACTGAGCCCAAAATGAAGATGGAATTGAAAAATTCAGTAAGCCAACATGAAATGACAGGAGAATGAATGACAGCAGAAAGAATCAAATGGAGAACAGAATAACAAGACTGGATGACAAGGTTGAAGAACTAGACCGCTCCAGCAAAGAACATGAAAAAAATTAAAGACACAGGAATGGAATATGCAGGGCATGTGGGATATCATGAAAAGACCGAATCAATGCATCATGGGCCTACAGGAAGAAGAATCACAGGCCGGGGCGATGTACTCCTGCCATTCTGAACTGCAAAATGCCTTCCTTTCTTTAAAGTGTTTCTGTCAGGTACTGTGGTCATAGTTATGTGAAGGTCACAAATGCAGGTCTCATCTCAGCTTTTCTTTCTCATCTTAGGTTGTTTATTCTATNATCTATTGTCCCTTAACACTGGGAATGCTTTGCTCCAGGTTCTTCTTGCTTTCATAGTTTGCATTGAGAAGTCAGTTGTAATTCTGGTAGGTTTCCCCTTATAGATCACTTGTTGTTTTTCTCTTGTGGCTTTAAGGATTTTGTCTCTGTTTTGGGTGTCTAGCATTTTAACTATGATGTGGCGTGGAGAATTTCTTTTCTGATCTTGTCTGTTTGGAGTTCTATGTGCTTCCTGTATTTGTATTGGGTTGTCCTTTTTTAGTTTGGGGAAGTTTTCATCTATTATTCTGTTGAAGATCTGATCGGTACCATTCTCTTGGGATTCTTCTCCTTCCTCTATTCCTATTATGTGGAGGTTTGATCTTTTCATAGCGTCCCACAGTTCCTGGTTGTTCCACTTCTGTGTATTTTT
Source organism: Rhizomys pruinosus (assembly GCA_009823505.1). Lineage (NCBI taxonomy): Eukaryota > Metazoa > Chordata > Mammalia > Rodentia > Spalacidae > Rhizomys > Rhizomys pruinosus. The sequence continues at coordinate 4,185,594 of VZQC01011939.1, read as the reverse complement.
AAATTTTTCATAATCTTTCCTTAGGTTTTTAGTTGTTCTGTATTATCTTCCAGGTCTGATATTCTTTGTTCTGCTTCCTCCATTTTGTTTCTGAGGCTTTTTCCATTCCTTTCCTCTTGATTGGATGAGTGTTCTATTTCCTTTTTCATTTCCTCTTCTGATTTCTTTAGTATTTCTACTTCTTTTTGGAGCTTCTCAATCTCTTCTTGTAGCTCTTTGCTTTGCTCATTGGTTTCCTTATCTTTTTCAGCATGGGATATTTTCAGTGTTTCTACTTCCTTCCAGAGTTTGTTATTCTCTCTCTCCAGGTCCTTCTTGAGTTCTTCATTCTCTTTTCTTAGTTCTTTGATTTGTTCTTTATAATTTGTAGTTTTTTAAAATATGTTCCCAATTGTGTTCCTGATATCTGTCTCCTGGTGCATCCAGGAGACAGATATCAGGGTTGGTAGAGCTTGGATAATCCAACCATAGGGTTGGTAGAGCTTGGTGGTGGATTATCCTGCCCCTTTCCTGTGTTGTCTCTTCGTGTTCCTGGCATATGGGCTTCTCCTTGCCTGTATTCCAATGTGAGTCCTAAATGCCTCTTCACTGTGTTGAAGGCTTGCTTTGCTTGCCTCCTTCAGATGCCTTCATAATCCCAGTTGGCGGGGAGGGGGGGTGTGGGTGGGAGGGCGCTCTTCAGCCTGCGCCCTGGTACCTTCCACTGGCCTCAGAAGATCTCAAATCTCAAGAGTCACACAACCCCACATTTAATACCAGCTGGGAGGATAACTCAGCCCCCACAGCCTCAAAAGCCAATCAAGCCAAAGACAGCACCTTTAATTCCAGCTGGGAGGATAACTCCAACCCCACAACCACAAAAGCCAATCAAGCCAAAGACAGCTGGATTAAGGGATCAACAATCAGCCTTACTGAGGCACCCAGTTCCTACCTGTCTCCTGCTGGTCTCAGGAGATCTCAGATCTCCTCTCTCCAGCATTTTATATTATTTTGATGCAGAAAAATGCTTTTGATAAAGTTCAACACACCTTTATGTTCAAAGAGGGAATTATACTGGAGGGAACATACCTCAATATTACTAAAGCTATATACAATAAACCCACAGCTAACATCCTTCTAAATGGAGAAAAACTAGAAGCATTCCCCTTAAAGTCAGGAACTTGGCAAGGCTGCCCATTATCTCCACTCCTTTTCAATATAGTGCTTGAAACTCTTGCTAAAGCAATAAGACAAGAGAAGGAAATTAAAGGAGTACTAATTGGAAAAGAGGAGGTCAAATTATCCCTTTTGGAGATTACATGATCTTAAACCTAAGGGATGCCAAAAATTCCACCAGAAAACTCATAGAAATGGTTAAGAGTTTGGGCAAAGTGGCAGGTTACAAAATTAATCTACAAAAATCAGTAGCTTTTCTATATGCCAATAACAAGCAATTAGAGAAGGAGTACATGGCAACCACTCCAGTCACAATAGCCTAAAAAAACTCAGAACAAACCTGACCAAAGACATTAAAGAGTTCTACAATGAACGTTTTAAATCTTTGAAGAAAGAGATTGAGGAAGACTCCAGAAAATGGAAAGACCTCCCATGCTCATGGATGGGAATAATTAATATAGTGAAAGTGACCCTTCTACCTAAAGTAATATATAGATTAAATGCAATTGCAATCAAATTCCTCATACTTTCTTCACAGATTTATCAAAACAATCATAAAAATCATATGGAAAAACAAAAGACCCCAGATAGCCAAAGCAACCCAGAGCAAAAAGAGCAATGCAGGGGGGATTACTATATCAGATTTCAAACTATATTGCAGGGCTATAGTCATAAAAAATCAGAATGGTACTGGCACAAAAATAGACCCATAGATCGATGGAACAAATTTGAAGACCCAAATGAGTACACACAATTTCAGCTACCTGATATTTGGCAAAGGGCCAAGAACACTCAATGGAGGAAAGGCAGTGTCTTCAGCAAATGGTGCTGGCAAAACTGGATCACCACTTGTAGAAGAATGAAACAAAACCTCCTACCTTTCACCTTGTATAAAAGTCAACTCTAAATGGGTCAAAGACCTCAGTGTGAAACCTGAAACTCTGAAAATGTTAGAAGAAAAAATTTGCAGTAACCTACAATATATAGGTGTAGGAAAAGACTTTCTAAATCAGATGGTAGTTTTGTAGGAAATAAGGTCAACAATCAACAAATGGAACCTCATTAAACTAAATAGCTTCTGTACAGCAAAAGAAACAAAAAAGTGAAGAGAAAACCCACAGAGTGGGAGAAAACCTTCACCAGTGACACATGTGACATGTGACTTAGGTTTAACATACAGAGAATATAAAATACTCAAAAAAACAAAGGACCAAGAAAACAAATGACCCAGTTTAAACATGGGGTGAAATTTTGAACAGAGATTTCTCAAGAGAAGAACTAAAGATGACTAAGAAACATCTTAAAACATGTTCAGCATTGTTAGTAATTAAGGAAATGCAACTTAAAACCACTTTAAGATTTCATCTTACACCAGTAAGACTGGCTATGATTTAAAAAAAAATGAGAAATTTAAACCACAATAATAACTAAAAGAAGTCATGTGGGCCCAGTCCCTTAAAATAAATCAAAACAACCTAAAATCCACAAAAAAGAGGAGACATATAAACTCTGTCCCTCCAAAACAAACAAAAATTAAAAAGGAAGAGCTATTAGGACCCTGCCTCTCCTCAAACAAAGTAAACATGTGGACCCTGTCTTTAAAAAACTGAGGAGACGTATAGACCTTGTCCCAAGAAACAAGACAAAAACAAACAAAACAGAGAACTGTGGACCTGAAGCTCCCCCAACAAAACAAAACAGAACAAAACAAAACAAAACAAATCAGCAAACAAAACCAACAAAAACAGGAAACATATTAACTCCGTCTGGAGCAAGAGGAAAGAGAGAACAGAAGGAACTTCTGATGTGACGGAAGCAGCTTGGCTAAGCTGTAGAGAAATGATGTGTGTGTGTGTGTGTGTGTGTGTGTGTGTGTGTGTGTGTGTGTGTGCTGTGCTGGGAGGACTGGGCACAGCAGCAGGGGTGCTTCTCCAGTAAGGAAGGATGAGACTGTAAAGGAAGACTCTATATGTTTTGGGCAACCACATGAAGCTGTGTGGAAGAGAGACTAAACGGGGGAGAGGGACATTGCCATGTTCGACTTCTACAAACAGGATGCAGTTTTATTCCAACCTCAAAGAAATGGCCTTCTCAAGGAAAGCATCTAGCAAAACAGAACAAAAAGTCATTGAATTTACTCAGACTTGGCATTTGGGTTTTTCAGAAGAAATCAAACAGAACTTGAATATAATCTGGGTATAGTCCATAGTGTTTCTATTCTTTTTTTTTTTTTAATTTTTTTTAAGGGATGCTACAATACAATGACACAGTTGTTTGCAGATAACAATGATGTTACTCAGTATGTCATACAATTAAGTAATTGGTGCATTTTGCAAGTATCTATGTCCAAATTTTGAACAACCCAAGGTTCCCATAGTCCAGTTGGAGAAGCTTGTATGCACAGGCATGTTGATCAATCAGGTGTCCAGACTATATTCCTATAGTCTCATGATTCACCCCTATCTCTCCACAGCCCTTACAATCTCCCACGCCTCCTCTTCCCGCAGTTGTTCCCTAGGCTTTGGGAAAGGGGCAAAAGTGGGTGAGAAGAAAACAGTCTAATTTCTTGGAGTTGTCATTTGGGACTCCGGTCTGTTCAGTTTTTTTCCCTTCACGGATTGACAACTTTCAAAGTGATACCCTTTTCAGTCATAATAACAAGCTCAAGCTATTGGGTGTACAGGCATTTTTAGCAGTACACTTATTGTGTCACTAAGCTGTGAGCATAGACACAGATGCTTGGATGTATGCTAATCCACAAACTGTGGTTTTCTCTATAAAGGGTGACAAGTTCTTATTGTGGCTTATAACATATCCTAAACACTAGAGGACATAACGCTTGTGGCATCCGCTGTGGGTTATTCCTCTGAGGAGGAGCTAATAGCCAAATAGTTTGGGATATATATAGACCACGGCTGCCACTGTTGCACTGTATCTCCCGGCTGTTGAGGTTGTAGCTGATATTTTTGGAGGAGTCTTGTTTGTCTCAGGGAGACCAATATTTTTGCTGTATTGCCTGTAGTGGCCTTTGGTAACGCTCTCTAGCATTTCAGAGGCCAGTTGTACGCTAGCAGGTGACGTCTCATAACATTTTTCATGCTTAACCCGGTCTTCGACAACAGGGACTTACTTACTGCCTCTCCTCTGCATATATCCCATTATAGGCAAAGGCCTTTATATTTGGGGGGGGGGTTTGATGGTTGATCCCCTAGCCAACTCTCCTAGGCAGATAATTCATTGCTGATGTCAGAGCTTCCTGTGTATATATTTATTTTGCTTAATACACAACTATAAACACTTACCAGAGAGGTTGACCCATCTGAACACCTAAGGAATGAAGGAACACAGCAGACTGCCTGAGACACGGTCATTCCCGCTCTGAGCATCTCTCTGAATAATATTGGGGTGACTGTTAATAACAGACCCTAAATGCATGAGATAAGCTGACTTCCTTACCTCTCCCCCCCCCCTTTTTTTTTTTTTTTTTTTTTTTTTTTTTGAAAAAAGAAAAACAGGATGGTAATGAAACCACTCCCAAACTGTAAACTAGAGCCAATTGTTACGGTGGTAATTTCCTATAAAACAGGCACAACGTATTAACTGATTGATAGGCATAGGAACTGTGTTTCTATTCTTGATATCTATAGTCCCTGTCGATCCTAAAGGCCACCCTAGAAACGTCATCATCCCTTGAAACTCTTCCCTCCTCCAGTCTCCACTACTACCCAGCATCTCCACTGAGAGGGAAGCTCTTTCTTATTTAGGGGAGAAAACTAGCTGTTTGGTCAAGGAACCCTTTCTAGGGGGCTAGGGAAGCAGAAAGCTACCAATGCTACTGTGGTGGTTAAGGACCATCAACTTGATATTACCTAGAATCACCTAGGAGAGGAGCTTCGGGACATATCTGAGAGGGGTTTTCTAGATTAGGCTGATAGAGGTGGGAAGATCCACCCTAAATGTGGGCAGCATCATTATGCAGGACAGAACAAAAAGAAACAAGCAAGCTGAGCACCAGCACCCATCTCTCTGCTTCCAGACTGCAGATGTACTGTGACCGGAAGTCTTATTCTCTTGCAACCACACCTTCCTGACCATGGTGGACCATATTCTCTCAAACTATGAGCCTGAATGAACATTTCCTTCCTTAAATTGCTTAAAAAGAAAGATTTATCTGTTTTTATTTTATGTGTATGAGTGTTTTGCCTACATGTATGTATGTGCACCATGTGTGCACAGTGCCTGTGGAGGCCAGAGGAGGGCATCAGACTCCCTGGTACTAGAGTTACAGATGGCTGTGAGCTGCCGTGTGAGTGATGTGAACCGAATCTGGGTTTTCTCAAGAGCAGCCAGTGCTTGTCTTTGCTGAGCTGCCTTCAACGGTAAGGAGGAAAGTAAAAATATGGGAATCTTTCAATTGTTGACCCAGAGGACCTAGGAATGCTGAGCAGAGTCCAGGACAGAGGGTTCACACTCCCCAGTGCATCCGACTAGATGCTTGTGGGAGGTGGATGTTGGGAAAGTGGCAGGGTGGGCTCAGTGGCTCAGACCCAAAAGGAGATAAATGGCTGGTACGAGTGACAGTGGCCCATGTGAACATGGTTAGGTCTGATCTGTTTCCACAGTGAATGACAAGTGCCTGTTAGGACAGCTGTCTGGAGCACACAGTCAGGGAGGAAGCACGAGGGTGCTGAACTGCGAGGACAGCACAGCCCATAGAGAAAGGCCTCAGGTGTCCTATTGCAAGTGGGGAGCATTTTCCAGAGGCTCAGCCCATCAAGGAAGCCTATAGTCACTTGATGTTTGCAATCTTTTTTCCACAAGGACCCCTTTCTTCTTCCCACCTCTCCAGGACCAGGTGGCAGATCTGAGAACTGATTCTGGTAGAATATCCTCCCGAGAGCTGGGAAAGAAGGGGTAGAGAAAGTTGGGCTCACAAGTTAGAGGAAGACAAGCCCTCTGGATTTCTTCTTCTGTGCACAGAACTCTGCTCAGTAAAAGATAAGGACAGGAAGGAGCCAGTTCTGGTACTGTCCCTCTCCTTGCTCCTCAATTATGCTTAATCACTCAAGCTTGAGTCTGGAGAGCCACATAGCTGCTTCCAGCGAGGGTGGAAACTCACAGCAAGTCTCCTTTCCCTTTCCCATGCCTTTGCCTGATTCAAAATGCCCGTGTGTCATCAGTGAAAACTACGTTGCAGAGGACAATTACTGGGCTTTCCTCAGAGTCATAGCTCTCCAAAGTTTGCCTTCCTCCCCTCTGGGGAAGAATAGAAAGATTCGTAGATTTCTCTAGGGTATGGAAAGTTCAGACTTTGTGGTGTATGTGTTGGGAATTCAATCTAGGGCTTCCTACACGGTATGCAAGGAATGGATATTCCTAGCCCAGAAACCCAGACTTAAGCCACATTTAAGTGAGGTCTCTTTGGAAAGATGAGGGCGGGAAAATGGTTGAGGCAGATGGCTGGTCACCACTACTATACCTGGGGGATGAGGAAAGATGGGAGATTCTGGTTCCCATCGGATAAGGACCAGAATCCACAGGGACCTGGTGTAATGGATGTGGGGGATGAACACTCTCTCCTCAGTCTTCTTCCCCATGCTCTTCTTCTGGGCTCTCCAGTAAACCGGCATGACAATCATAACTAGAAGAGCCCAGGGACTCTCAGAACCGTCCCTCAGCCAGCTCTATGGGTGTGGCCAGAAGGGCAAGCCAATCACCCTGGGAGGCCAGACCCAGCTCAGCAACAGGCCCTTTCCAGGTGCCCCTACGCTAGCAGTGCAAGCTGGGATGCCTGGCTGTGTTATCATGTGAGCCAGAGCGAGCCACCTCTTCTCCCATGTCATACTCCACTCTGCAAAGCTGAGACAGAGCTATAGCTCTGTGGGCTCTCAAGAGGGCTACTGGAAAAGTGCACACAGCCTGACTTGGGGGTCTTGCTCCATCTGACTTTCTACCTCAGCCTTATGCTGGGAGGCAGACCTGGCCTGTCCTTCCCAGAGCCCGCAGGCAAGAAAGCTGCGTGGACTGCTTGGGAGCAAGGATCTGGGTGAGAGGTGGGGGTGGGAGATGTTGGGAAACATTCTGCTCTTAAATGTGAGGAGCTCTTTCGGGTTCCAAGAGCACTTTCAATGTCAGTGTCCATCTGTGTTGGGGGCGAGGAGATAGAAGGTTCTTTGTCTTAATTATGCAGGACCCTCAACTCACCAGGGTGAGCAGTCAAGCAGGTTCACAGTGGAGCAGCCCTGACTCCAAACCATGCATACATGCATGCCCTCTAGGCACACAGAACCAGCGGGTCTGTGTCCCTGTTCTGTGTCCCCTTTTGGGCAGCTGTTCTACTTTATACCTCTTTGCTGTCCTCAGAGCACTGGGTACAAAAGTGATATTCTGTCAAGGTTGGCCAGCTCTGTACTCTATCTAGAGCTCACCCAGGAAAGGAGGGAGCTCTTCACAGCGGAGGCTGGCAGGGAAGGGACAACAGTGCACTTCGTTGTGGGAGTTCTTCTTTTCATACTTCACTCAAATAAAAATGGCAAATGTGGAAATGTGTGAAAGGGAGAGAATATTCCTATAGGGGATCACAGCCATGGTGACATGGTTCGTGTTCCCCAGGGGTACCTGCCACTCAGGGCAGAGGGACAGGACTGAAATAATGTCCCTGCTGGGAAGGCTGACATCCCCACCCCCGCCGGCCACAGCCTGCATTTCTCTCTTTCCAAAATCAGTGTGACTTTCCTTTGAAGGAGGCTTCAGCCTTCTGCAGACGTTCCTGCCATCTCCCCTCCTGATGCCAGTGCGGCTGGCAGGCAAATCAATTGGTCCAGCACTTCTGCCATCTAAGATGCAGAGCTGAGCTGACATCTCCCAGAGAGCCCCAGAGATTCCGACTGGGCACCTGGGTCTGTTCTGTGTGGAGCAACAGGCAGGCGCTGGGCATGCTGTCAGCTGAGCAGCAAAAAGGGACAAGCTGCTGTGTCAAAAGTGACACTGCGGCTTCTGCCGGCCTTGAAAAGATATCTGCATTGATGTGACTGTGGCTGACATCCGGCAACAGAAGTGGCTGGTTTCTGTGCTGGATTGAAATGCATCCAGCTCCCTGCATTCACAATGATGATTTCCAACGCTAATTCTTGACGAGCCAGGCATGAAATATATTCACAGGCGCGGCTCACGAGGGCCCTTTGGAGTTATTTGAGGTACCTGGGATGAAAACATCTGTGCCACTTGCTTTTGTACATTTTTGTTTCCTTGGTTTCAATTATGCAGTCAAAGAATCTTTGGGAAGAGAGAGGGGAGTGTGTGCTGCTCTGCCCACTTCCCTCTAGATAAGAGCAAATGTCTAGCCACTGCCTGAGCAGAGAGGCAGCCTTTCATCCTCCCAAAGACATAGCTCTCTGCTCATGCAAATGAGATTGTCTAAAAGCATCCCTGCTTCCTGCAGAGCTGCCTGGGGTCCCTAAGCCATTCTTTCCACAGGACAAATACAGGGTGAGTTTGCTGAGATCATGCCTGTGAGCATAAGTAATTGATAGGGCTGCCAGCTGCAGAAAGAATGGGGGGGTCTGATAATGGTGTAGAGCAATTGGTGTGGGCCTGTGAGCACAATACACACACAATGTGTTGGTGTGCATATGCACACATGCTTGCATGAATATGTGTATGGATGCACGGTTTCCCATTTCATCTCTTCCTTTCCTTTGCCACACCCTCAGGAAGCCTCAGTTTCTCTATGGCAGATCTCTGTTTATTCTCTCCAGAGACCACACACCAAGCACAGAATGTGTTGGACCAAGGCTGCACCATGAGGCAGAGGCAAGCCAAAAATCCAGGCCTTCTGTTTCCACAGTTCAAGGCCTCCACATCCTCCTTGTTCTTTGGGGGTTTCTTGCTCAAGGCCTGACCTGCTAGTTGCTTTCACTTTCTCAGGCTCCCGATGGGGTAGACATTCTACCCCATCAGCTGATACTTCCCAGCCTCTCCACACTCAGCTCTCTAATCTAGCAGCACTTGATTTTGTAAGAAGTTTACATTGGTTCTTGGAACTGCCTTATGTGACCTCTTAGTTACTATAGAAAACACAGAAAGAAGCCAAGCCCATTATTCTGAAAGTGAGCACCTGAATGTGGCTTGGAGAATTGGAGCTGGTGGCACAGGGACTCTGGAAGGCAAACTCCTGGGCCTTATAAAAGCAAAGTATTAATTACCAGGAAACAAAGTGCAAGAGCAAACTTAAGCAAGTCCTCTACCTTCATTTGCTCTTAGTTACCTTAAAGCCCATTTTGAAGGTTACACACCTGGGTGATAATACTGTGAAAGTCCACTGGCTGACAGGGAATAACACTTCTGACAGATGTGTTGTAACAGTTGCTTATGTTACTTTAGGGAAGCCTGACACTTGGTTTTGTTCAATGGACTGAGTCTTCACTGGAGCCCACAGACATCTGATGGATGAAAGGCCTCTCTGTCTTCATAGTGTGTCCATCCTCTTTGCTGTCTTAACCCTTGGGTCAGACTACTCTGCTCTGCATATGTGTGTGCTTGGTCTTATATCTACTGTCATAAAATTTTGCTGTTTCAGGACTTTAGTATTATATTTGGTTCTGAACAGAGAATAATCCTTTTCACAGTTCTTATGTCTATTAGTCAATTAAAGAAGGCAGTTTTAGGGCTGGAGAGATGGCCTAGCGGTTAAGAGCACCGACCGCTCTTACTGAGGACCCGGGTTCGATCCCCAGCACCCACATGGCAGCCAAGAACCGTCTGAAACTCCAATTCCAGGAGAACTCCAGTTCCAGGGGAATCCGAGACCCTCTTCTGACCTCCGCGGCATTGCACGACACGAGTGCACAGACTTGCATGCAAACAGTACATTCATACACATACAGAAATAAATAAAATTAAAAAAAAATTAAAAAAAAAAAGAAGGCAGTTTTACCAGTTTTATAAGAGATTACCTCTATAATAGCTGTCTCCAATTTACAGTTGGAGAGCGACCTCATCATCGTCATATTTCTCCTTGTTCTGGGGGCGAGGTAAGAAAGTCTCTCATATCAAAACCTTTGCAGCACCTAGAAGGTAAGTTTCATTAGTACTCATTATAAATAGTTGTTACATGTAGGGGCCACAGAGGGGTTTGATGTTTATGGCAATCTGAGGCTTTTCTTCCTTTCGATGTTCAGACAGGTCAACCTTTCAGTTGGCACTTTCTGGTATATCCTACTCAATGCAAAGCTGTATCTTTCCTTTCTCAGCCATTAAGTTGGTGACATTTTGTCCTGTTGGAACACACAAATCTTTTCCCATAGTTAGTTTTAAGATTTGAATTGCAAGGTTTTTGACGAGAAGGTTTCATGTCTATCTGTACCTGCCCCTTTTTTTTTTAACCCATGAGTCTCCAGAAGACAGTTGTATTATACATAAATATAGGGTGGAATCAAGGCTCAGATTTCATCAAATTTACCCATGTTGTTTTGGGTGACTATATATGATTAACTTGGGGAGCAAACTTAATTTTTATGTTAAATCATCTTAAAGAGAATGCTACAAGGTGATACTGTACAACAGAGAAACTATAGAGAACATTTGTATGTGCCAATCCCAGAGTTATTGCTCTACAAATTTTATGTAAAACAAATGTGGACAACAGCGATTTATATCTCCATTTAACTCGATGCATTACCGTTTTTATCAGAGTCTGTACAACCAATGTTGTTTAATATACACATATTTCCTTTTACTAAATCCTAAAACACCTTGTATCCTGTAGACAGTGTCTAGGCAAAACTGTGTGGTACTTTTTGGAACTTCACATCAATTAAATATGCATTAATCAAGTATACACCGTGTCCCTCACCACCCCTCCCCCTTCCAATTCACCATTTCAGTCCGTTTTCTGATGCAGTTCTTTCTGGTTTTCTTTTTTTACTATGAATCTCTCTCCAGGGAAAATTTATATCTGGGTATATTTGGTCCTTGCATCCCACATATGAGGGACACCATTTGTTGTTTGTTTTTTTTTTTCTTGGACTTGTGTTACTTCACTTAAACTAATGTCTTCTAGCTCCATCCATTTACCTGCAAGTTCATGATGTTGTTCCCTTCTTTACTGCTGCATTAGAACTCCATTGTATACATGTACCACATTTTCTCTATCCACTCAATCAGTTGTGGGGCACCTGGGTCTGTTCTCAGCTTTTTGCTATTGTGAACAGAGAGTTGCAATAAACATAGCTGTGCATGTAGTCTTTGGAATCAGTAAGATGTGTTGCTTGTGTGTATATACCCAGTAGTGGTATGACTGGGTCAAATGGAAGGCTCGTTTGAGTCTCTAAGGTTCTCCACACTGCTTTCCATAGTGGCTGTACCAGTTTACAATTCCACCAGCAATGGATGAGTGTTCCCCTTTCTCCACAACCTCTCCAGCACTTGGTATCGTTTGTGTTCTTGATCCTAGCCAGTATTATTGGAAGTTAAGGTGATATCTGGAGCTCTGACATACAGTAATGGATTATTCTACCAGGGAGATGTTGGCCAGGGGATCTAAGAGCCCCACAAAAGGTAAAGGCTCCTTGCCTCTAAACTGGGATACCTGCAAGAAGACGGGCGATAAGGCCCTGCTGCTGAAGACTGACGTTAACATGGGAAAGATGTATTTGAGACCACACATGCAAGTGTACAGATGCCTCTGGAACACCAGAGAGTGTTCCAAAGGCCACTAAACCAATAAGAATATGGGTCTCCTTGAGTCAAGCAAAATCCACCGTCAGCACCAGCTACACCTCACCTGCCTGGAAATACGTCGCAGCAGAGGCAGCCATATGCTGTTATCCCAAATCTAATTGGCTATTGGCTCTCTCCTTGGAGGAATAACCCATGGCTGATGCACAAGCTTACATCCTCTACAGGTTAGGAGATCTCATAAGCCACAGTAAGACTCTGTCATATTTAACAGGAAAAAATGTAACCATGGATCAACATATCATCTAAATATATGGTGTCTATACCAAAGTAACCTACCATAACTATTAATGCTGTTTAAATACCTTATATATCTAATTGCTTGTGCTTCATTAGTAGGATTGAAAGGTATTCCTGGACAAACCGTCAAGCCATGAAAGGAAACAGGCCAGAATTGACCAGAGTCCAGAAAACAGCTCCAGAGAGAGTGGACTGATCTGCTTCTCATCCACCTGTGCCCCTTTTCTAAGCCCAGGGAATAACCTGCGGAAGAGGGGGTGTGGTAGAATGTAAGGGCTGCGATTGGGGTGAATGGTGAAACTACAGCAATGTATTCTGGACCCTCATTTGATTAACCTGATTGAACATACAACCCTTCACCCCACGCTGGAAGGTGGGGCTGTGGGGGTTTCGGCACAACAGCCTGCAAATTGGTTTTACATGAAGGATGCTTGTACTCATGGATTATCACTTATAGCTAAAAAAATGAAAAAAAAACTGAAAAATATGCAGGACAGTTATGGCAGAATGCATGATCTTGGTTGGGGTGGGGGTGGGGGGGAAGGGAAAGGGAAATATGCCTGAACTGAATTGGAAAATGATGTATGAAATACACAAAGCATCAATAAAAAATGTTTTAAAAAATTTGCTGTTTCATAGAACATGCTCATCTGGGATATTCCTAGCTCAAATTCCCACCCACACCTGTAGACTCTTATCCAATCTAACACCGTCACATCCCCCAACACTAGACTATAGACTTTGTTTTTGTGTTTCCAAGACCCCCATCCTTTCCCCTTAGGTCCCTGTAGGCTCCTACTTTCTGTCTTTCTGATGAGACCCAGGGGTCCTCCTCACTGTCCCTCCTAGCTCCCCCAAACCACACGTCCTTAATTGGATTCATTCCAGAGCCCAAAGCTACCAACTCCTACATATTGGTAGAGAGAACTGAGTTTGTCCAGAGTCTACCTCCAAGGAGCACATAGTCCCTGGCCAAGGAGCTTAGCACAGAAGTTGCTCCTCTCTGCTTGCTGGGCCCCAGGAAGTTGTTCTGAACATTCCTGTTGCTTTTTATAATTGATGTGTGTTCCTGTATGTGATACATGTGTGTTTCTGTGTATGTTTCTGTGTGGTGTTTGTGTGTTTATGGGTGTGTGCATGTGTTTGGTGTATGCATGTGTGTTTCTGTGTTTATATGTGGTGTTTATGTGTGCATGTGTGCTTATGTGTGCATGTGTGGTATTTCTCTGTGTGTTTCTATGTGTGTCTATGTTTCTATGTGTTACTTGTATATGTATCCGTGTGTATGTGTGTGTGTATTTGGTGCTTGTGTTTTTTGTGCATGGTGTTTGTTTATATGTGAATATCTATGTATTTATGTATGTGATATTTGCATGTTTATGTGTGTGCATGTGTAGTTGTGTGTTTGATGTCTGCATATTTGTATGTATATTTGTGTGTCTGCTTGCTTATGTATGTATGCATATGTACTTGTGTGCATATGTGTGTGTATGTGTGTGTGTGTGTGTGTGTGTGTGAGCGACAAATGGTGGCTGGGGGCTGTGGGGCACACCACCCTGGTATTTCAGAGAGAAGATGGACTTGGGGAGTCTTCCCTTCCTCCTAATTATTTCTGGAAGGCTGCTGTGTTTTCTCCCCTCCTGTCGTCTCTGCCTCATTCAAAGTGTCTGTTGATCGATAATGGCTCAGGCCAAGAGCCTCGGAAGGAGCCAGCCACCACTTTAGCTGCTGGGCAGGATGGAGTCTGAGGTAGTGGGCAGAGGCCCAGGCTGGGTAAATGGACAGCCTGTCAGCCCCAGGCTATTCCCACCACCGTTTGCTTTGGCCACACTCCGGGAGGCAAAGCGATGACCCAGCATTATTTCATAAGCCTCCTGCAGCTCCTCACTCCCAGCCTCACTTGGTGCCCAAGAACAATCAAGGGCTTAGGGATTCTGGACAAAGCTCCAGACTGCAAGAGAGAGCACTTCCCAGGCCACATCTGCGGGGCAGGAGCCCAGGAATGCTGTAGAGAGCCGGAGTCTGGTACTTGCTTCCCGGAGTTGAACTTGCAGTTTTACCTGAAGTTTGTTCAGTCAGCTGCAGAGACCTGTAGAGTCCTGCCTTCAGGTCTGGGGCTGCAAGAGCCAGTGGCAAGGTTATTGCTGAGAACTTTTCTCTGAAAGTCTTGTCTGAACATTAGCTTTGGATTCTGAAATAAGCAAGTTAATATAGACCTTGTTCTTCACAAAGAAACACAGTACTAATATCAGCCCAGTTCATCATGAGAATGTTAGACATGGAATCCCATAACATACATGAAAGTGTTCTTTTTCAATTATGAGAAAAGGAGATGGATATGACTAAGCCCCCTGCCTGCAAGAAACTCACAGGCAGGTGAGGGCTTCCTAGCTACTGCCACCCGTCACCAATGGAAAGATGCTCAGAGTGAAGGCCACCAAGCAGGGCAGCAGGTTGCCTGCATGGAGGGATGTGCACTTGCCCATGGTGGCTGGGGCCCTGTGGATCCCATTGTCCAGAAAGGCATCCAGAGTCCACTTGTTTTTAAAAAGAGCCTGATTCTTACAGGTGGAAGGTGTCCTGCAGAGAAAAAGGCAGTGAGCCACAGCCTGTGGCTGGATCTCCTGATTTCATGTTTACCAATAAACAAAACAGCAGAAGAAGAGGTAGGAGAAGGAAAACACATTCTAAATGAGCACCGACCAGTTCCACTGACTTGGAGATAACTGTTTCATGTTGCACCCTCTGTACCTGATATTCGATCGCTGGATCACTCCACATTTGCCTGAGGATAAAAGATGTATCTTAGGAGGAGGGAACGCTCCTTCGGTGGTGCACCTCTTGGATAACCAATGCCTTTTGGACATACTCTATGTATGTCCAAAGGCATGGACATGCCTCTATTTAACCATCTGTTAAACGGACATAGCCATTGGCTCCCACTGTGTCGCTTCCCCGACCCCCACCCCCACCCCCGTATTGTGTGACACAGCTCCTGCGGCAGAGTGGATTAGTTTGTAAATTTGCCAAGTGCAATTTTCTTTTTTTTTAATTTTTTATTTTTTTTTATTTTTATTGATGCTTTGTACAATTCATACATTATTTTCCAATTCAGTTCAGGCACGTTTTCCCTTCCCTTCCCCCCCCCCACCCCATCCCAGATCATGCATTCTGCCATAACTGTCCTGCATCTTTCTCTCAGTTTTTTTTTTCATTTTTTAGCTATAAGTGATAATCCATGAGTACAAGCATCCTTCATGCAAAACCTATCTGCAGGCTGTTGTGCCCAAACACCTACAGCCCCACCATCCAGTGGGGGGTGACAGGTTGTTTGTTCAATCAAGTTGATCAAATGAGTGTCCAGACTACATTGCTGTAGTTTCACCATTCACCCCAATCGCAGCCCTTACATTCTACCACGCCCCCTCTTCCGCAGGTTGTTCCCTAGGCTTAGAAAAGGGGCACAGGTGGATGAGAGGTAAAACAGTCCACTCTCTCTGGAGCTGTTGACTTGGACTCTGGTCAATTCTGGCTGTTTCCTTTCATGGGCTGACAGTTTGTCCAGGAATAACCTTTCGATCCTACTAATGAAGAACAAGCAATTAGATATATAGGTATTTAAGCAGCACTAATAGTTATGGTAGGTTACTTTAGCATAGACACATGTTTGGATATGTTAATCCATGAATTACAATTTTCCCCCNTGCCTTCTTTAATTGACTAATAGACATAAGAACTATGAAAAGGATTATTCTCTGTTCAGAACCAAATATAATACTAAAGTCCTTGGGCTATGCACTTAGGCAAAGTATATTAATGCAGGAGCTCTGACATCAGCAATGGATTGTTCTACCAGGGGGATGTTGGCCAGGGGAGCCAAGCACAATTTTCTTTTGAGGAATCCTGGGCCTTGCTTCCTCCCTCCCCATCCAGCAGGTGGGCGGGGCCTCTAAGTCAGGAAGGAGCTCCGTATGGCCCCCCAGTCTTAGGTGGTGTGTACTGCATGGTTTCTGGGCTCCGCCTTTCTCCCTGGGACAGGAGATCAGAGGATACCAGACAGCTGCCAGGGCTGCAGGATCCACTTTGTCTCCAGCTCCTGGGCTGGGCTGGCCTAGCATCCTGGCATTTAATAATGCAGAGGCCTTTACCTTATTAATTATTAACCATCCTTTCTGCATTTCTAAGGACAGAAAGGAGATTAGCTCCAAGGCGGAAGAGAACAGGACTGAGATATACAGACAGAGCTGCCCTCTTCGGTGCTCTGGAACCTCAGGGTTGAATTCTCTCATGTCCTCACATTTAGCAGCACTGTTTTCTATGCTGCATGTGTGTTTATGCACAGGACACATAGGATGCAAAAATCCCCCCCCCACCATATGACAGGAGGGGAGTGTCTCTAGCAGAAAGAAGCAGGAACCTTATTTCCTGGAAGGACTTTCTTTGTCTCTGAGTGGCTAGTGAGTCTTCTGTGCTGTTTACTATGTAGAAGGTAAGGCACCATGTGGCCTGGATGCTCAAGTTCCCTGTCAACCACTGGGTGGGGACATGTCCTCCCTGCTAATTGCAGCACCGTCTGGGGCTTTACAGCATGCCCACTGCTCATGCTGGGCCGCCATCTCTGCTGCCAGCTAGAGATTTCACGCTCATCGGTCCTTGAACTGCAGTGGCCAAAAGCCCACCACAGGATGCCCATGTCCCCTCTTATCCTGCAGACCAGCCCCTGGCATTTGGCAGATGCTCCTGACAGCTAGGCCTGCAGAGACAAGGTAGGCTGTTGGGAGTCCCCTTCTCACTGGAAGAATCAACATCCCTTTCTTAATATGTCCTCTGTTCTCTGAGAGCTCCACACACCTGAGTAGTAGGGTACAGTAATAAAAGAGGGAAAAGGGAGAGCTGAGGGGGAGGGCCTCAGTGCATGGAGGAACGGGATCCACTCACCTCAATGATCCACACTCCTGGAGCCTATGCTCATCTACCCTGGAGCAGCTGCTTTCCCTGACTTCATCTGCCCTTCCCTGTCCTCACCTGTCCTTTCTCCCGTGTACCCAAGACTGCCAGTCCCATTTCTCATATTAGAACCTTGATATGCACCTGGTTTCTTCCTGCAGATAATGATTTAGCTCCAAGTCCCACCTCTACACTCGGTTTATTTTTCCATCCCACAGCCCTCAACTGGTTTAGGACACTGTATTTTGCTTGGAGAGCTGCCCGGGGCAGCCTCCTTGGAAGACAGGGGTACTACCCTTGGCCCCTAAAATTCATCACAGAGGCATAAAGTATCAATCTGGCTGGCACTCCTTGCTTGGGCTATCCATGGCATCCAAAGCCCCAAGGTGAAACACAGATTCCTAACAGGGTGCACAGGCTTTTGGTACCTGGTGGTGTCTAGGCTACGCAGTGGCTTATCTTCAGCAAGCTCTACTGCCTGCATCTCTATATCACCGGGTTGAGTCAGTTCCCAACTCTGGTCCTAGTGAGCATCCTCCTGAGGGCTTGGCTTGTCAACCTTCTCCATTTCCCCCAACCAGTCAGACATTATGCTTTTCTGTAAGGTTGTCCCAACTCTTTGATTCTGGTGTGTGAGCATACTTCCTCTGTCTCTCTGCAGTCCTTGCAAGCTTCTTGTGCTGCATTAGAAGCTATGCTTTTTCTGTCTGTTTACATGGCCTGAGAAGACCACGATCTGTGTGCAAGGTTCCTGCAATCTTCCCCTCTAGACTTCAATATGTGCCAGGTGGAGTTCTCTGGAGGACTGTGCTCCTCCGAGGACTGTGGCTTTGGGTGCAATTTGGTGGGTCAAGGAAGCATCAGCATTATCCTGCTATCCTGGTCCCAGGGGGACCATGACTCAGTTCAATAACATGTGCCTGCATGTGTGCTTAAGTGTGTATTTGTGTTTGTGTGTGTGTGTGTGTGTGTGTGTGTGTCCGTCCATATCCTGTAGAGAAGCAGGAGGATCAGGAGAAGCAAGAACAGGAGCTCAGATGAGAAACCTGAGTTCCTCTCCACCCAGACAGATGTGGTGGGAGGCGTGGTGGGACAGGAGCTGCTTCCTAAGGGAGTTCCCTAAGGCAGCCCACAGCCTTGTGTGTGGGCTGCTGGTTCCTGAGCACTTTGCTGGGCTGGAGCTAAGCCTGGGCAAACCAGCTTGAGCCTACGCCTGGGCAGCCACACGCAGGCTTGAGAACTTGGAGGTAATTACCCCCTGCCCAAGAAGCCTGACTCAGTGGAAAGAAGTGGTGGCTCCTTATGAGACCTGCTTTGGAGTCCTGGTCACATACATGGTGGTGCCAAGGCTCCTCCCCAAGTCTGGTGACCTGGAATTATTGATGTGGACAAAACTGGATCCATATCTCTAAGATCCTGCCCTGAAGCCCTGGCCCTGGCTCAGAAACTCAGTGCACTGCCTGATACCAGGCAGGCTTGGGTGGCAATTCCATACTCCATATCTCTTCTATGATTGACCATGTATTCTCAGTAAGACCTCCTCTCATTCTTCGTAGAGCTCTGGATAATGTCCATGTACACAGAGGGTTTGAATCCACTCTGTCTCATCACTGCACAGGAGAATGCAGTTACAAAGGCCAAAGAGAAGACGTTTAATAATATAGAGTGGGTGGCGGCTCACTCAACTGCACAGACCAGGCTGGCTGCTATAGCACCCGAGCATGCAAGACAAGCAAGGAGAGTAAGTTATATTAAGTGACGATTTGGCTGACAAAGGAAGGGGTCATATCAATTGGCAGCCCTGCTTAACAGGAGGCTGTGGGCAGAATCATTAGATCTGATTCGTGAGGTAAGACACAGTAATAGGGCGAGCTGGGAGAGGAAAAGTTGGGAAATCAGGAAGAGCAGGTGGCGAGTGCTATTGCTCAGAGGGAAGGTGTCCCTGGAGGAGCTGTGGAGCTTCCTGAGATGTGGAAGGCCAGACGAGGCAAAGACATAATATCCCCCAGGGATCAATTCCACCCAGCAAAGAAGCCATCTTGATGATCGAATGCCTCTCCTGCCTCTGACTTAATGACGAGGTGCACAGCCAGAGAGTGGCAGCGGACTCAGCCGGGGAGCGGAACTGGGAAATTATCCTGCAAGGATGCTCCTTGCTCTGTGTCTCCTGCCCTGTCGTGACCGAGATACCTGTTCAATTAGCCATCAGAGCCAGTTACCGTTTTCAGAGACTATACAAAGGCAACGCTTTGCTCCAACTGCAAAAAGTAGTCTTTGTTTGAAATGCCCGTTGCTTTCTTTGCATCCTAGGAGCTAAAACACTGAAATTTGAAGATTAGAAGGAGCTCTTCAGTGCGGGGAGTGTGTGGTGACTGCAAGGAATGGCTTTCGGCACTGCGCCACAGCTCATCAGTAGGCCTTGGAGGTGTTCAGGTGTCCATATATGCAGAAAAACTGAGTGAGAAAGCAGGGCTTCCTCCCACAACAGGAAGAAAAAGAGACCTGTCCCAAACCAGAACACGCCCACCAAGAAGCAAGACCCCTCTGCCCATGGCACAGGCATGTAGCTACAGACAGGCCAGAGCTGCCCAGAGGGACCTCTGCACATGGAGGAACAGGTGCAGGAGCCGCTGCCAGGCCTTTCCTGGCTCTGCTAGACACCTGCTGCCAGCAGCAGTAACAGCCAGCTTCATAGCTTTCAGAAATCCACATTCACTACCCAGGCCTTGTGGTAGGCCCTGGCTAGCTGGCGCTTGGCTCAGGCTCTCACAAGGTTGCTGCAATGGTGTGGACCCATCTGTATCTCATCTGGATGCTGAGCTGTGCAGATACCATGTCCAAGCTCACTCACTCTGTAGCCAGAATCCAATAGCCCTGGCTTCTTCCTAATTACCTCCTGGAAGCCACTATAAGGTGAAGGGTCACCTTAAACTCCTAAAGGCCATCTTAAGCTCTCGAAGAGCAAATTAAAATCCTGAAGTTCACTTTAAGCTTCCAAAGGTCCTCTTTAGCTACTGAAAGTCAACCTCAACTCCTCAAGCTCAGCTTCCATTACTGGCCACAGAGGCTTTCCCAGAAGGACTTTCCCATTTCATCCAGCAAGAAGAGCACAGAAGAAGAGAGGGAGGGAGGGAGGGAGGGAAGGAGGGAGGGAGGGAGGAAGAAAGAAAGAAAGGGAGGGAGAGAGGAAGGGAGAGAGAGAGGAGGGAGGGAGAGAAGGAGAGAGAGGGAGAGAGGGAGGGAGGGAGGGAGGGAGGGAGAGAAAGAGAGGGAGGGAGAGAGGGAGGGAAGAAAAAAGGGAGGGAGGGAAGAAGAGAGGGAGAGAGGGAAGAAGAGAGGGAGGGAGAGAGACTCAGTTTAAGTAGTAAGGAGTGGGTAGGCATGGTGGTGCAGGCCTTTAATCTTAGCACTTGGGAGGCAGAGGCAGGCAGATCTCTGTGAGTTCAAGGCCAGCCTGGTCTACAGAGTGAGCTCCAGGCCAGCTGGGGCTACGGGGAGACCCTGTCTCAAAAAGACCAAAAAAAAAAGTAAGGAGTGAATGCAGATGTAAAATCCGTACCTCCAGCACACTCTGTCAGTTATAGCCGAGCACCAGGTTCTGGCCATGCACAATAGGGAGAGGACTGCACAGAGGTATGAGGGTCAACAAGTGGGCCTGCTACAGTTTGTATATGGACTGTACCCTAAAGGCCCATGAGATGAAGACTTGATTCCCAGCATGGTCCTGAGAGGTGGCAGAACCTTTCAGAGGTGGGGACCAATAGAAGAAAGGTCAGTGGGATGTGGTCTTCAAAGGGATTTGGGAATCCCAGCCCCATCCTCTCTCCCTTTGGTCCCAATCGCCACCTCAATGGTTGTTGCTGCCACACAGTCCCCCACCATGATTTGTTGTTGTCTTTCCAAAGTCTCATTGTCTCCAGACCAACTGACTACAGATTGAGTCCCCCCAAACCCCAGACAAATCACATTATTCTCCTTTTAGATTGATGGTCTCAGCTATTTGACACAATAGTGAAAAGCTAAGTCATATAGGGACCACCTTACAGTGTGTATCAATCATGGGAAAAAAACTTGGCTCATCTGGCGAACTAAATACCATAATTATATTTTAGCTGCAATGTTCTAAGACTTCCAGTTTATGTTGAGTTTTGCTACAAAGTAACCTCTCAATCTAGATTGTACACCCTTTCTAATCCTGTTAGCTTTATGGACTACAGTTGGTCCAACAATGTTTTTGGTTCAGTCATTTAACAAACTTTCATGAAGAAGATCTGTCCCTCACAAGCTCCTGATCCACTGGAGTAACAGTGACCAAGAGCTGTGTGCTTTGTACTCTAAAAACCTTGTTTGTCTCCAGGGAGGGGTCTCTTGTGGGCAGGTGGAGGAGGGAGAGAGGTCTGTGATCTGGAGTGGTCAGGTAACACAGAACAGATGTACTCTGTAGGCAGTTTAGAATCTGTGCTAATCAGGTCCTTGGACACTGAGGTGATAACAGGCACCCAGCTGGACTGAAATCAATGGTTTTCTCCCTCACAGACCTGTCCCTGCTCATGGTTCATCCCCAGTTCCTGTCTTCTCCCAGAGGAGGAGCTACATTGTGCGTTTTCTCAGGAATCTTCCCTGTAAGCACACTATGTAATCACATTTCACCCACTGAAACAAGGTATTGGCAGGAAAGGCTTTTCATGGTTCCCTGTTCCACCGGCATCCAAATCTTTCACAGTCCTCTCCCCTAAGAATCCTTTGTCCTAACCTTTTTTGCCTGGCTATCCACAGGGTCTTCTACCATCCTGTTCTTCCTCCATTGGTCTATTTCCAACATCCTTTCTGATATGAAGGGCATGGGTACACCCCAGTCTTCACCCTGAAATGGACACAGGCAACCTTGGGATGACCTCTGCTCGTCTCCATTGTCTGTCCTCTCTCCATCTCCTCTGGGTTCTTCACAGTCTCATGCTCCCCTGGTCTCCACAGCAGTGGGGCAGTCTCTCTCCACAACTCTGCTATGACTTATATGCATCTTTTCACACAATGAGAGGCTCAGGTTGCTCATGAGTGTGTCAACACAGAACTTTATTTGCGTATGTGTCTCTATGTGCAGCTCAGATAACTGTGTCAGAGAAACTGTTTTTTTTTTGAGACAGGGTCTCTCTTTAGTCCCAGCTGGCCTGGACCTCAGTATGTAGACCAGGCTAGCCTCGAACTCACAGAGATCCGCCTGCCTCTGCCTCCTGAGTGCTGGGATTAAAGGTGTGCTCCACCACACCTGGCCTAAGACAGTTCTTAGCTGCCATATGGGTTCTGAGAATCAAACCTGGGTCCTCTGCAAGAGCAGTCAGTGCTCTTAACTGCTGAGCCATCTCTCCAGCCCTGTGGGAGAAACTTTTAAGTGCCCCATGCTTCCTCCCCTGTTCAAGGCTCCTCTTGTTTTCTAGAAGGTCTTTTCTTGCCTCCATCAGGAAATGCTGCTCTTGCCCCTGAATCTTGTTTTAACCAGACTCCCTACTGTCACTGATCACTTTGACCTTGCATGACACTGTTGCCATCTGTGTGAACTTCTAAAGGTGTGCAGGGATGTCCACCTTTAGTCCTACCTTTGCATTGAGGCACTCAGGATGAGGCTTCTTCCCCTGTCACCAGGAGCTGACACCCCATCTGATCCTCAGCTACAGTGTATATTCAATGGGAATAGGACCCCGACTGCCAGGTCCGATGTGGCAATGGATAAGGACGTGTGCTATGTCTGGTATAAGAATCCAGTAAATGTGAACATGGGGAAGCAGGGATGTGTGAAGAAATTCAGAATCAAATTAAGCAAAGCAACAAAACAACCCCCCCCCAAAGAGCCAGAAAATCAGGTGATCAGAGGAACTTCTGTTTGCTACTTGACTTGAACCACAGAACAGCAACTTTTAAAAGTTCCTGTGCACTGAGAATGTCTTACATGAACTCATTACAAAACCCTTCCAAAGCTGGTCTGTAGACACCTTCATCTTTTCTATTGCCCTGAAAAAAGATTTGGGGTCAAGGCTCTTAATGGTAGATGTTAGAGATTGTTAAAGCCTTAGAATAAAAGAATTAGAAAGCATTCAGATTCTTAGGTTGAGAAATATTTTATCCTTATGGATTTATATTTAAATCTGGAGTTGCAAATTAAAATGGTACTGGGTGAAATGGCTCACACTTAAAATGTTCTGACAGTCATCTTTTGTGCATTTGATGACACCCCCTTTCCCAGCCCAGGTGCTTCTTCCTGTGAGAGCGCATTGATGAATCTACTGACACTGTTATCTGTAATCAATGTCAAACCTCAGCCACCTCTGTTCTTTCCTGGTGCACATCCTGAAAGGTCCCCCAACCTGGCTTTCTATTTCCTTTCCTACTGTCTCCTTTAACAGTTGTGTCTGAGAGGGAAGTGTCAGCATGGAGATTGCTTCTAGAGAAAGCCCCAGCCTCTGATTTAAGTCAGGACTCCCCAGGTTCCATTCTCGACGCTGCTGATGAGGTTGAGAAAATTCAAAGACATGATCTGTATTTTGAATTTCCAAGTTTATTACCAAGGTAGCAGCCTGTTGATGTGCACATCTCCTCATGGATCTCTAGAAATGAGTTTCCTGACATTTTGCTCTTTAAAAAAATGTATATGTGTTGCCTGTCAAAAGCAGGGTTATTTATATGTCCTGAGATTCATAGGTTCTCACAGCTAATCTTCACAAATATTACTTGATGGGCCATTATGGGCAAGATTTACTTGATATTTGTCCTTTTTGTAAGTCTGCACATTTATTTAGAATAGCATCCTGGGCTCTCTGCTGAGGGACGGCCTGCAGACCCAGCCATCCTCTGCTTGGGCTTTTGCCAAGCATTGATTGTTCTAAAGATAATGGTAGCCCCGGCAGAGTGAGGGGAGGGGGAGGGAGAGGCGTTCTGGTAAGTTAAAAATGAACAAACAGGCCCTGGCTTTCTGCCGAGGAGAGGACCAGAGAAACAGACAAAGCAGATGGAGAACAGGAGATGCTTCAAAATGTCTGTGTTCTGCAACATACAAAGAAATCCACCATGCCTGTTTGTCCATCTTCATGGTGAGTGCACCAGGGCAAGGTGAGACAGGCACTCTCTGTCCTATTGGAGCAAGAGAGAGAGAGTAGAAGACTAAGCTGACCCTGAAGTTCTGTAGTCTGAAGTCATCCCTCATCTCTCAGGGGCATGCCAAGGTAGGAGTGTCCTTCAAACAGCTGGCACACTGAACACCTGAAAGCCAATCAAATGTGACTTGGAGGTTGAGATCACAACTAGCTGTTAACTCAGCCAAGTTCCTCCACTCCGTGGTGTCCCATTCTTCCCAGTGAGGGAGGGAGGGTGTGGGGTAGCTCAGCAGCTGAGATCTTTGGAAGCCATCTTGTCACAAAATTATTCTCCCCAGATCCTTATTACCATCTATCAGGCCCTAAGATGATACCAGGTATAGACCATGTGAGTATGAATCAAACATGGATGGGAGAGGCAAGTTATTATGGACACTCTCAGAGGAAGGTGCCAGAGACAGCAGGGGCACTGAGTTCTCCCAAGCAGGAGAGAGAGGTATCTTATGCTCAGGCTTGGCCAAGTGAAGAGAATATCAGGGTATCCCATAAAGACCTGAGCATAGGGGTACAGGGATCTTAAATGAGGGCTGTGGCCCCTGGACAGGGGTGCGTAGTCCTGAGGACTTACACCCCATCCATCACCCTGCCATACTTACCATTGGACTTGGATGTTGGAAGCAACCTCTACTTCCCTGTTGTCTTGAGCATATTGCCACAAGAGTACGACCACTGTCCCTGTGGAAATTAGGAGCAAACCACATCCCCTCAGAGCTTCCTAGCGCTTCTTCTCCACCTTGCAGGTGCCTGCCCCGGCTCAGCTGAAGCCTCTGAGCCTGCCAATCCCCTGCGCCTTGGATGCATATGACCCTCAAATAGGTCATGAGAGCTTTCCTATCCTAAGATTAGTGTCCTCACCAAGAGCCTTATGGGAAGAAGAGGCCCTTCACCACAGGAGGGGACGGCAACAGGCCCCATCTTGGAGGTAGAGAGCAGCCCTCAACAGAGGTAATTCTGCTGGCTCTTATTTCTAGACTCCTAGCCTTCACAGCTGGGAGGAGGACCACACATGTCTGTTGTTTGCATACAGAGCTGTGATATCTTGCAGCAGCCTACACAGACTGAGGCAGATTTTCCTTATCATTATTGAAATGTAGCACCTCTATAAGTACCTTCACAGGGATGGGTTTCCAGCTCTTTCCTGTGGTGTTCAATCCACACTCATTGACCACGCTAGGACTCCAGTCCACTGATGCCTCCCGGTCTTCCTCCTACCCTCTTCTGGGAACAGGCCACTTTCCTTCTCAGGGTCACCACCACTCCTAACACTCTTGCTGTGGCCACATCCTGTTCACTCAAGTTCAGAGAACTCTGTTGGCAAACCCAGTTTTCTATTTACATTTGGGCTTCATCCATTCATCCTGTAACTTCTGTAGAAAAGTACAAAGTATACTAACTGCCCTTCCTGTAAATCCAAGGCTGTGAGCTTATGGCAGTCCCTTATGCCAGCACACTTGTCTGTTCACACACCCCATCTCCTAGATGGACAGTTCTCACCTGCTCCAACCCTCTAGTTACCAGTACCTTCTCCATGGTTCTCGTTCCTTCTGATGACTTCGTTTCCTGTGTTACTGAGCAGATGAAAACTGAGATCCACACGCCCACCATACTTGCCGACCCGCCAGCCTCTGCTCTCACGGCCTTGGTTTCCTACCCTGCGCATGGCTGTCCACGTGTCTGACCCAAGCAGACACCCTAGCTGCTCTCTAGATTCCCACCTGACACCCCTCCCTAATTGTCATTCCAGCCACAGTCTCTTCAGCCTGATCGTTAATTTTACCTCATATGAAACCATCCCCTCCCAATACTACCCTGGCTGTGCGTCTGTTGTACTCTTCCCCTGCCTGACTCCTTCCTGGCTGCTGGTGTGACGATCTGGGCTTCTTTGCAATGTACCTCTGTCATATGGTATCTTACTTAGCTACTGCTGACAACTTGACACAGCCCAGAGTTATTTGAGGGGGTCTCAACTGGAGGATTTTCCCAGGTCAGTTGTTAGCCTGTGGCCATGTTTGTGTGGTATCTTCTTGATGGTTGACTGGTGTGGGTCCAGCCCACTGGGGATGGTACAACCCTTGGCAGGTGTTCTAGGCTGTGTGAGAAAGCTACCTAGGCAGAAACCCAGAAGCAGAAAGCAAGCCAGTAAGCAGCACTTCGTGATCTCTACTTCTGTTCCTGCCCTGCCCTCTCTGAGCAATGAACTGGAACCTCTAAATGCAATCAACCCTTTCTTCCCCAACTTGCTTTGGGCCAGGGTGTTTATCATTGCCACAGAAAGCAAACAAGAACAGGCCATGAACCCATGTTTTCCTTCCATTCTGTTTTAAGGCCCTCCTGGTGGTCCCTGCCTCCAGGCATGTGACTGAGGTTGCCCCTGTGGGTGCTCCTCCTGTCCGTGTCAGCATCTCATTGTGTCCTCCCTGTGTGGGCTCTGAGAGCACTGGGCCAGCTCAGCTTCCTCACAGCTCACTGCTTTTCTCCCAGTTCTAGTTCTTCCAAATCTTGCCCCTGACACTGTTACAGGACCTGGGACTCAGTCTTTGTTCTTCTCTTTGTTTTAAGTGGCATCTCTCTTGAGGCATGTGGCCCTTGATATCTCCAGTTCACAAGCATCTCTAGACTCTGTCTGCTCCGTTGGTCCAGGTGACACCTCTACTCAGATGTCTGGAGCGGGTGTGGCCACTTAGCATCTGGTGCTCTGCATCTTATCTTTCCTGCTGAAACACCTTTTCAGTCTTCCCCTTTTCAGCTGATGGTTTCTCTGTCTTCAACCTTCTTAGTTCGGAGGCTGAAGCATCAGCCTGGTGGCAAACATCTGTAATCTCAACACCCAGGGGTGGATACAAGAGCACCTCAAGTTCCAGGCCTTCTTGGGCTACATAGCAGAATCCTGTTTCAAAGCCAAAGGAAGGAAAGGAAGAAAGAGAGCATTGTCATCTTCCAGTCTTCCCTGGTCTCACAGGTGTACCCAACACTGGCAGGAATTCTGCTCGGCCTGCTACCAAAGCCCACCAATAGTCCTGCCCATCTTGGGCTTCAGCCACTGTCCTCTCTTAGGTGACAGCCTAATGCATGTGGCCACTACCCTTGCTTTGTACAGCTTGTTCCTACAGAACCTGTTCTTGTTTAGATGGCCATCCAGCTCTTTTCATTCTGTTGCCCAGACTCCTCAGATGGCCCTGATTTTCCTATGAACAAAAGCCAAACCAAATTCCTTTACTGGCCAACTCCCTGTGTCAGGCTCCCTGTCACCTGTCCAATTCCAGCTCCTTCGTCCAGGCCCCTGCTCACTGGCTCCTTGTTGCTCTCCTGCAGGTAGTAGGTATGCTCTTCCCTGACGTCTTCCCAGGGGCTGGTCCTATCTTCCTGGAGGAGTGTTCCTCAGCACTGCTCCAAGCTTTCCCCGCATGTTAGCTCTCAATGAGGGCTACAGGATTCCCTAGCTAACTCTGCAGAGCCCTCCACCCACCTTCCATAGCCCAGCACACAACCTTTAGAAAACTCAGTGGCTGTCACATTCATTTGGTTAACTGCTCATTGTTAACTCTTCTTCTTCCCAAGTACCAATAAAATAGGGTTTTACCAGAAACTAAGGCTGGATTGTGAAGCTGTAATTGGGTAGGTGGTGGTAGGGCATAAGTAGGTAGGGACTCATGCTGGTTAGCTTTTGTCAACTTGACACAAACTGGAGACACCTGGAAAAAGGGACCCTAAGTTGTGGAATTGTCTTTATCAGACTGGCTTGTTGGCATGTACATGTCTGTGGGGCATTTTCTTAATTGTTAATTGATGTAGGAAGGCCCAGCCCACTGTGGGTGATGCCTTCCCTGGGCAGGTGGGCCTGAGTTGTATAAGAAAGACTGCTGAGCAAGCCAGAGGGAGCAAGCTACAGGGGGCCAGGGGAGGGGGAGCCAGTAAGGAGCATTCCTTTCCTTCAAGATCTCTATTTTAGTTCTTGTCTTCAGGTCCCTGCCTTGTGCTCCTAGCCTGATTTTTCCCGGGGAAGAACTGTGCGTTGGATCTATAAGAAGAAATAAGCCCTTTCCTCTCACCAAGTTTCTTCTGTTTTATTTGTTTGTTTGTTTGTTTTAATCACAGCAGCAGAAAAGTAACCAAGACAGGGCTGAATTGTCATTATAATCTTGAAGGGAACAGATGTGGACTGGAGTGTGGTTATGGGGAGTTGATAGGATGGAAAAGAGGGTGTTGGTATGTCTGAGTTTGGAGAGGGCCTCTGGCTGTGGGATTAAGGGGCAGGAGGTACCAGTCTGAGTAAGTCAAGGTGGGGCAGTGGTGGGGAGAAGGAGCTGGGTTAAGGTAAAGGCCATTGTAAGGCTTTGGGTCCTAGACAGATGCCCTCTGGCCTGGCACAGAAATGCAGTAAAGGAGAGGAGAGAAGGAGAGGGAAGGAGAGGGGAGGAGGGGAGGGGAGGGGAGGAGAGAAGAGTGCTGGGAAAAACTCAGGCAGATGCTGGAGAGATGAGAGGCAGGTGTCACCAGCAGCTCTGTGCCCCCTTTCCAGGACACCAACTGGCTGCTCAGGCTCTACCTGCCCTGGGTCACTGGGGGCTCTGCCTCCTGTCTTTCCCCGAGCTTACTTAGATGTTTTGTTCCCTCGATGACGTGTCCCTAAGACAAAAGGTGGAGGATAAGGAGGCCAGCCGACCATCCTCGGGCACCCACTGTGCCTGTTTCTGAGAGGAGCCCTCTGAACTTTGCCACCCATTCTTACATGAAAAGTTTTGTTTTGAAAACTTTGATCTCAGTTATTTAAGTATTCCCAGCTGAGTGAGGAAGGAAAAAAAAAAGAATGTGTTGTTGACTTCATTCACAGGTTGCTGTTACGAAGACAGCTGCGTGGTGCTAAGGCCCAGAGCCGGCAGAGAGAAGGTGAGAGGAGATGGGACTGGGACAGAGCCCCTGAGGCCANACGGGAGGGGAGAAGGGGAGGAGAGGGGAGGGGAGGGGAGGGGAGGGGAAGAGAGAACCCTGGCTTGGGTTTGGAGCAAGCTGTGTCTGTGGCCATCTCAGGCCCACACTGCCCAGGGCCTCTGGGCTCATCATTTGTTGCTGTGCCTCACGTGTCCTCTTACAACCCAGATACACTTTGGGGTTTTATATTTGACTTAAAAACCTACATAATAACGCCTTTAATCCCAGCACTTGGGAGGCAGAGGCAGGCAGATCTCTGTGAGTTCAAGGCCAGCCTGGTCTACAAGAGTGAGTTCCAGGGAAACCCTGTCTCAAAAAGACCAAAAAAAAAAAAAAAAAGCATACATAATAAAATTGAATCAAATAATATTGCCATCATAGATATGATATGAATCTTCTCATATGATGTTCATGGGCGAAAACTGGCCAATGGACATTCAATGATCAGCACGGTTAGTCCTACTGTAGACACTATGGGGTGTAGACACTACAGGCATTGGGACCAGCTCAGAGACACAGGCCTTGGAAGCTGCCTGTGGTGTAAGGTAGGAGGTGCAGCCCACCCTTCTCATGTCTGAGGCAAGGGACTGGGAGGTGATGCGAGTTAAGGTGAGTGTACTCTAAGCCTCAGTCCCCTTTCCTTGGACTCTAGCCTTCCTTCCTCAGTTCCATGCCATTCTCCCATTCCTGTGCCTCACACATGCCCTCCTCTCTCCAGGTCCAAGCTGGCTTATTGTATTTCCTTAACTTGAGCACCTGGAGAGTCAACCTGGAATCACTGGGCTCCTGGTGACTAGGAGAGGAATCTGACTGGTGAGCTACCTCAGACCATGTGGCTGTTATGTGACCATGGTCAGCACGTGCCGGTGTGCTCCAGGGCCCAGGTTCAGTGATAAGGCAGAGAGGTTATTGGGCAAGAGTGGCCTATGGTGGTCAGACCAGCAGGAACCAGCTGTGTTATATGGAGCTTAGGTCCTCAGCCACAGACCAACAGTGTGATTTATGCAAGCATTGAGGATCTTAAGTACCTGTGCCCATATCTGGGTCTGTTCTGAGGACCAGAGCTGTAGGACTGCTGATTGGGTCCAGGAAGGGCTGTCATTCTATCCTTCAGTCCTGAAGGATGTAGAGGTAAGCCCTTCTCTCTAGGACCTGTGGACATAATTGGGATGACCCACAAGAAGATGATACCTGTGTTTATTCTTTACTTAGGTTATATCACTGCTCAGAAAACATGAGCAAGGAATGGCCCTAGGGTGTCTTTCTTTCTGGTGAACTGAGGAGCATAGCTCATGAGCAGCAGACACAAGCCTATGAGACATTTACAGACCTCCTGCCCCACTGTCGCCCTCTAGCGCCCCCTGCTGCTTTGTTCCACCTGGCCTTTTCTCGCCCTTCCTCCCCGATGTTTTCTGAGCAGTAATACAGCCTCCATAAAGAAATAACCCATGGCTGATGCCACAAGCTTACATCCTCTACAGGTTAGGAGATGTTATAAGCCACAGTAAGACCCTGTCATATTTAACAGGGGGGAAAATTGTAATTCATGGATTAACATATCCAAACATGTGTCTATGCTAAGGTAGCCTACCATGACTATTGGTGCTGCTTAAATACCTATATATCTAATTGCTTGTTCTTCATTAGTAGGATCGAAAGGTTATTCCTGGACAAACTGTCAGCCCATGAAAGGAAACAGCCAGAATTGACCAGAGTCCAAGTCAACAGCTCCAGAGAGAGTGGACTGTTTTACCTCTCATCCACCTGTGCCCCTTTTCTAAGCCTAGGGAACAACCTGCGGAAGAGGGGGCGTGGTAGAATGTAAGGGCTGCGATTGGGGTGAATGGTGAAACTACAGCAATGTAGTCTGGACACTCATTTGATCAACTTGATTGAACAAACAACCTGTCACCCCCCACTGGATGGTGGGGCTGTAGGTGTTTGGGCACAACAGCCTGCAGATGGGTTTTGCATGAAGGATGCTTGTACTCATGGATTATCACTTATAGCTAAAAATGAAAAAAAAAACTGAGAGAAAGATGCAGGACAGTTATGGCAGAATGCATGATCTGGGATGGGGTGGGGGGGGAGGGAAAGGGAAATAAGCCTGAACTGAATTGGAAAAAATGTATGAAATGCACAAAGCATCAATAAAAACTAATTTAAAAAAAAAAAAAAAAGAAACAACACAAAGTGTCATTTCCCAGTCGGTTGTTTCAATTGGCTAGGAGCCGAGTAGGGGGTATTGATGAAGTACAGAGACAAAGCTATGGGCTCCAAACATCCTAAAGTTTCCCATCTTGCATGCTCACAGCTCTTTGGCCTTGGACACTGATGGTTCATTAAGACAGCAAAGTGTACAACCATGAGTGACCAGGAGTGAGTGTGGGAGTGTGGAGGAAGAGTGCAGAAGTAGAACCCACTGCTTATAGCAAGCCCTGACCACCCACGCAGACCTGTGACCAAAGGTCAAGGGCCCCGGCAGCCACTGACCATAGAAGACTGCAATGTTGTTCACTTTCCTCTGAGACTCTTCGGGACCAGTGGGCATTGACTTAAGGACAGTTTCTTGCAGCCACAGTGAGAAGGGCACCATTCATTTAAACAAATACCAGAGCCTCTGTGCAAATCCCATAGCATTGTCCAGGAGTCTCTGCAGGAAGCTTGGACCAGCTTGGATGGTGACTCCAGGAAGCCCTGGCTGCTCCCTGACCTCAATCATGTGGCTTTTTTTCAAGTGGTGATTTCAATAGGGAGAAGACACCACTTTGCAGGCTTATGTTGCACTGCAAAGATGAACTAGAGCCTGGGCATTTATCTCCACACTAAGCTGTTCCAGGAGCAGGAACTGATGGGGATGCATGCAGAGCCTTCAGAGAGATGAGGCATCTCTTCTGGATAGAACCTCTTCAATCGTACTGTGGGGCTAATAGAATGACTCCCAGGTCATAGAAACCTTGCTTTAATCTTGCTCCTAAGAGTCTGGTTTCTTTTTTTTTTTAATTAATTAATTAATTTATTTATTTATTTTTTATGCGTATGAATGTATTGTCTGCATGTAGGTCTGTGCACCCGTGTCGTGCAATGCCGCAGAGGTCAGAAGAAGGTGTCAGATTCCCTGGAACTGGAGTTCTCCTAGAATTGGAGTTACAGACAGTACTTAGCTGCCATGTGGGTGCTGGGGATCAAACCTGGGTCCTCTGCAAGAGCAGTCGGCGCTCTTAACCGCTAGGCCATCCCTCCAGCCTCTAAAAGTCTGGTTTCTATAATCTCCCAGTTCTATTAAGGATGGGCTGACTTGGAGCCTGCAGAGTCTCTAGAGTCACTGCAGTCCCAGCCTCTTGGATATCATAAGATGATTGTAGGCCAAGCTCAGGATGGACAAGTAAGGAGAGACAGAGAGGGAACATGTCTGATGGGAAGAGACAGAAGAGTTTTTGAGCTCGGAGAGAGGACTGCTGGGATGCTGGATGGAGTTGGTGACCACATGGGTGTTTGCTGGGTCTATCTGACCAGAGGAGGGATGGTTGCTGATAGAATACCTCATCTGGAGCCATGTGTAGTCAGTACTCACAGTGACCCTCACAATGACCCTCACAGTGATCCTCACAGTGTCCCTCACAATGACCCTCACAGTGACCCTGTAAGGCCTTTGCTGAGATTCAGAGAGACTGAGTTCTGTCACGGGGGAGATCCCCACCACACTTCAGACCCAAGCCTATTGACCTCAGCTCTGACATTTTCCACCAACTAGTGTCTCCTTCCTAAACATGGCTGCAGAGGGCAGAGAGCTGAGTGCATTAGTTACTTTCTATTGCTGTGATAAAAGACCATGGCCAAGGCAATTTACAGAAGGAAGAGTTTATTGTTTTTGTGGTTCCAGAGGGCCAAGAGTCCATCGTGGTGTGGAGGCACAGTGTCAGATGTAGCTGAGCTGAGAGCACATGCCTTCAAGTGTGTTCACAGAAAGCAAGAAACTGGATGTGGATGAGGCTATGAATTCTCAAGCCCATGCCCCCAGTGACATGCTTCCTCCAGCAAGTCTGCACCTCTTAAAGTTCTCAAAACACTGCCACCAACTGGGAACCAAGTGCTCAGATTCTTGGAGCCTGTGGGGGACATTTCCCATTCAAACCACCACACCTGGGCTTGTGTTTGCTTGAGCAGCTACTGCATGCTGGCTGGGAGCTAGTCTCTCTACAGCCTGTAGTATTTAGTGTGTTATCTCCGCAACCTGGTGATTTCCCATGCCTGTCACAGGTCAGATCCGTGGCTAACTCTCCTTGCACTTGACTGTGAACCTTGAGACAGACCTGGAGAGCACAGGCCCTATCCATTCAGAGCACATTAACAGGAAGGCTCGGAGGGCCTCCTCTCGGCATAACCTTGAATGTGATTCTCAAGGCAGCCCACATCATTCAGGAAGGGGACTCTAGACAAAAACGTGTGCGGTCCATGATGACGTCGGAAGCATTACATCAGTTTCCAATGAGAGGATAGAGAATTAGAAGAGAGGTTGAGTTTAGTGCATGAGTTTACACTCAGCTTCTTGTAGGGTGCAAGGAGCTAGCTGCTTCCCTATAGAATGAGCAGCAGTGAAGTCTGGCCAGGTTCAAGAAGGTAGCTCTGCTCCTCCAGGCCCAGCAAGACTGTGGGAAGTCCCTAGGAGCAGGCTTTCTGAGCAGGCTTGGGTCCTGAACGTGCTCACTGTGGGAGTCCTCATCCAGGTCTCCAGGACTTCCAGCCAGCATGAAGGGAGAGTTGGAGGAATGCCTCAGAGAGAGCTTCCTTGGAGCGGAGCGACAGACGTTGGTTTCTCAGCATTTATGCCCAGGTTTCACTGGAGAGGCAACTTGGCTTTCCTGAGTGATGTTCATGAAAGCACAAGCTGACACACAGAAGGGGTTTTGTGGGGGGAACGTTTCTGTAAGTGTCTCTCCCTCCTAAAAATGTCACAGATGTGGATCTGAGTTATACTCCATTTTATTGCTCCATGGAGAGGTGTTCCTTTTATT
This sequence comes from Rhizomys pruinosus, assembly GCA_009823505.1. Taxonomy (NCBI): domain Eukaryota; kingdom Metazoa; phylum Chordata; class Mammalia; order Rodentia; family Spalacidae; genus Rhizomys; species Rhizomys pruinosus. Next base: position 4,151,426 of record VZQC01011939.1, on the reverse strand, counting down.
TCTAGTGAAAGAAAGCTCAGCATTGTGCTTTACAAATAACCAATGCTTATTGTCTATTTCCCAAGTGCTGGGCACAATGCTGGGGAGATGCTAGGGAACTCGGATGCCCCTGCATGGAGCTCACCAGGCAGTGCAGAGGACACCTGTGTGGGCTCAAGGCAAGAAGATGGTTCTTAAGTATGAGGCAGGCGTTTTTAGTAGAAAAACCTCTGACACAGCGGGGACAGACTGGAAATTTCTGGTTCAGACTTCTCTTTCCTGGTTCCCCAAGACTCTGCAGAAATGCCCTGTTGAGAGCAGAGACGTGCCAGGGCAGCTGTCTCCTTTAGCTCAGTGACAGAACTAGAACTGAGCGACTTCCCAGAGAAGGCAAGGATGCATTGCTCAGGGCACACCAGGCATCTGAGAAGTGTGCAGGGCATGTGGATGAGCCAGCGCTCAAGGCCAGAAGGGCCACAAGTGACCTTCAGGAGCTTACCAGGAATCGGCAATGCAAAGCTTTGGCAGGAGCATACCAGGAGACAGTGATGCAAAATCTTGGGTGCCCAGAAGCTCGGAGGCCAGCCCGAATCCAAGAATTGCACAGAACTGGCCACCTTGAAGGCAGTGATGGATGCCTGAAACCCAGTCCCTGGAAGCCCAACATGACCCATGAGGAACTGGCCTCACTCCCAGACACTGTGATTTCCCATGTGGTGTGGGGGATGGTCTAACCTGCAAGGACCCTGAAGCAAAACAGACTAGTGATGTAAAAATGAGCTTCCTAGAGGAAACACAGTTACCACTTTGCCCACTTCTGTCTGTTGAAGGTTATATGTGCATTGAAATTCTGCCCATCACATACCTTGAGGGGGGAAAATCCTTGGAAATAAATAAGCTTTAAGGGATATATTTATTAGAATGATGGGGGGATGGGAAATAAATTTGCCTTTTCAGGGCTCAATGTGAGAGTGCTTGATGCTTTCCAAATTTATCTTATTTAATTCTTGCAGGCTTTTTGCAAGGCAGAAGAAATCTCAGCCCTCTCCCCCACCGCCCCCCTCTCTGGACCTATGGAGGATTGGGGTCAGTTCTGCTCTAAATGGGAAATTCCTCTTGGCCCAAGAATGGCCGCTCCTCACCGCCATTTTAGTCTCTGTGTGGCAGGCCTGCTCCACCAGCTGGGAAGGCAGAGACTGTGGAGCTGACCCCTCCCTGCTACCCCTGGGGAGAACATAGTCGCACTAGCAGCCCCTTCTATCTCTGAAAAATCCCTGCTACTACTCTACTTTTAGGAGGCTGGAACTGACAACCACAGTTCAAGACTCCCCATGAACCCTACAAATCTGGAGAGGCAGCCGCACAGGTGTGTGGTGCTGAAGGGAGTTAAGGTGGTAAGACCAGGCTCATGGGAATATGGGCTTCTATCATTGAAGCTGCCAGGGACAGCAGGGAGTGTTAGGTCTGGGTGAGTCACAGCTAATGTTAACTCCTCGAGAGAGCTGCTGGGTCAGTACCAGGCCCAGCCTGATCCTGAGTCCCTTTGCACACTGGGACACTCTAAGCCCTGTGTTAGGAAGCTTCTGACTTGGGGATAAGGAGATACACAGAAGTGAAGGTTAAACCTTCACTGGGACCAGGAACCTAGCTGGGGTTCCTGCTGGGAGAGCTTTGCAGGAGGCAAGCACATTAGCATATGGGTGGCTTAGAGCAGCAGAGGTTGATTATTTCACAGTTCTGGCTGGAAGTCCCAAAGCCAGGCATTAGTAGGTCTGTGTTCACTCTGAAGCTTCCCAGAGTGGGATGGCTAATCCCAATGGCCAGCCGACTGGACTGAGAGAGCCTAGGAAATCAGTAAAGCACAGCCTGGGGGAGGTACATTGTGGCATTTCCAAATAAGTCTTAATCCTTTGATGGATTCAAGTTTGATCAGACGGATAGGAGGCAGCAGGAAGTCGGGAGAAGGGGGACGACCCAGGGGTGTGTCCTCGAGGGATGGGCCCTGCCCTGGCCACTTCATGTTACCACTGCACTCCACCTCCTGAGTTGCACTGCCAGGCCTTCCTGCCATGATTGAACAAAATCCTAGAAACTCTTAGCCAAATAAATCTTTCTTTCCAAGTTGTTTGGTAATTAGTCACAGCAGTGATCAAGCTGATGAACACAGAGATGGCCTGTCCTTGCTTCTTCCAGCTTCTGGATGTCCAAGCCTCCTTAGCTTGTGGTTTGGTCCTTCCGACCTCCTTTGCCATATTGCTATCTTCCCTCTGGGCAAGGGTTTGTGACCCCAGCTTGTCTTTAAAGACACCTGGATGCAGGGTTGTCCTAAATCCAAAGTTGATTACATCTGCAAAGACTATTTCCAGACAAGATTACATCCACAGACCTAGGGATTTGGGAAGCTGTAGTCGCTATGTGATGTAGGTGAGCTCTAGTTCTGAAGAGTAACTAGCTTGAGCAAAGTTGAGAGTCTGGTCAGTAAATCAGGAATGCTGAATTAAAAGGAAGAGATGCACAAGTATGCATGGGATATAGACCAAGAACACAGTCAAGGTTATGCCTTGTGCTTTCCTTGTGATTGTCTATGTATCTTGCCACCCACATCATCTGTTCCTTCATTGTGTAGCATTCCTCCTGAGGAAACATGAATAAATGTCTACTTACCCCACAGAGGGAATTGTGACAGACCAAAGTCCAACTTAGTGAACCAATGAGCTTACTTGGGTTATTGGATGACCTTTGGGTTATTCCTATTGGAGCAGGAATAACCCAAAAGCACCATTGAAAAGCCTACCCCGGCACCAGTGATTACTTGTGAAAACCGTGGATGTCTCTGCATAAGATAACCTTGGGGAGAGTGGAGCCTTGTGGATCTGCTAAGTTATAGGGACTTCCTGAGACTTGTGGGTTGTTTACTACCTGAGTCTTAAGGAACCTCCCTTTAGAAACTTCTGAGTCTGAGCCTCTAGAATGGAGTTTGGAAAAAATTGCTACGTATTTTCACTGTGCTTTTTAAAATATTTTTTTATCGAAGTTTTGTGAACTATTGTGAAGCTCTCTGCAATAAACATAGATGTGCATGTTTCTCTGTGACACTGTGGTTTTTAAAATCCTGCAGGCCTGCAGGGCTAAAGAGATAGCTGAGCAGTTAAGAGAAAGCTGCTCTTGTAGAGGACCCAGGTTCTGCTCCCAACACCTCTATGGCAGCTAACTGTCCTGAACTCCAGTTCCAGAGTGTTTGATGCCTTCTTCTGGCCTCTATGGGCACTGCAATGCACATAGTACACCTACATACAGGCAGACAAAACATTTGTACACATTATATATATTTAAATCAAATAAAATCAGGCTGCAGCAATCCATTGTACCAGTGTTGGTTCATCAGCCCTGCAAATTGACCCCGTCTTTGTCAGAGACTGGTTTTCCTGTGTTGTTATGACACAGTACCCCTTGGATTGTCGGCCCCACTCCAAGCCCTATGGTGTGAGTCTCACATGTGCACATAGGTTTCACTTCCCGCCCAGTAATACACAGTGTTGATTGTAATTTTGACAGGACCTAGGATTGCTTAGGAGATGGACCTCTGGGCATGCCTGTGGGGTATTATCTTTTTAAATTAATTATTTTAATTTTACATGTATGATGAATGTTATGCCTGCATGCATGTAAGTATACCAGTATTATGCAGTGCCTGCAGAGGCCAGAAGAGGGCATCAGATGCCCTGGAACTGGAGTTACAGATGGAGTTATTAGCTACCATGTGGGTGCTGAGAACAAAATCCTCTTCAAGAGCACCCAGTGCTCTTAACAGCTGAGCCATCTCTCCAGCCCCACTGGGGATTATACTGATTATACTAATAGATGTGGGAAGACCCATTTTAATTGTGGGTGGGACCATTTCCTGAGCAGAGGATCCTAGACTGTCTGCTTCTGACTATGGACACAATATGACCAGCAGCTTCAAGCTCCAGATGCCTCATTGACCTCCCCAACATGATAGACTGTGCCTTGGACTGTGAGTTAAAATAATCTTTCTCTCTTGTTACTTTTGTCAGTGTTTGATCACAGCAGCAGGAAAAGAAACTCAAAGACACATCTCCCTGCCATAGATCTCCACCCTGTTGTAGATCCAGACCAGTTTCTGGAAGCAACTCTGAAGTCTCAGGTTCTGCATGCTTAGCCACACACCGTCCGGGATACAGGTTGAGAATACCATCTAATTCCTTGTCTGATGCCTTATAGAAACCACTTGCCATTAATTTGACTTTATTCTTGGTCACCATCTTTGTGTTGTCAGGTTTGGGCTTTTTTTTAAAAAAAAAAACAAGTTTATGTTCTCTAAGATTATTAATACTATCTATTTTTAAGTGACTATTTGAATTAATCATATTATCTTTGCCAGTTATTAACCTTGGCCTTTATTCCTTTAAAGAAGTATTTATTTTATTATTTATTTTATGTGTATAGTATGTTTGTCCATATCTGTGTCAGTGTCCAAGGAGGCCAGAAGGGAGCATCCAAACCCTTAGAACTGGAACTGCAGATGGTTGTGAGCTGGCTGTCGTGGCTAGTGGGAATCAAAGTCAGGTCCTCTACAAGAACAAGCCATGCTCTTAACTGCTTAGCCATCTCTCCAGCCCCAGCCCCTATCCTTTTATTCCTCTGTGGTGACCTTGTGACAATAAGTCAGTTATCATGGCTTGCTTTTCTTCCCAGTGTTCAGCCTAACCCCTGACATTCCCAGTCCTGCTGTCAGCAGAAGTTACTTCTCTGTGCAGCCAGGCCTGGGAGAAGTTGGCATTTCCACAGAGGAGATCTAGAACCTGATTTGGATCTCTGCAAACTGTACTGAAGTCACCTCACCCTGCCTCCCACCTACCAGCATGGTATAGAATTGTTACAGACTTTTTAAATGTGCAGGGCATGAGGTTTGCCTGAGGGGGAGAAGGAGAAGTCTAGATGAGCCACAAGGGATCAGTAGTTCACACAGGAGTAGGGATGAGGGTTTGAAAGAGCCTTTGAGGGCAAACAGTCTGAAAACAGGAATTTATTGTAACAATAGTTGTCACTATGACAACCACCATGTGTTTTTGGCTGAAGGATCACAGTCTTTTCTAAAGACCCTTTGAAGTAGGTTATTGCCTTCTCCCTCAGATGCAGGAAGATGGAGGGGCTTTTCAGACATGGGCATATCTGGCTGGATGTCAGGCCTATCTGTCCTCAAATAGCTTGCACTCTTTACCTTGGCATGCAGTAGCCAGTAAGTGAGGTTCCTCAGACAGAAAACACCAGAAGCAGTCACTGAGCTCTGAGCAGGGCCGAGGGTTGCCTCAGGACAGGTGACAGGGTGCTGCATAGCTCCAGGGCCAGAGCTGAGCCTCAGTGCACTAGAGAGAGAAGGTTGGCGCTGCAGTGGTTCTGTGGAGGGAAGAGCAGGTGCCTCTCAACAGAGAGGTTGTCAAGTGGGTGTTAGAGATGCAGAAGAGCAAGGCTGAGAGGAGTCAAGCGAGGGACACATCACTTCAGAGTACGGAGTTAGCAGGCTGCTTACTCTTTCCTTGGGCCACTGTGACTCCTTCCTGAACTGCACACCCTTCGCCACCACTGGGGATCCAAGAGGATTCAAAACAGCTCCTAGGGCATGGCTACTGCTCAGGAGAAAAATGGCTGAGTAGGAATCTGGGTGATGAGAAGCTCAGCTATGCTGGGCATTAGGGAGAAAGGCAACCAACCCGCCCCAGGTGCACTGAGTTTGCATCCCAAGACACCTGCAGGGTGTCTGTGGACCTGGCAGGTCTGGGCTTTGCCCTGACTTCAGAGCCTGGAGCTGGCCTCAGTGTTGGAGGAGGCAGAAACAAAATATGAAAAAGCAAAAGGATTGAGTCGTTGGAGAGAGAGCACAAGGCAAGCAGAAAGCGCCTGGAACTCAGGGAGGGGCTGAAAGAACAGGGGCATAAGTGGGGCAGAACCTGATCGAACCGGCTGGCCAGAGATGCAGGCTAGCACTCTCACCGACAAGCTTTCTTAAACCATTCTCCATTTTAATTTCTCATATCCACAGAGTATCATGCATATCTTGAAAATACACCTTTTCTTGTTGCTGTTAACTCCAAATGCTTATCGTATTTCCCCTTCTGGCTTTACAAGCCTGTCGATCCTCTCCTTTCTTCCAAAATGCCTAAGCTGGTGCTAGGAGCTGCTTCCCGCAAAGTGTTAAACTCAGCTGAGCCTGGCGGACTTCCAAGGCACTGAGGCGGGCAGGCAGGCAAACTGGCTGACCCCACCAGGGGAGGCATTTGCAACTCTGGTCGATGGAGAGGCTGGCCTTTTTGGATGGGTTTCTCCTAGGCACAGGCTGTAGCTTCAGATCCATTTTCTCATAAAGCCCAGACTCAGACGTGAGAGGCTATAATCTGAGGGTTTAAAAATGCCAAATCCGATCCTGGGGGATCTGGAGCAAAGACGAAGTGCGCCGTGGTCTGGAATGCTGAGGTGCACGCCAAGGCTTCCCTTATCTGTTCCAGCTGTTAACCTGGCACTAGCGGCCATACACAAGAGCTCTGTGTTTATCACCTTGCCACCTGGAAGACACAAAAGTCAGGGTCCCTGTGGGGCATCTGCTGCTCTGTGGGTCACTTTCCACCCCTATCAAGGGCAGATAAGTGCTGCTCCACTCCACCTGGAGCTATTCGGAAGACAGATGTGATTTGGATGGTGAACGTATTTTATAAATTGAAGCGATCTGAGTAATCAAGGTCTGTAAATGCTACCTGCTTGGGGTGTGCTTCTCTTCTTAGAACTCCTGAATATTTGTTTTTCTTTGAAAGCGTCTCTCATCTCCATGAACACATTTTTCATAGTTTTGTTTTTCCTTTCATTTGTGTCTAAAATGGTGCAATGCAGCTGTTCTTAAGAATTGAGAAGCGGGTGCTCTTTGGAGAACATAGGCTGGGGCTGAGGGCCGGACATCAGGGTGAGGGTAAAATGATGGGGAATCAGTGGACCCACCTCTCACTTCTGACTGTTGGCTCCCACATAGTCTCCTATGGTTCAAGCCCATCTTCCTGTTTGCTAGCCAGAGATCTCCACAACAGCCTCTCTTCATACAGGTGAGGGCCTATGTCTGCTCTTCACCTCTAGTTGCTTCGCCTGACCCTGCTAAGCCTTTATCAGATCCTTCCAGGACTATTACGAGTTGCTTCATACAGAGAGACCAAAGCCCTTTTATGTGTTTGTATATTTAGTTTTTGCATAAGTACACAAATCACATTGACATTTTGGAAATGCAACACACAATTTTAAAAACAGAACATTCTGGGTGTGGTGGTGCACGCCTTTAATCCGAGCACTTGGGAGGCAGAGGTAGGAGGATCTTTGTGAGTTCAAGGCCAGCCTGGTCTACAGAGTGATCTCCGGGACAGCTGGGACTACAGGGAGACCCTGTCTCAAACAAACAAACAAACAAACAAACAAACAAACAAACACAAATAGAACAGAGCTCCATGTGTCACTTCATCCTGGAGAGACGAAGGTCACAAGCATTCATTCCAGTGAGCTGCTCCGTGTTGCCTGTCACTGTGTTGTCTTTTGCAGAGCTGTTACCTGAACGCTTTTGAGAACAACTTAAATGGAGACTCGTTTTGACTCACAGTTTCAGGAGGTTCAGCCCAAGGTTGCTTGGTTCCATGGCCTTGGGCAGAGCCCCATGGTGTCAGGTATGTGTGTGACAGGGGAGGTCCTTCACCACATGGCAGACAGGAACTAGAGCAAGGAAAGAGGTCGAGGAGTACATATGACCTTCAAAGGCGTGCCTCCCTCTCAGCTTACTTTATCCACTCACATCTTAAAGTTTCCAGACCATCCCAGATAGTACCACCAATGGGGACCAAGTATTCAATATGTGAGTCTATGTGATGGTTTAAATGAGCCCATAGGCTCCAACTGTTTGGACATGTTGTCTCCAGTTGGTGGTGCTATTTAGGGAGGTCTTAGAAGGTGTGCCCATGCTGGAGGAAACGTGTCACTAGGGGCCGGCTTAGAGAGTTCTCAAGCCTCGCTGGGTTTCCAGGCACCCTCTGCTTCCTGTGCCTGCTTGAAGATGTGATCACTCAGCTTTGGCCCTGATTACCTCCTGCTGTCATGCCTCCACATCATTATGGATGCTAACCTTCTGGAACCATAAGCTCAGACAAACTCCTTCTTTTCTAAGTTGCCTTGGTCATGGTGTTTTATCACAGCAACAGAAAAGTAACTAATACAGACTATGAGAGGCTTCTTATGTGCGAACATAACACTCTTCCCCAGGTCTCCAAGGCTCATGGCCACCTCGTAATGCCAAATGCATTTAGTCCATTTCCAAGAGTCCAAATCTCTTATTTTTTAGTTTTTTGACAGTTTTTATATACAGTGAATTATTATTATATCCACACTCATTACTCTGTTCCTCGTTTCTGAACTTCTTTTCTTCCCAACTACATCACCAAAGAAAATGAAACCTCTCCCACAGTAACAGTCCTTAGCTCTCCAGGATGGGTGGGGCCTCACGGGCACTGCCACTGTCTTGTGCAGTGCTCATGGCTACTATGTGTTCCTGGTCACAGGGACATGTCATAAGTGGGTGGCTGTGTTTCATGGCACCCCTCCCCATCCTCTACCTCTTTCTTTCTACTTCATCTTCTGTGGTGCTCCCTGGGCCTTGGGTGGGGGGTGGGGAGAAGAGGTGATACAGATATCCTGTTTAGTCATAAGTGCTCAATAGTGACTCATTTTTAACACATTGACCAGATGTGAATCTCTGCAGTAACCATTGGCCTCTCCACCCCAGGGGGAGAGCTGTATTGGTCTATAAAATAAATTTTTTTAGAATTAAGATTTTGTTTTAAAAATGTTAAAATTATATCTATGTGTCTGTGTGGGTACACACACACATGAGTGCAGGTGCCTGAGGAATCCAGAGGAGGGCGTAGCATCCCCTAGAGCTGGAACTATAAGGGGTTGTAGCTGCTGGAAACCAAACTTGGGTCCTTCGAAAGAGCAGCAAGTACTCTTAACCACTGAGCTGTCTTGCCTTTCCCAAAACATAAGCATAACTATTTATAAGAAAGTTTAGCAAGGCATCCATTTAGGGAAATGGTGATAGTGTGTTCTCCTTTGGGTCCATGATCTCCCCAGCCATAGTTTTTTACTAGAAGTTCATTTCCTTTCTGTGGAGAGGAGCTCCAGCCCAATCACATGTTGGTTACCAACATGGGCACGCTGCTATGCAGCAGTGGACACATCTGGTCTGACAGGTCTGTATTGCAGCAAGCACAGTTGGAAGGAACTGTTGAGCCCGCCACCCCCCAGAAGCCTGCAAGCACCTTCCAGCACTCTGAATGCCAGCCAGCAGGGAGTTACCAGCTCAGTTGCAACTTGACTTCCAAGAATCCTAATCTCAACAGTTCCATCATTATTCAAAAGATTAAGTTCAAAGTCTCTTCTGAGACTCAGTAAAATCTCTTAGCTATGACCCCCTTGTACAAAACATTATAGACTTCTAGCCTATGACAAAACAGTGTCCACAGTCCCACTCTAAAAGGAAAGAACAAAAGAACAGAAGGATAGACTGGACCAAAGCAATACAAAACCTCGCAGGGCAAGCATTAAATTCTGTACTTTCATGTCTGATATCTGTGGTACATGGTGTCGTGGTGTGAGCACTGACAGCCTTGGGAAATCCTGTCCTTCTGTCCTTGTGATTTGCAGACCATGTGGCTTCTTTCTTGTGTTGACTCCACTTGTTTCCTGCAGTTATTCTCCATTTTGGTGTCTCCAGCTTCCCGAGGTCTCCACTGCAAATCCATTTTCGTGGCTTCATGCATCACTCTCAAAGGCTGCTTACAAGAACTCAAATTGTTGTCTGGATTTCCAGGCGTTTTCAGAAATCTGAGCTCCCTCTCCACCTTTGCTTGATATGGCATGCAGTGCTATCTTCCTTTTCTGTGTATTTAGATGTTCCTAGGTCTTCATCTAAAACAGAAACTCTGGGTCGACCACTGCTTTCAACACAGAAGAAGACAAAAAAGCTCAAGTGGATCTCACTAGCCTTCCTCTGGTAGACATTTTATATGATTATGCAGTAAGCACATTATATATGAAACTTTGGATATTTTTGCTCTTAATCAAGGGTTATATGGCTCCTGATAAGTTTGCCAAATTTTCAACTGGAAATGCCAATACAGCTTACATTCTTATGGTCAACATAAGTAAAAAGCCCTGTACTTATTTTTCTACTTTCCCCCAAGTATTCACTATTTATTTATTTATTTATTTATTTATTTAATTATTTATTTATCTTTTTAAAACAGGGTCTCCCTGTAGCTCTGGCTGTCCTAGAACTCTGTCCTGGAACTCACCACATAGACCAGGTTGGTCTTGAACTCACAAAGATCCACCTGCCTCTGCCTCCCAAGTGCTAGGATTAAAGGCGTGCACCACCAGGCTCGGCTCCACATTTATTTTCATATCTATCAATTTTACAGATACAGTGGTATATAACTTTTAACCTGAATTGTAATTCTAATGGGTGAAAATAATTTTACATATTTATGAACAATTTATGTTTTCAGTCAGCAATTCTTTCATAATGCCAGTGCAGTTTTCCTTATTTCTTTGTTACATTTCTCTGTGTCTTGAGAATGGTGAATTATCATTCTTCACACTCTAGTTTCACAGTGCTGTTGACATCAGTGTTCCTGTGAGATTTGTCTGTGTGGCAAAGCCTGGAGCACATCTTGAAAGAGAATGAGGTTCTTACCTCTTACTCCTCTGTTTTCGGGTTCATTACCCCACTCATTATATACCTGGTATGTCCCGGGGTGGTGCACATCCTGGAGCACATGCTACCTTTACATGGGTTGAACTGGGAGTCTTGTCTGCACACCTTTTCTCATTCAAATCAGTGATTTTAAGTGTCTTACAAAGATGAGTGTAAGACATCCACCACCACAAAATATAGACAAGGAACAAAAGGCAATATTAAGGTTAGACATAGTCAGATGTAGGTTAGTTCAATCAAACCGGTAAATAAAATGTGTGTTCTTTATTATTACTCCAACATCATAATCACCTGAACAAACAGACTGCTTCTCAAGTTTTGAAATTGGGCCCCAGCCCAGAGGACAACAGTTCTTTTAGCTATCTATTAGAAACTTGGTGGCGCACGCCTTTAATCCTAGCACTCGGGAGGCAGAGGCAGGCGGATCTTTGTGAATTCAAGGCCAGCCTGGTCTACAGAGTGAATTCCAGGACACCTGGGGCTACAGGGAGACCCTGTCTCGAAAAGACAAAAAACAAAACAAAACAAAAAAAAAACAGCACTGTTTCTCAGAATTGGGCAATGGATCTCTCTTGTCCCCTCAACCTGTGCAGGTGGAGTTTTACCCTGTACCACTGGAACTGACTCTGGAACCCTGTTTTTCCCACTGTATCCCCTGGTCAGACCATACCCATAATTTATTCAAAATGGATTCTTCATCCTCATTGGGGAAGCACAAGTTCAAGTTAAGCTGTACCCTTAATCTTCACAGACCACTAGGTCTTTTCATTCCTAGTTTAAGGTCATCCAAGTTGAGTCCTTCCAAATCTCCACTGTGTTTAGTGAAGGTGGGGTGCTAACTTTAAACCCTTTGATACGTTAATTCTCAAGCATACTCACATTCATTCATTCATTTATTGTCTTTGGGGGAGGAGTACCAAATTAAGGCTGCCAAGGAGATACCCTGGTCATCAGACTCAAGAGCACATGGATCTTCTGGGTTTAATAAAAAGTCATTAGTCCTACCCAGGCTGTGTCATGGAGGCCAGTGCAGGAAGATCAAGACAGGACACATGCTTGCTGGACCTCATTTGGGTGACCATTTGGGGGAGGGACCCCAATGTGGGGCACGGGGGCAGGATTGATGGTTGGTTGGGTTTGCCAAGGAGGAATCTGCAAGCACTTCCTTGGGGAAAACATGACATCTTTTGGTAAAAAATAAAAGATTATATATAACAGTTAAAATGTTTTGTAAAATAATATTTTCTTTTTATTGATACATGCTACAACCATTCATAATTTATCCTTATGTAATCCAATGGTGTGTGCTATCATATAGGAACATTAATATTCATATTCTAAAAAACAGAGAGAATGTAAAGTTATACTTCTTTTTACCTGCATGCAACTTTACTGTTAAAATATGAATCTGTAAATGTACTTTGGAATTAACCTATAGTTTATTTTCAGATTTTGTAGTTTTGATTTATGTTTGGAGTGTATATATGCATATTTTGGAATAATATAAAATCAAAGGGGAACAAAAAAAGAGAGAGAAAAGCCTATTCAAAGAACTGACCAAAACAGTAAACCGTACACTGAAAAGCTTATAAAAGACTGAGAAAAAGGGCTGGAGAGATGGCCTAGTGGTTAAGAGCACCGACTACTCTTGCAGAGGACCCGGGTTCAAGGAGAACTCCAGTTCCAGGGGAATCCGACACCCTCTTGTGACCTCCGAGGCATAGCATGACATGGGTGCACAAACCTACATGCAGACAGTACATTCATACAAATAAATAAATAAATAAAATAAAATAAAAAGACTGAGAAAAAGATGCAAGACAGGACTTGTGTATGACAGAATCCATGAGCTCTGACGGGAGGTTGGGGGGGTATGAGGGATGGGCATGGAAGGGGGAATGAGTCTAAATTTGACTAAGAAATGTTGTATGAAATGCGCTCAATAAAAATTAAAAAGTTAAAAAGAATGGTGATATTTTCAAGCCAGTCAACATTTTGACATGGAGTGGGATGGATTTCATGAGCCTTCACCCATAACCAAAGCACTAGGGCTAGTTGATGGCTTCTGGAGAAGGGAGAGTCCATTTTCTTTAAGGAAGAAGCCCATGGTAAGTCAACCATGCTCCAGTGGATATGGACAGTACAAAGAGGAAGGCATGAGGTGTGGAGGGTATATGGTAAGGGTAGATCTGGGAGAAGTTGGGGGAAGATCGGGGGAGACTGTGATCAAAATACATTGTATAAAAATTCTCAAGTAAAACAAATGACACCAAATTCTGGAGAGGTTGTGGGGAAAGAGGAACACTCATCCACTGCTGGTGGGAATGCAAACTCATACAACCATTAGGAAAGGCAGTGTGGAGAACCCTTAAAAGACCCGGAATGAGCCTACCACCCAACATAGCCATATCACTTCTGGATCTATACCCACAAGATGCATCCTACCACAAAAATACATATACAGCCACGTTTATTGCAGCTCTCTTCACAGTAGTGAAGAGCTGGAACCAACCCAAGTGCCCCTCAACCGACGAGTGGATAGAGAAAATGTGGTACATTTACACAATGGAGTTCTATGCAGTGGTAAAGAAAGATGATACCATGAAATTTGCAGGTAAATGGACGGAACTAGAAGATATCGTTCTGAGTGAAGTAACACAGTCCCAGAAAAACAAATGGTGAATGGTATCCCTCGTCTGTGGATGCTAGCACCAAGTACCTAGTTCTAAGGCAAATTGAGCAACATTAATGCTATATTCCTCACAATCTGAACACAACCGTGCTCTTATATTATGAATCCCTAGACAGGTCATTTATTTTCAGACTATGGATTTTTGGTATATGATGGTGGACATGTATACACATTATAGTGTAACATGAAGTTAAAATGGAGAAAGGTGAATTAAGAAATATGATATGGAAATAACACACAGTTTATTTTCCAGAAGATACAATTTTAGTGTAGGTGTGATGTATCAGGCTGGTGTAACTTAGCCTTTCTGGATGCCTAATGACCATACTTAATACCCATACCAATTTGGCCGAGGGACCTAAGGTATAACTTTGTTCCTTGTCCTCAGAGGTCAACTGACTCTCAAGGGAATATGCATGGGGGGCATCTCCTGAAATGTCCTGCAAATGTGAGTCACCAGTCTTCCTGTTCAAGGCGGTCTTGGAGATCCATTAATGGGCCTTCAGCCAGTGTCTACACTATAAAGAGGAAAGTCTGCTTATGCTTTACAAAGAGAAGCCTGGTCTAGTAAGACCTAACTGTGTCCTTGAGTGGATGGAACTGATGGTCGAAAAACCAAAAGGAGACCGGGGCTCCCCCCACAGACAAAAAGCCCTAATGACCCTTGAGGACCAGATCCTCAGCTGACCTTGAGAAAACAAAAACCTTGGTTAATCTGGTCTAACTGTGTGGCCATAAGCATCCAAAAGGAAATAAAGTCTGAGAAATTATATTTCAGATACAAAACTTGAGAATCCTTTAAACCTTCAATGCCAGATGGGGACTACTAAGATATCCAGCTTGTAGATTGAGCGGCTACTGGGATTTAAGCCTCTTCAGAGTGTAGACTGCCGTTGTTTGACTACCCACGCTGTGTCATGGAGGCCAGTGCAGGAAGATCAAGACAGGACACATGCTTGCTGGACCTCATTTGGGTGACCATGAGGGGAGGGACCCCAGTGTGGAGCACAGGGGCAGGATTGATGGCTGTTTGGGCTTGCCAAGGAGGAACCTTCAAGTACTTCCTTGGGGAAAACGTGACATCTTTTGGTAAAAAATAAAAGATTATATTTAACAGTTAAAAATATTTTGTAAAATAATATTTTCTCTTTTTATTGATACATGCTACAACCATTCATAATTTATCCTTATGTAATCCTATGGTGTGTGCTATCATATAGGAATATTAATATTCATATTCTAAAAAAAGAGATAATGTAAAGTTATACTTCTTTTTACCTGCATGCAACTTTACTGTTAAAATGTAAATCTGTAAATGTGCTTTGGAATTAATCTATAGTTTATTTTCAGATTTTGTAATTTTGATTTATGTGTGGAGTGTATATATGCATATTTTGGAATAATATAAAATCAAAGGGGAACAAAAAAAGAGAGAGAAAAGCCTATTCAAAGAACTGACCAAAACAGCAAACTTGTGCACCAAAAAGGTTATAAAAGACTGAGAAAAAGATGCAAGACAGGACTTGTGTATGACAGAATCCATGAGCTCTGACGGGGGGAGGGGCCTGAGGGGTGGGCATGGATGGGGGAATGAGTCTAAATTTGATTAAGAAATGTTGTATGAAATGCACTCAATAAAAACTAAAAAAAATTCTCAAATAATAAAAAAATTCAAAAACATTTGTCTAAGAAAATACTCATTTGCACTTGTCATTTAATTTTAAAATTTTATTTATTTATTTATTTGTTTATTTATTATGTATGAGTATTTTGTCTGCATGTATGTAAGTATACTTGTGTCATGCAATGCCTGGAGAGACCAGAAGTTATCAGATCTCTTGGAACTGGAGTTATGGACAGCTGCCACTTGGGTTCTGGGAACTGTGTCCTTTGCAAGAGCAACCAATTCTCTCAACTGCTGAGCCATCTCTCCAGCCCCAGTTGTCATTTAATCTTTTCCCTATGATTTGGATATGTAAAATTCTTATGTTTGCCTGTATTGAAACATACCATCCTCTTTATTATGTGATGTGTTTTATGGCTAGACTATCGGTCTGATTTTTTCCTAACACCCAGCTGTGATATCAAGAGCTCTCTGTAGCGGAGGGACTCCTCTGTGAGTACAGGAGCCTGAGGGTCCCTACTGCTAAGAGCAGGGCCGCACATCAGGATGGACAGGCTGCTGTTCAGGCCTGCAGCAGAGACAGAACGTGTCTCCGGTTTGTAAGGTGGTTGCAGTGGATATCTCCTGGGGACTGCACCTTGAGCTCCAACCAGCAGTGACATATTAGGGGTGGAAAAGGCCACACTGTCCTGCACACCTGTTCTCTCAAAATTTATCTTAATCCCACGTTCCTGATGTTTAACCATCTGTCGACAGGCCTTCCCTCCCCTGAAGTAAGTCAGGGGCTGGAATTAATTTCTTGCTACATTTGCTCACGTCTTCATTTATTCCACATGTTCATTGCCTTTGTGTGCAGTCATTCCCACGAGCCTCAGCTCACATCACATCTCCCTACCATTCATTCCCTCTTTTTGGTCTACAAAATATGCTTTATTGTCCTTATTAATCCCTCTACTGATACCACCTCCAACACTGTTATTTTTCAACAAAATTAGAGCCATTTTTAAAGTCCTCATTATTTTACATGGGCAAAATAGAAAGAGATGTCTTTCAATGGACCATGTCTTTGCCAAATTTATATTTTATCTGAGTCTTACTCTGCAAGACAGGCTGCTTTCAGAAGCCTAACTTGTGATTTGTCATGGTGAACAGAACTTCTGGAGGAACCAGAGAAAGCAGGAAGGGTCCCAGAGGGTCTTGAACAAGAGCTGAGAGTCTAGTCCTCATTCTTCCTCAGAATGGGGTGCACCTGGGTCAGTTTCCATCAGTTTTGGTGGAGAACATCCATGGAGACCCTTATGTGTTCCTCAATGAGCTCCTTACAGAGGGAGATGAATGTAGATGTCACACTCCCAACTCACTTGGCACTTGATCCTCACTGAGGTGGCCCTTGAAGTCCTTAGGTCTTCTCCTGAAATCAGGAGACTCCAAGCTGGGGTCAGAGGAAGAGGCCAATGAGTAAGGAAGATTCCAAATGTATTTGTGGACAGGCTTCTTGGCATCATAGCCTTCCTGATGGCTCTGCTGTTTTAAGAGATACAGGCTGAATTTCTAATTTTGGATGAAAGGACTAAGCACTGTGGGAACCATCATAAGATTTAAAAAATTGGAATCAGGGGACTGGAGAGATGGCCTAGCGGTTAAGAGCACTGACTGCTCTTGCAGAGGACCCAGGTTTGATCCCCAGCATCCACATGGCAGCTGAGAACCGTCTGTAACTCCAATTCCAGGAGAACTCCAGTTCCAGGGGAATACGACGCCCTCTTCTGACCTCTGTGGCATTGCACAACATGGGTGCACAAGCCTACACGCAGACAATACATTCATACACATAAATAAATAAAATAAAAGTTAAAAAAATTGGAATCAGAAAACATAGTCTGAAGGACTCTAGAACTAAGTTAAGAAGAAGTGCCATTGAACTCTCTTTTCTCATTTAGTATTTCAAATTGTCTCCAGGGCAACTTCTGTAGGCAAAACCTACTGGTCAGTTGGGTCATGAGCAATGCTCAGAGCAGCCCTCACTCATTAGTGCCATCACGTTGATGGGCAATGATTTAGCCTTTAGCTAATTGTAGGTACCAGTTTGAAGTCATGTAGATTGCTCCGTAGAGGAGGCTGAGTGTTAGATGGCTGGGAGAGACAGTAGGGTCATAGTCCTTGTGTCCTGAGCATATTAGGAGACAAGCCTATTCAACCAGCTTGCTTCCGGTGGACAGCCCCTCCAGCAGGTGCAGGTCAGCTGTCTGCATGTATCTATCCTTACTATAAGGACACAAATACCCAAGACTGGGTAGCTTGTAAGGAAAATAGATTCTCAGTTCTGGAGGCAGAAAGCCCAAACAACATGGCGTCAGCTGTAACAAGTTTCCCCTATCTGTACCCTATCATGGTGGCTGGCATCTTGGTAGAAAGATATGTGAGAGAGGAAGGTGACATCACAAGACATAAAGCCACCTGGAGTGGTTGGAGGGTAGGGTTCCTTCTTAAATGACAACCTTCCCCTCAGAACTACAGCAGTTTTCCGTGAGAATCACCTTAATCTCCTCCCAGGACTGTCTTTGCATGTCTGATGAAGAAGTTGTTCAGTGGGACTCAGAATTCTATAAGGGGGTGTGAAGGCACTGAGGAGAAACTGAGGAGTCCCTGGGGAGATGCTTAGATCAGTGTCCATGATGGAAGATGGAAGAAGGTACAAGGTATCAGAGGTGAAGCCACCAGAACTCAGTGCTCAGCCGGTGGAGGGTGGGGAGGAGGAACCTAGGATACTGTGACAATGACCCTGACCTTGGTGTCTGGGATCCCCTCTTTACCAAGAGAGGGAAGTAAGGAACTGGGATGGTAGAGAGAGGTTGAGGGAAGTTTGAGGTAAGTTCTTATAAAGTGCTTAAGTGGGGCTGTCTAGGAGAGGACTGGGCTTCCATCAGACTGCACAGGAGAGAGGATGGGGAACAGATGTCACCAGAGTCCTGAGCTCGGGTCAGTTCTTCTCTGGAAGTTAGAATTAGGATGGGGCCATGGGAACATTAGCAGGAGCAAAGTAGCTGGAGAGGCAGGGAGTCAGAAAACCAAAGAAGGCTGGGAAGAGCAGACCTTAACTATTTCAAGCACTGCAGACAAATTCAGAAGAACGGGGCTCAAGATTGTCTGTTCAGTTGGACATGGAAGTCCACTGGGATTTCTGCTAACTTCAGGGGCATGTTGGGGCTGGATTCTGGTCGCCAGAGTTATAGTATCATCTAAGATGAGGGCACTGCCCACCCACAACTTGGCTATGAACACCAGGCTGGCCACAAACAAGGGGCAGGGACCACCAGGTCAGGAGGTCCTCTGGTCTTAATTCTGGCTGCTATACGAATGAGACTTGGAGCAGGATCCCAACTTTAGAAAAGGGGACAAATGGAGAGGGCACAGGTGGGAGCATGAAAGGACAGACGGACAAGGAGATGCAATGCACTAGGCTGTCATCTCCATGAGAAGAGCTGGTTCTTTGTTCTGGAACGGGGAGCAGCGGATCCAATCAAGCACTCAGTGTGCACTTTGGCAGAGAGAGCTGGAGAGAGATTATTTATTAGAATCATCTTCTTTTCCTGTTTTGAGTCTAAAGATTTGTTAATTCTATGTTTATCAATAAATAGGGAAGGGGGGAGGTTTGCAAAGACTATAGCTGTGCCTCATCTCTGGAGTCAAGGCGGTCTTCCTTGGGGGAGCCGTTTGCTTATTTCATGTATTAAGTTCCTCACAACAGTTGACACTAGACTATGCTAGATGTGGGCTGATGACCCAAAGAGTCTCTGTGTCTTTCTCTTGGCACTTGGCTCTCTCTAGTACAGACAATCATATTTTCACCCAATATGCTTTTTCTCTTCCTTAACTGTAAGTTCTTAGCTGAGCATCTGGTCGTCTAAAATAAGTCTTTATTTCCCTACTTTCTTTGTAGCTAAGAGTGGCCAGGGAGAAAAGCACTCATCCAATAAGCATAAGCAAAAGGTTCAAGTCTAAATTCCAGACGTACAGTTTTAATGGAGACAGAATGTAGGGTTAGCCCTCTTCCTCTTCCTGCTGGTTTGAATTTGCAAGTAGTAGTTTTAAGTCGTATGTGGGAGACAACAGGGTAACAGAGACTGAAGGAACCAGACTTTCTGGTGTGTAGCCACCAGCCTCTGCTAATCTACGGCTCTACCTTATTTCACGTAAAATATAAAATCTGTCTTATTTAACCTAGGTATTTTCAGGTTGTCTTGGTGAAACAGCAGAAATATTCTCAAACAATGTGGGAAGACAAAAGTAGTCATAAAAGGAAATTGCTACGTGCCGTTGCCTGAGTGTAAAGTGTCTCCCATGGGCGTAGGTCCCTAACCACTTGAATGGCAGTTGGTGGCTCCATTGTGGAAGGCTGTGGAACCACTGAGGTAGAGGCATGGCTGGCAGAGGTGTGTCCTTGGGGTGGTCTTCAAGGGTTGTAGCTTGGCATTGGTGTTCGCTTCTCATACTGCCAAGTTGTAAGAGGCTGGAGTGCATGAACCAACCAACATGGACCAACCTGCTCCCACCACCATCCTCCCCTGTAGACTGTACCCCGTGAACCATGGCCTGAATAAACCTCTTCTTTCTTAAATTGCTTCTGATAGGTTTTTAGTCTCAGGGATGAGAAAAGTAACCGAGGCAGAAAATTGGTACCAAAAGTAGGTTTGTTGCTGTGATAAATATGACCATGTGGCTTTTAGGCCCTTGGAACAGGGAGCCAAAGATGCATAGAATGATGGAATTAATGTTTAATGAGGCCACTCTGGGAGATGAGAAGACCATGAAAACAGAAATGGGAAAGTAGAGACTGTGTTTGTGAACCATCGGACAAAAAAGAAGGACTCCATTTGGGAACTGGGCTAGAAGCTGTTCACAATGCATTCTGGTAAATTTAGCCACATTCCATTGTTTTCCTGAGAACATGAGTGAAACTCTGTTCAAAAGTGGTGCACTAATTTGTTTGGTAGAGAGATTCTGGTAGATTTTGGTAGAGGGCAGAAGATTCAGACAGTGGAACAGTTACTCCTTGTTTCATTTAGCTGGATTTATAGCAAAAAAAAATAGAGAAACTTCAGCTGTGAAAAAAACAAAAAAACAAACAAAAAGAAAAACAAACAAACAAACAAACAAAAAAAAAAAAAAAACCAAAAAAACAGTAGAAAGATGCAAAAATGTGAAGTTCGGTGAAGAAGGGAGAGGAGGTACATTTACAGTTGTAGATAAAGTGGCTGTAATTGGTAAGGATATTAGTAGGATTAAAGAGAAACCCTACATTTCTTAGTGGGGCAATAGAAACGGTAACCCTAGGGTGAGAGCCCGCTCACAGAAAGCCCCAGGGTATAAGTTGTAAGCCCTTTCGAAAACTTCCCTTTAAAAGAGGCAGGCGGATCTTTGTGAGTTCAAGGCCAGCCTGGTCTACAGAGTGAGTTCCAGGACAGTGGGGGCTACAGGGAGACCCTGTCTCGAAAAGACCAAAAAAAAAAATAATAATAATAAAATAAAAAAATAAAAGATAGTGACTGACAAGGTTAGGTGATGAGTAACAAGGTCGGATTTTCTGTAAGGAGCTCCCGAGAGAGCTTCCCATAAAACTGGGGAGGAAAGCTTCAGTTTCATGGGAGAACCCAGGAATTCGGTGATGTCAGGATCATAAGACTTCCTAAGAGACCCAGCCCAGGAGAGAAGCTAGCTGCCTGTGCTACTGGTGGCTGTGAGAACAGAACCAAGATCGGAACCCGTATGATACCACCACATGCCAGACATGGAACTATAAGTCTTGGTGTTGGCTTCAGTCTTCCTTTGGTTTAGTCTTTTCTATCTTGTCTACCATTCCTCCCTTTTGGAGTGGGAATTTTTTCTCTTTGCTATTATATATGTATAACATATTTATTGTAATATAGTACATATCTATTGATATATATATATATATATATATATATATATATATTTATTTACAAGAGCTCATATCAAGAGATTGCCTTGAGTCTTTAAAGAAATTTTAGACTTCTGAAGTTTGTTCGACCTGTTAAGACTGTGGGGATTTTGAAATTGGACTGAACGTATTTTGCATTATGAGATGGTAGTGAGACAGTAGGGCTGAGGTAGAATGACAGTTTGAATCTGGTGGGGTACCTTCAGGCTCATACGCTTACACACATTAAATCGCCAGCCACTAACACTCTTTTGGGAGGTCATGGAACCTTTGGGATAGGGGGCATGGATAGTACAGGCATGTTGCCTGGGGTGAGACCTTGACGGTTATAACTCAGCGCTGCTTCTGGCCTAAGCTCTCTGTTTGACAGTCTACCAAGGTATGGGAAACCATGCTACAAGTCTCTACTAGCAGAGAGTGAGCTGCTCTGTCTGTCTTTTCCAAGATTGTCTATATCCTCTTAATCAGAAAGCAAACCAATTCTCTCTCCTGGAAGTCACAGCAACATAAAAGTTAAAAAATGCAGCACATTATTAGGACTTGAAATAAGTGATTAAGATCATGTGGTGATGTAAGTAAAGGGGATCACTTGGAAGACTGCCAGGACAAAACCTCACTTATCAGAGATCTGAAAGAGAGAAGAGAGTAGAGACTATAAAGACAATGGGCTGGGATCCCAAGCAGAGGGGACCGGCAAATTTAACACCATCCCACGGGCTTGTACAGATTGCAGTTGGCAATCTGTGGGCAGAGCATCATCAATGCACTTCTGAGGACTTGGGGACCCCTTGCAGGAGTTATTGTGCTACCCTCAGCTAGCTGCCTTATCCCACATAGCTGCTCTAAGAAAGGCGTGAGCCTGCCTTGTGTGTGTGTGTGTGGGGGGTGCATGAGGCCTGAGGAGTGCTGCGGCATCTTCACAGTGCTGCTTCTCTCAGAGCCCTGCATCCTCATGATAGCTTCCCCTGGGCCAGGTGCTGCAGCCCAGCTGCCATGTGGAAATTGAGCCTTCATAACCAGACAGGAGACTCTCTCTACCTGGAGTTGAAATACCTATAATGTTCTGTGAATTATGTCTCCAAAGTAAAGTCCCCATAGGAGACTGGAGAAGTGGGAAGCAAGAGGACTTCCAATGCTCAGATCCTCATGTCAGACTGAGGTGAGAGACGGGCAGACTGAGAGAAGAGGACACTCTACAGGAGGGAGGGTGCACTGAATGAAGCAGGGACTCTGGAAGGAGGACATTCTAGAAGAAGGGCACTGATGGAGAAGGGCACTTCTGATCATAGAGGATGACCCCTTAAATGGCACTTCATGTCAGATTTGACAGTGGCTCAGTTCAATCTTAATCTTCATTCACTGTGTGTCCTGGCAGAGGCCCAGGAACTGTTAGACACATAGCTCTGGGGTGGCCACACCCAAATCCACAGCTCTGTTCTGACCCTTGAAGCCATGGTGGCCAGATGATGCAGAATGACACATGTGCATAATGAGGTTTTTCAGCATACAGTAAGGGTTAATATGTGGGTTTTTTTTTTTTTGCTTTATTTTTATGTGCGTGTGTGTTGTGAGCATGTATCCAAGTGCATAAGTGTCATGCAATGCCCACGATGGTCAGAAGAGGGCATCAGATTCCCTGGATCTGGAGTTAAGGACAGTTGTTAGCTGCCATGTGGGTGCTGCGATTTGAACCTGGGTCTTCTGCAAGAATAACTAGTACTCTTAATTGTTGAGCCATCTCTCCAGCCCCAGTAAGTGATTTTTTTTTAATAAACAACCTAGAAACAGAACTTCATGAATGTTGTTTTAAGGAAAAATGTGTCTCAGCTTTCGTACTGCAGAAAGGGGTTCAAATCCAGCTCTACTTTTGAAGCTGTTCAGCAGCCTCCCCCACACTCTCCTGAGGACGTGAGTGGGTGTGACAAGCTCTAAGCTTTATGTCACGTCCTTCTTCCATGCCTTAATTAAAACTCTGCATGTTAATCTTTCCCTAACTTTCTAACTCAAAGGTCATTTGTAGCTCGTTGACAATAGAAATCTAACAGTCTTTTCCCAAAGTAAACAATAATTAGCCAAACTAACATTTAATTTAATAAACTTAATTTACAGAAAATCTGCATTCCACATTAACCCTACGATTATCCATTCTACAATTTGTTGAGCTCATTTGTGATGTGTGGCGTTCCATGAGAGACTGTGCTGAGGTATTCATAAGCTGGCTTGCTTTACCCTGGTGACTTGAGCATTGCAGGGGATCAACTTGGCTCTCCATTGCCTGACTTAGAAAAATTATAGAACTTTAAAGTATAAGTTCTTCACTTAGGAGGAGGAAATACTGATTAACTTGTGTCAATCAGGAAGGTAACCTTCAAGGCAGGAAGGGATACCTGCTTCTGCTGCCCACGCAGGAGTCCCCCCTCCCCAGCCCTTGCTTTCTCTTGCCTCAGGGGAGGATATAGGTCAGCAGGGGTCTGAACCATGCTGTCAATTAGGGCCCACATTCTTCCATGTTGTGGGCTTTCTGTGAGTGTTCAGAGTCTACACAGCCAGCCATCATGGGGAGAAAAGAAAGTTTCCGGAGGCATCTGAGCCTGGAAGGGGTGGATGTCTCTTAATTCACTTCTACCCCACAAACCTCTCATATTTCCAAGGATGCTGGAAATATGTGTCCAGCTCTGTGTGGAGAAAAGACTGAGCCTGGATATCGATGAGCCTCGTGGCATCCGGGGCATGACTTTTCTCGTGAGATATAGGGGGGTCATGGAGTCTTCTGGTGCTTGCTGGTTCTTGCTGTTCTTCATAAGTTTAGGTGGGAATCCCGGGGTGGGGGGCTGTCTAAGGCATACCCTTCCTCATGAGGTTGCACGGAAATCGCAGAGTCTTCTGGTGCTTATTCTTCTTCATGAGGTCTGGGGGAATGTTGGAGGCCAGGAGCGAAACAAGTTTGGAAATGCTACAGTATGCGCATGCAGATGTTGCTAGTCCACATAACTGTGGGCCTTTTGACATGAGTCTGAATGTACTAAACTACAGCAGTGACCTGGGAGCACACGACCAGCCCAGGCCTCCAAGGAGACCCTGAAGGATAGACAGCCTGAGAGTATGCAGAGAAGTGGGCACTACTCTAGTACCACTGCATGCTGGGTACAGTGCTGAGTAGAGCCTGACCCATGACCTAGCCAGGCAGTTCTCCTTCCCAAGCTTCAGCTGTCTCAAGTATGCTCTAGCCAGCTTCCACCCATGAAGCATGGACCCTGGAGGCTTCTCACTGTGCTTTCTGCCGTTTCCTCTTGCTTCCACTTCACAGAGTCATGGCCTGACCAAGTCATCAGGGATCCCCGAGGAAGAGGAAGGAGAGCGATCGAGCCCCTGGGCTGAGCCAGAGCTGCTGCAGCAGATCGCTGCAGTCATGAGTGCCGTGTTCTGTTCCTGCCAGAGACATCAGAATGAGGCAGGAGACCAGGGCTTGGAGTATTTGGGAATGAGGGGGCCCAGTGTCTCCAACATGTATCTAGGTCCATCCAGCCTGGCCTCCTTGAGTCCCTGTGTGGGGCCAGGTTCACAAGTGTCAGATCTGAGCCAGCCAGGCAGAAACAGCTATATTTGAAAGCTTCACAGTCTCAGAGAGCCCCAGTCCTGCTTGCTAACTCTGGCACTCATGGAGACATTGGGGTTAGGTGTGCATTGATATGGACCAGCTGGAGTACTCAGTTGACTATGGTCCCTGTAG
Organism: Rhizomys pruinosus; assembly: GCA_009823505.1. Lineage (NCBI taxonomy): Eukaryota > Metazoa > Chordata > Mammalia > Rodentia > Spalacidae > Rhizomys > Rhizomys pruinosus. The sequence continues at coordinate 4,126,626 of VZQC01011939.1, read as the reverse complement.
CCTGAATTATCTGGGTGTTTCCATGGACATCCTGAGAAGAGGTGGTGGTCCCCTCGCAGTGACGGAAAGAGGAACAAACTGCAGGACACAGGCAGTGCCCCATGCAGAGGCCCAGCAACAGGTGCACCTCTGGGATTAAGCTCTGCCACTTAAGATGGAGCCTGAGGCCTGTGTTGCTTGTAAGGAGACAGGGTTGTCCCGGTTCTCACCACTGACAGCCAGACTCCACTGCTCTCTCAAGCTGGTTCCAGGCGGCCCCTGTTCTGATCCCTAGGATGAGAGTTAGTGTCATCTTCCATCATCTCAGATGGAAGATGGGTCTCTGGTCTCTTGTCCACTAGCTGGAGCTTCTGCAAAGTCACAGACCTTTAGTTTCCGAGTGGTTGGACCACAGATTCCTGTGGTACAGGATTCTGTATCCACCAGGCACAGTGGGACTTGCTCAGGCTTACTTGGTGTCACATGGAGTCTAGATACATACCCACGGCACTCTGTCCCTTCATCCTTGTCTTTTTTTTTTTTCATCAATATTTTTCCAATATGATTTGTAAATTTGAGCAAAAGAAAAAGCATTATGGAAAACTTCTCAGGTGCATGTGAAACCATCTGCACACAGGGATGTCTTAAGAGGTAATGTTCCCACCATTATTACTGGTTAGGTTTAAATTGCACATAAATTAAGATGCCGAAATGAGGATAAATGCAGCATAATAAGTTGTAAGATTTATTCTCTGTAACTGTACAGAAAATATTTTAATTTAGAATTTTCCTTAGTAAAACCTTGCTTTTAAGGCATCATTAGCTCAGAAATTAATACACTATCATTTTTTTCTCTGTCTTTTGAAAATTCAAAATTTCCTTGATTGATTTCCTAAACTTTTCTAGACAGCTACTTTCTTTGGCTTCAAGACATAGGGTGTAATTTAACCTTGGTGTGACACATTGACTCCAAGAATTAAAGCCATTTGACATTTATTGTGGTCCCGGCAGTTTTAGAGAGGATGGCCTGGGAGAGTGTGGACTGTAGCTGGGCAGGGAACCTGAGACTGTGCATAATCCTGACTGAGCTTAACGTGTTGGTGCCAGGGTCCTCTGTGAGAGGACACTGCACAGAACCTTAATATGCAGCTCCAGGTTCCCTCTGAGCAGACAGTAGACATAACCATAACGGGCAGCCCAGGGTCCCCTGTGAGAGGACGTTGCTCAGAACCCTAATGAACCACCCCAGTCCCCTGTGAGTAGGCACCACACAAAACCCTAATTAACATGCAGCCCAGTATCTTCTGTGCAGCAGACACTGTATAGAACCCTCACTCAGACAAAGCAGTTCCTTTATGGGATTATACCAAGACTGAGGCAGAACCCCTTCTAGGAGCATGCCTGAGCACAGCCAAGACCACAGTGGCCACAGTAAGGCTGGCCTAGGTGCCACTCCTCTGGCTCACATGGTGGCTAGAACCTCTGATCTGCTGTCTTCCTCCCTACTCAGCAGAGACTCCTGCTCTGACAGACACCAACGTACAGCAAAGTTTAGGTGGACTTGGGCTCCATACTGTCACCGCCCTCGCCACACACTCACCTTAGGATCCCCCACGCCCTTCTGTTCTGTCAATGCTCCACTCACTGTGGCTCGGTGTTTCTTTGTGTGTACCCTGGGTGGGCATGGGAAGAGGGGTGCTTTCTGAGCTGGGTGCTCTCCATGCTCTGTCCTGGGATAGCACTGCAGGGCTGGAGGTGGCTGGCAAGAAGGGGCATCCACAGGCACTGCTAGGACCAAACTGCTCTGCTCGGCAGTGGCCGGTAGGGGTGACCGATGCGGCCTTCAAGCAAAGGACTGTCTGTCCCCCAAATAGCAACTTCTGTAAAACTCAAGAGTGCAGTTAGGCACTGAACCTTAGATTGTGAAGAATTTCCTTGTTCCTAGATACCCCCAAAGAAAGTTGTCCTGTCCCAGGTGAGTTCAGCGGAACCCCTCTTCCTTGCCTCCTTCAGCCTCTGTCTTCAGAAGGGAGGGGGCAGAAAGGAGGCTTCAGCTGCCCTGTTTGGCTAGCCCTGGCTAAGCATGCCGACAGCAAGGCAGACTGAGGGTGGCAGGCTCCATGTTCTCCTTAGGGTGGGCAGAGAGGGCAGCCAGTATAGCAAAGCCCAGGAACGATGCTGCACAGGACAGGGAGCAGGCAGAGCCAGCACTGGCAAGTAGCATGCCTGTGAACATGTGGCATGCTGGGAACAACGCCGTCTAGCTGGGATGTAAATGGCTCCCACGCGGGCGGAAGTGCTGGCGGCAACCACTGTAGCTTCCGGCTGCTGCTGGGTCCCCTTTGCTGGTGAGCCACATCCTTCAACTCTGCTCCCAGGGTCACCTCTCTTTTGATTCTATCCTTTCTCTTTCCTTTCTTGGGCCCCTAGGTGTCACAGCCTACTTTGAGTCATCTCCCCACCTCAGGGTCTGCAAGGCTAAGGCTCCTTTGCCAAGTGAGAGACACATTTATAGGTTATAGGGCTGAGGACTAGGATGCCCCCCCGAGCGGAGTACAGACTGGACTCTCCCGTCACACCAAATGCATGAAGTGACAGGCCTGTCTGTGCTCCCAAGCTGTTGCAGATTTTACCCTACAGAAAGAACAATGGTGATTACCTGCCGATGACAGAACACAGGGAGTCACTGGGCTGCATCCTCTCTTCAAGATCAGAGGAGTGTGGCAGGAAGCACTGTGGGTGCCTCCTGCACATGGTGACATCAAGGTCACTGTGATCTAGGAGCATTTCGGTGACAGTGACATGCTCAAGGTCATTGTGTGGCTGGAAGGAAGGCCTCAGCTTCCTTGGGAGCAATGCCCATGAAAGGCATGCATTCTACTCTGATTTTTAAGCTCCCTCTACCTGCTGAGACATGCACTCATGGGCCAGGAAGAGCTTCCTGTGTTTCCAGCCCATTTCCATGCTGTGACACTGGGACGTGCCCACCTTGCTAATTGGGGAGGACTGAATGAAGCAGTGATCACAGAGCCAGCAGCAGCTCTCTTCCCAGAGCGGGAGCTGACAGCATCTCTCCTTCCTGCAGGCGAGGAGCCTACCTCCCCCACAAAGGCACGAGGCTACAGTGCTGTGGAATGGTGTCTTCCCACCTGCAGATTTCTGCTTCTCCCAGCCCGGAATAGCTCAAGTAGGCTGTGACCTCGGCAAGCACCCTTGAGAGAGTCTCCAGGCGCCTTGAGAAATTGCGCAAGAGGCGCTCTGCATCTGGGCTGGATCTATTATTCATGCAAGCCTGTTTCAGTGAGCTCCGTAATTTAGAGTCTCTCGGAGAGTGCTCTCAGCAACAGCCATAAACCACATTCCCCGGTGCTCCGGGGGAAAATTACCTTTCCATTGCTCCAGCTAGGGGTCATATCACAGACTTTACCCAGAGAAGTGAGGGCTAAGGAGGGGCTGAGGCAGCCCAGGGCTCAAGAGCCCTCCAGACCCTACACTGGGGACAGCTCCACCTGTCACTCCCAGATGACCTCTGGAGCTTCAGCTTTCTCATTGTGAAATGAGTGTTGACTGCAGATGCCTGGCAGCTAGACATCTGCAGGAGCCCAGCCTCCTCCCCTCCAGTTCTGAGCAGCAACTGATCTACTGCCTGCAGCAAAGGCTCCACAGGATCATGGATGCCTGTCTTCCTGATCCCATACCCAGGGGGCTACAGGCACAGCACTGGGCACAGAGTGTGGACTCATTGTGTGCATATTCATCTCCATCTTCTCTCTGTTTTAAAAAGGCATAGCTTTGATGTCTGCCGAAAATATGATAAATACAATGCACTGGTTTTCCTATAAAGCGTAGCACTCACACTAACACACACTACTTGAATATACCAGAAGGGAGAAAAGCACACAAAGAAGAAAAAGGTATCAACGTCCATTTTCAGTCACTGGAGATGTGATGAGGATGCAAGCCCAGTTCTGGCTTCAGACTTTACTTTTGGCTGTGAGAATGCAGCATGCATGGTGTGGCTGAGTCCTCCTGTTCTCCTCATGTCTCCATCTCACACAGCCTGACTTCTCTGCGGATGCATAGCATCAGTGCTCTGGCCAGCCATGGGGATGGGCGCGAGCTGGATGCAGCTGCAGGTGCCCTCCTCTGGCCCACACCTGGCCCCTCTTGGACTCTCCAGAGCTTTCCTCTTCTAGCAGGTGTGACTGCTCACATCTCTTCTCACTCCTTGGTCTAGATGTGACACTTCCTCGGGCTCTCTGTTCTCATGGTGGCGGGCTGATGACAAGGGCATCTGTGGGGATGCGGACTCCAAGGTGAGAGGAAGGACGGCTGTGCACTGACCACCTGCAGTCCCGGTGGGCCAGCGACGCCGCCTCACGTGGCAGGGGAGTCAAGGATGCCAGTCACAGGCTGGCATGGAGTTGGCTCTTGCTGTGTTCCCGCCAGCTCTGTGGTCCCCAAATCATGCCCTTGTCACTGCAGGGATGGTGATGTTCCCCTGGGGGCCAGAGTGACAGCTCAAACCTCCTCCTTTAATTTCCCAGGCCTTTGTTTTATTTCTCTCCTGTCTATGGGAAAAAAATTAACCCATCTGGTTGCAGGATTTTGTGAATGTGCTAAATGCCACCAAATTATTCACCTTGAAAGAGCAAATTTTATGTGGATTTCATCTCAGTAAAGAAAAGCATGTGGCTTAGTGGGTTGATGGCTAGCATGCACGAAGCCTGGCTTCAGCCCCCAGCAGTGGATACACACCTGTAACCCCAGCACTCGGCAGGAAGGTCAGGAGTGCAAGTTATCCTGGCTGCACAGTGAGCTTGAGATCAACCCGAGCTATTTGAGACCCTGTCTCAAAGAAAAAAAAAAAATGACAGGAAGAATAAAAGATAAAAGCAAAGAAACAATCGGCACAAGGCGTCACGCAGCAGGCGTCTGAGGTCCTTGAAGTTGTGAAGGACTCAGAGGTCACCTGGGCACACGCCTTCTGCCTGCAGGTAGAGAGCTGAAGCCTCATCCAGCATCATGTGACAGAAGTTCCGGGAGCCCAAGTCTCTGGGTCCCACAGTCAGGAGCCCCCTTCCATGTTTCCACATCCCTTCCTCAATGGCTTAAGTCTCCCAGACTGAGAGGCCCATGGGATCCCAACCGTGTTGCTCTCTCCTAGTCACTAACCCTCTGGACTGGGGGTTGGGGCTGAGCGACTCCATGTCATATCTTCCCTTTGTGGCAGTTTCACTCTCTCTGTGAAATGCCCAGGTTCCTTTGGTCTGTAGCTACAATAACTGGCCCCAGTGGACCTCAGGCCCTGCTTCTGCTCCAGATGTTCCTTGCTGCCCAGCCACTTGAGGGCCAGCGGTCCTGAGCTGCACAGGCTTCGTCCATGGGTGGACTTCTCCAGGGATAGCAAGCTGTATGTAGAGGTACATCCAGGGTGGGCTGTGACCTCTGTTGGCTCAGGATTAAGAAATCCTCCAGGGAGATTGTGTTTCCATAAACCCAGAGTCAGACAATGAAAAGAGGTGTCAGGTTGCAGAAGGAGGTATCACTGGGGTGAAGGAGGCAGAGCTCTAGAAATAAGAAGAGGCAGGAACAACAGGGCCCATATCAGGAACACTTAAGGGAGACGAGGCAGGAACACTGGAGGGGACAGGAAACTAAGGAGAGGAGAAGGAACTCTAGGAGGAAGAACTAGGAGCACTGGGGGAGGAAGGGGAAGCACTGGGGGAGGAAGGGGAAGCACTGGGGGAGGAAGGGGAAGCACTGGGGGAGGAAGCAGAAGCACTGGGGGAGGAAGCGGGAGCACTGGGGGAAGAAGCAGAAAGCACTGGGGAGGAAGGGAAGCACTGGGGGAGAGAAGCACTGGAGACATGGGGGAGGAAGCAGGAGCACTGGGGGAGAAGCAGAGCAATGGGGGGGAAGCAGAGACACGGAGGGAGGAAGCAGGAGCACTGGGGGAGGAAGCGAGCACTGGGAGGAAGCAGGAGACACTGAGAGGAAGCAGAGCGTGGGGGAGGAAGCAGGGAGGCACTGGGGGAAGAAGCAGAAGCACTGGGGAGGAAGCGGACACTGGGGAGGAAGCAGGAGCACTGGGGGAGGAAGGGGAAGCACTGGGGGAGGAAGCAGGAGTACTGGGGGAGGAAGCAGAGCACGTGGGGGAGGAAGCAGGGAGCACTGGGGAGGAAGCAGGACACTGGGGGAGGAAGGGGAAGCACTGGGGGAGGAAGCAGAAGCAGACTGGGGGAGGAAGCAGAAGCACTGGGGGAGGAAGCGGGAGCACTGGGGAGAGAAGCAGAAGCACCGGGGGAGGAACAGGAGGCAGGAGCACGGGGGGAGGAAGCAGGAGCACTGAGGGAGGAAGCAGGGAGGAGCACTGGGGGAGGAAGCAGGAGCACTGGGGGAGGAAGCAGGAGTACTGGGGGAGGAAGCAGGAGTACTGGGGGAGGAAGCAGGAGTACTGGGGGAGGAAGCAGGAGCACTGGGACAAGAAGCAGGAGCATTGAGGGAAGAAGCGGGAGCAGTGGGGGAGGAAGCGGGAGCACTGGGGAGGAAGCAGGAACACTGGGGGAGGAAGCAGAAGCACTGGGGGAGGAAGCAGGAACACTGGGGGAGGAAGCAGAAGCACTGGGGGAGGAAGCAGGAGCACTGGGGGAGGAAGCAGAAGCACTGGGGGAGGAAGCAGGAGCACTGGGGGAGGAAGCAGGAGCACTGGGGGAGGAAGCAGAACTGGGGGAGGAAGCAAGAGCACTGGGGGAGGAAGCAGGAGCACAGGGGGAGGAAGCAGGAGCACTGGGGGAGGAAGAGGAAGCACTGGGGGAGGAAGGGGAAACACTGGGGGAGGAAACAGGAGCACTGGGGGAGGAAGCGGGAGCACTGGGGGAGGAAGGGGAAGCACTGGGGGAGGAAGCAGGAGCACTGGGACAAGAAGCAGGAGCATTGAGGGAAGAAGCGGGAGCAGTGGGGGAGGAAGCGGGAGCACTCAGGAGAGGAAGCAGGAGTCCAGGTGCAGGGGCTCCACGCAGAGGTGAGGCACAGCTTTCGCCCTTCCCGTTCCAAGGAGGAGGTCTCTGGTTCCCTGGGAGACTCCCCAGGGTGAGGCTAGGCTGGGTGGCCCATGGGAGCACCCCTTGTTGTCTGTCTCCTCCCTCTTCCATGCAGCAGTAGAACCAGCACAGGCCCAAGTCCAAGGTCATTGCAGCTGCTCCTCTCCACAGCCCTTGGCAGATTCTCCTTTATGTGATGGCTCCTTGGCCTGTAATGGGCTGAGGAGGTGTACACAGATGGTCTCACTCTGCAAGGTGCTGCAGGGAGGCTAGCAATCAGAATCCCTCCCTAGACACTATTCTGCTTTCCCCGCCCACCCCAACTGACCATCTCTAACTATGAATAAATAGAATAAACCATGTGCCTGGTTCTCCCTTCAGGTGTTAGTGTCAGACCCATCCTCTGGGTGGGAGGAGAGAAGGTTAAAGCTGACAGGGAGCTGCAGAGAAGAAGGAAGGCAGCAGGCAAGCCTACCATCACCACCAGATGCACTGCTTCTCAGTCCCAAGAAGAAATGACTGTGCCCTTCAGGGCTGAATGGATGAAGAAAGTGCCATGTGTGAAGGTTTTTGAGTTTGGAGATCAAGTGGGACACTAAGGCCAACCATCTTTTTTGGGTAACAGGTTTGTTAGGAGAATTATTAATGCCATAGACAGCAGCATGGTAGAGGCTCTGAGGAGTGTTCAGACCTCATGGCAGAGCGGGGGCCCTTCTTGTAAGTTTCAGATGAAGGGGAGACTCTATGCCACGTGGCAAAGCCACGTGGCTGATTAGCAATCCACACCAAGAGCTTGCAGTCAGGTTGCTTCTGATTCAAACTATGAGGTAGGAGGACAGAATCTACTAAACCAAAATTCTTTAGTGCTGGAAACCAAATTACTATAGTTTCAGGATCTGCCACAGTTCAACCAAAATGGAGGAACTTGACAAGTGACAGATAGTTAGGAGGACAGAATCTACTAAACCAAAATTCTTTAGTGCTGGAAACCAAATTACTATAGTTTCAGGATCTGCCACAGTTCAACCAAAATGGAGGAACTTGACAAGTGACAGGGCCCCAACTGACAGTGCATTTGTGCCAGGGAGGAGATCCTGAACAGGAAGGGAGTACTCTGCTGTGTGACAGAAGCCAGACACCACTTGAATGTGTTGCTGAGAGCCCGTCATGGAAGCTCAGAGTGGGTGGACACTACTCTCCAACCTCAGAGGGATACATAAGGGTGGGGGTGGAGCCCATGTACCAAATGGGTGAAGGGCAGGCTAATCTGCTCGATCATGTTCTGTGTATCAGACCATCTCACCATACACTTTGAACAAGCACAATCTTGGTTAGTTAAATTTTTTTTAGTCTGGGGCTGGAGAGTTGGCTCAGTAGTTAAGAGCACTGGCTGCTCTTGCAGAGGATCCAGATTTGATTCTCAGTATCCATATGGCAGCTAACAACTGTCTGAACTCCAATTCCAGGGGAATCTGATGCCCTCTTCTGACTCCCGTGTACATTACACACCCGGGTGCACTTACATGCACATAGGCAATACACTCATATACATAAAATAATAAAAATAATAAATAAAATATTTAAATATTTTTCAATCTAAAAATAGGAGTTCTTATAAGTAAAAGGAAACCATAGGCCATACAATAAGAATGTTTACAAAGACAAGTAACAAATAATTAAAAACTACTAGAAAAAAACAGGGAAAGGAAGTGATGAGTGAGGGCTTGGTGAGTCCGGGCTAGCATATGAGGCCTGAACGGGGGGCAGGGCCTGGACCCTCTTCTCTAGCCTTCTTGACTAGAAACAAACCCGTGGAAGAGGAAGCAGGAAGCATGGCCAGGCAGTACAGGCCAGACTCACCCCTCATTTCACAAAGAGAGACACTAACCTTGCAAAGCTCTTTCGAAGATCACATTATAACTTGTGACTGAGTAGAGGCCACCTGTAGGTCAATGGAACTCTGTAAGGTCACACTGCTGAGCACCCTAGGATGGCCTCCAGGCCCTGAGCTATGTCCCCAGCACTGCAGACAGAGATCAGTAGAAACCTTCCTTGTGGACAGAGACTGCACAGCCCACCCATGTCTGTGCTGAGGCACTCCTTCCTCTCCTGTGCATCTTTTACCACAGCATTCAGCTTCCTTCAGGATGTCCAGTGAGGACCCGCACACAATGGCACAGTGGATAACAAATTCCTCCCATGTCTTTGTTCATTGGCTAGGTTTCTCAGGACAGTTTATCAACCCCTTTTGCAACCCCTTTCCAACTCTTCCTCCAGCTCTTTATCAAAGGCTAGAGAAAGGCAGTCTATTTGCATGTTAAGATGAGGAAAGAGAACAGCCACTTTAAAAGATAAGAGGTGGAATTTATAAGCCTTTACAAACTGTTATTTCTTTCACTGAGGGGAAATAAAAATGGGAGATAGTAAGAAGGCAGTGGTATTGCAGATAACATCATTTAGAGGATTTTGAAAACTGGTATAATTTATCATCATATAAGATGCTTTGGTCTGCAAGATCAAAGCGACTGGTGTTATCTATCTACATACAGCCAATTGAATTGCCTCTTCAGAGTCCCAGACAAACATTTCATTAGTTACCATTCATCAGGAAATTGGGATGAAACTCCAAAACACTTCTTTAAAAAAGCTGGATAGCATTTCCTACACGTGGTGCATTAAAAACAATCATTTGTATGGCACTTTTCTTCAGAGTGCATAAAACCATGCTGCTTTCAAAATATTTGCCGTTTTCATGACCCTCCTTTCTAGTCACAAGCTTTATTCTTCTGGTTTCTTTTTAAGCTGAGGGGGAGAGACACAAACTATTCTAACATATAAAGTCAGTTTGCATTTAGGCAAGAAAAGCATGACATCATAGAAAAAGTTCTTGAATTTAAACACTGGCTGTATTACTTTGCTTGAGGCTGGCAGATGTTAGATCACAACTGGTCAGTCATCTCCAACAGAAATCTATGAGTGGGACAGGAAGTAAGAGGTTGTGTTGAGATTCCTGGGGTTGCATCCTGGGGGGAAGGAGAAGAGGAACGGTCAATTAGGAATGATGTCTGTGCACCTCGCCCTCATGGTCTTTCTAAACTTCATTGTGTTTCCAGAGACCTCATCTTAAAACACCACCGCATTATATACTCAGAGACGGAAAGCAAACCTTCAAAGTTAGCGTAGAATAAGTGTGAATGCTTTCTGTCACTGCTATGAAATGCCCGAGATTTCACCCACGGTTTCTGGGGTTTCAATCCAAGGCTGACTGGCACTTGATGTTTCAGCTGTAGTGAGGCAGAACAATGGTGGATGGATGTGGTGGGGGTAAAGCTGCTCAGGGCATGGTGGGCAGGGGAAGGGGGGGGCAGAAAAAGGGAGGGACAAGGGGATAGAGTGGGGGGCTTACCTGTCGAAGAGCTTCCTCCAAACAGGTCTCATGTCCTACTAGTCCATCCCTCTGTGCCCAGACTAACCCATAGCACCCTCCTGATCCCTTCACTAGCTGAGGACCAAGCTGTCAACACTTGAAACTTTTAGGGAACCCTTCATTCCCAAACTGTAACAAGATTGTAACCTGTGCAGGAGGAACAAATGCTCCCCCAGTTGCTGTTTCAACAGAGGCAGTGAAGGGAGGACATAGACTCCTTCAAGGCTGGAAACAAGTCACTCCAGTCAGGAAATGTTCTCACAGCAAAGGTGGAGCAAATAATCTTCCTTTGCATAGAAGCCGAGATTCTGTTGTTAGGACCCAGGGAAATAAATACTGATGCAAGCCAGAAGAAATTTAGAACAAAAAGCCCAAGAAACACAAAGCTAATGAAGAGTAAAGCAAGAGAAAGGTAACTGAGAAGCAGGCGTGTAAATATACGGACAGGCCAACTCCCTAAGGGCAGTATTATCTGATGTGGGCTGAACCAGGTGGAGATTAAAGACGCCTGAAGGCACATGCAGAGGAATGACCTGCCCTCTTCCAAGGCTTTATGCCTTTGACTGAGGAATTATAATGCACCACTTTACACTAGGCTGTAATTAAGCAGGGAATGCATAGTATAACCTTGAGCTTAAAATCTTAATCTCTTGAAGAATTGATGTTTATGAAAACAATAAAATAACACAGGTAAATTTTTAAAGAATTAGTGATATCAAGAGTAGATTAGAAACAAAGAAAAGGAACATTATATACATAAAAATATAAAACAGAAAGCAGGGGATAGATATAACTTCAGATGAATTACTACTCTGGAAGCAAAGAGGACTCTTTTCAGGATAGTTTCAAACAAATAATTTTATGCTGCTTATCTCTGGGCTCCAAACACAACACTTTTGCTGATACTGTTGTTTTGTCTTCTTGTTTCCTGTTCTGTGAAAAAGGACATAGGCCTCCTTAATATTTTCCCTGGCCATCTGGGCCAGGGTTGGGTTTTCTGTGGAGGGATCTGTAGATCCCTGTAGAAAACAAGACTACTTTTTGGTTCCAGGGTGCTTGCTTGCTTGCAGGGCTTCCCCAATACCAGGACCCTGCAGATGTGGGGCTTTCCCAGCATACAGAACTCTGGGGAGCATTGAGGTGCACAAGACCCAGCAGGCCATCCCAGCAGCTTAGATCTGATAGGTTCATAGAGAAGGGCTTACAATAGGCACCTCCCTAGCCGCCCTCCCAGCTCTCTGGAGAGAAAGAAGCTCCCTGATTCCCACCAAGTTCCACCATGGCTGAAATGTAGTTCCTCCTTCACCATCCTTGAGAGGGAGGCAGAGGAGGGTGTAGAGGAAGCTGAGCCTGCTGTCCCTGGGGAGCTCATTTGCCCTCCAGAAGGTGACCACTGCACCCCTGCACTCCTCAGAGTCTCTTTACTTGTTACTGCTAATCTCACTTTTACTCAACAAGACTTTGTATTAAACTTTCCACCATTTAAATTACTGCATGTGGGGGCTGGAGAGATGGCTAAGAGCACTGGCTGATCTTGAAGAGGATCCAGGTTTGATTCCCAGCACCTACATACTGTCTAACAACCATCCTTAACTCTAGTTCGGGGGGGGGGGCAATGCCCTCTGCTGACCTCTGTGACACAGGTTCACTCGCATACATGCAGGCAACATACTCATACACATAGAATAAAATAAATAAAACATTTAGATTTCTGCAAGGGTTCTCTTTCCTGATTGGGTGCAGAGTGATTCAGAGTGAATGATTAATTATATGAAGAATAAGTGGATCTTAGACTGTACTTTAGAATAAAATTATTAAAATCCATTAAATTTTTCTATGCTTAGAACAATTCCATTCCAGATCCTGGATACCACACAGATAGTAGGATATTAGATATTAAGTTCAACCGTATGCAAATAAATGTTAGTGGGATATCAGTGAAACGCATTCTGCAAACCTCATTTACCAGCGCTGACACCAGATAAATTTGAAATAGGAAACATTATAATCTATTAACAAAAATCAGTCTCCAGTCTTAAGCCTTTTCATCTCAAAGGTAGCCTCAGAGAATTTGGGTTATTTTAAAATATTTACAGAAAGATAATGCTAATTTTATACAACTCTTCTAAAGAATACCGAGAAGAAGGCATACCTCCAGACTTATCCTGTAAGTCCTTAATGCCAAGCATGACAATAAAATCATAAATAAGAAAAACTACAGGTTCTTCCCTCCTAAAGACATACATTTGAAATGTGTAGAGTGAAACATTAGGAAACTGAGTCTGTAAATGCAATGTTGATGTCCTGGCTCTGTTGGGAATATTCCAGGAGTCTTGATCTCAGCCAGGGTTCTCCTGAAGTAGGGGAGAAAGAGAGAATTGAGTATTCTAAATTTATCCATGAAATGCAGTCACTACCCTGACAAGTGTGGGAATGAACAGACTGGCGTTTAAGTACCTATGACAGTAATACCAAAGGTTGAGAATCATTACAATACTTCCTAAAAGGGAAGGCAAAGTCTGGTGGCTTTAACTCACCAATCTCAGGACTTTAAAACTTCAGTCTCAAAAACAGGGAGGCAGTAACACAAATACATCCAGAGAAATTAAAAGCAGAATAACAGGCCCAGAAGTAGCCTAACATACCAATGCATATATGGTTAACTCATTTCCAAAACCAAAATTTAAAATAAATAAATAAATAAATAAATAAATAAAGTCTCTTTCATCAGCAGGGGTTTTTGAAAAATGGCACCACATCAATTGGAAATGAAGCAAAGTGTACCTTGACTTTCATTTTCTATCATGTGCATAAAATCAGTTCCAAATTGGTCATAAACTTAAAACAGAAAAGGTAAGGGAAAAACGTGTAGTAGATATAATGGGAAATGTCTTCATGATTTGTAATATTCAGACTGTTCCTCAAAGAAAATAAGACCACTAACTTTAAATGAAAAATTTTTGTGTGCTACTAAATGTAAGAACTTTGATCATTAAAATATACTATGAAAAGTCTGCCAAGGCAAGCCAGAGTGGACAAAGTTCTAGTGTTACTGTGATAGACACTCTGAGCAAAAGCAACCTAGGCTAGAATAGGGTTTATTTCAACTTACAATTCCTGTCACCATCCATCATTGAAGGAGGTTAGGACAGGAAATGAGGCAGGAGCTGATTTAGAAATCCTGGTGGAATGCCGCTTACTGGCTCATTCTCTGGCTCACACATGCTCACCAATTAGCTTTCTGGTACAACCCAGAGCCACCTGCCTGGGCCCACAGTGGCCTAAGCCCCTCCTATATCAATCATCAATCAAGACAATTCCTTACAGACAGAGCTGCAGGAAAATCTGATGGAGGATGGTCATTCAATATTGTATCAATGTATTAGTCAGTTTTCTGTTGCTGTGATAAAACACCAGACCAAGGAACTTATAAAAGGAAGAGTTTATTTGAGCTTACGATTGGCGGTTCCAGGGAATTAGTCCATTGTGGCGGGAGGCGTGGTGGCCGGATCCGGAGCAGCAAACAGAGGGTCACATCTCGCAAAGAGCACAGGAAGCAGAGAGGAAGCAACTGTAGAGCACGAGGCTTGTTAAGCTCACTAAGCCCGCCCCCAGTGACACACTTCCCCCAGCATGGCCACACCTTCTAAGACCTCCAGAAACAGCACCACCAGAGGGTCACATCTCGCAAAGAGCACAGGAAGCAGAGAGGAAGCAACTGTAGAGCACGAGGCTTGTTAAGCTCACTAAGCCCGCCCCCAGTGACACACTTCTCCCAGCATGGCCACACCTTCTAAGACCTCCAGAAACAGCACCACCAGAGGGTCACATCTCGCAAAGAGCACAGGAAGCAGAGAGGAAGCAACTGTAGAGCACGAGGCTTGTTAAGCTCACTAAGCCCGCCCCCAGTGACACACTTCCCCCAGCATGGCCACACCTTCTAAGACCTCCAGAAACAGCACCACCAACTGGAGACAAATGTCTGAATACCTAGAGCCTATGGGGGACACTCATTCAAACCACCACAATCAAGTTGGAGATAAACCTGACCAGAACTGCCTTGATAATGCGCAACACCAGGCATGAAGCAAAATACTCAAACAACTAGCACAAATAATGATGGACCTTCATCTCGTATGATGAGACCTTCATGAAGAATAAAATAAGCGTGAAATACCATGACTCAACAGAGAAATGCAAATAAAAAACAAAGCACTGTTACACATAACACACATATATGTAAACACAAATATATAACACAAACATACACAAACACACATACACATAACACACCACATATATACAAACACATACACACCCAATACCTACATATACAAATACATATACAATACACACAGCATATACAACATAAAAACACATAACATACAGACATATTTAAACACACACAATACACATGTATACAAGCACACTCAACACAAACACACAAAACACACATACACTATACATACAACATACATATAGAAACACACAATACATATAATATGCAAATATAGCACACATATATGTACAAAACACATTTACAAACATAGTACATACAACATACAAACATATTTAAACACCTATATACAACACATATTAATGTGCTGGGATTAAAGGCATGTGCCACCTACACCTGGCTGATGTTATTTATTATAGATTTTGTATAGAGAAATTGCTTTTCCCAGAATGCTTCTGTTAAATTTCCAGAGCTTTTTCATCAAATGTGTGCACTCTGTTGGGGAGTGCTGGTAAAGGAGAGGGGAGATGTTGCACAGGCAGCCAAGAAACCTCTGTGTCTTCTACTCAGTTTTTCTGTGCACCTAAAACACCTCCTAAAAGTAAAGGGAACATAATAAACCTCAGATTTAACCAAAATATGGTTTTAAATTTACAAATAAACAGTCATAGTATGAAAGATGGTTGAAGTTTCAGGTATATGATTCAAGTTGAGTAACTTAAAAGTGAAGTGGTGTGGAGATAGGTCAGAACCCCACCCAGGTCAGAGCTATTGGACACTGGAGAAATGTTCCCTGGATTTTTTTTGTCTGTCCACAATATAAAGTTTGCAGGGATAATACACTGTTAATTTTAATGGGCTAATATTTCCTTCCATCATAAATGTAAGCAATCAACAGAACCATGATATGTGGTCCTGACATGTGGCCCTGATTCACATGCCAATGCCCAAGATGAACTTGCTCCTGCTATGTCCAGTTTCAAGTCACCAGCATGACGTCACTGGCTGAGAAGCCAGAAGAGGAATACAGTAGAGGAATGCAGTGGTGTTTCCTCAGTGCAGCTTTGGCAGATAAAAAAACAATCTCTCAGGAAACAAAGCACAACAAAACACAGCACTATCAATGCTAATACTAATAAACAGCACTGAGTTATGAACTTGTTTGCATTTTATTCACTTATTTGATTATGTTTCTATACTTCCCTTTAGTAACAAAATAAAACAAAAATATCAAAAGTTCATGCAGTAGTTTTATATTTAACAGTAAATACACCAAATTCCTAAAATCTCAGTCATTTCCCATGAACTTGCACCCCACAGGCACTGCGGATGGAGGTGTAAACCATGATGCTATGTCTTTCTCTGTAACCTGCTACACCTTGGTCTCACGTCTGCTTTATGGATGAACAAGAGCTGTACCTGTAAAGAGACTCCAAGCACAAAAAATGTTCATAGAGCACTTAATAGTGACTTCTAAAACAGCACAGTCCTGTTTTATTCAAATCTATTTTATGGTCATTTACAAAAATGTTGAGGACTGTCAACAATGGTGTGCAGTGTTCTGGCCTCCGGAATCCATGCACACGCCATGGCCATGGAGTGGTCACTGAAGATGAAGGTGCACTACCTGTGTGGCTTTGTGCTGTGTAATGACCTCCAAACAGTTGTATGTCAATTTATAATTTTCTTGGTAACAAGGAACAGTCGAGAGAGAGAGAGAGAGAGAGAGAGAGAGAGAGAGAGAGAGAGTTCCCTGAACCCACAGTCCATATCCGGGGTATGCTTCCCTGGGCTGGGCTCGAAGAGTCCTGGGAAGAGAATTGACACTTAACCTCTTCACCAACCTCACAGCCTTGAGTTTCAAATAAAAAGTTGGGAGGCAGTGTAGTAGGCTCCAAGCAGGGCTCCTCAAGGCTGTGAGGAGGCACAGTGGGCACTAGAAAAAGTCCAGACTTTGGGATGAGAGGGATGTTTCTTTCTTCCTTATTGAATTCTGGCTGGACTTCACTCCCAGGAACTAATTTGTCCTGCCTTGGGGCATCCTGAGATTGAGTAGAGATGGTATATTAAGGGTTCTTGGTGTGCTGTGGATATTTGGTACACAGAGGAACTTTCTGTGTCCACAGGATGGCACTTCTGTGACAGCTCATCTGTGTGGCTGCCCCTGGGCAGGCCCCTCTGCTGCATACATGCCTTCTGCTGGCTTAGCCTCTCACCAGCACTTCCACAGCTTTGTCCCTAGAGCCGAAGGTTTCCTCAACATAGCAAGCATCTAAGAGCTCTCGTAGGGGCTGGAATGGCCTGGTTAAAGTACTTGCCACACAAGTGTGAGGACCAGAGTTTGGATATCCAGAACCCAACAAAATGCAGAGAGGTCAGTGTATAATTCCAGCCTGGGAAGGCAAAGACAGGGGATCCCCAGACCTACAGACAAGGCTTATCACTAAGCTCTGAGTTCGATTGGGAGACCCTGCCTCAATGAATAATGTGAAAGACCAATGGAGAATGATTCCCTACATAAACCTAGAGCCTCCATATGCACACACACACACATATACACCTATGCATACACATAACACACATACACACTCAGTTTATTGATAAAAAAATTGTGAACTCAATCATCTATTGGAGTTCTTCTCACCATAGACACTGAAGTTGTTCCATTATTTGACAATTATTAACATGAATGCCACAGGCATGCACATTAAAGCCTTTTATTTCTGCAGTCTTTTGGAAGCTTCGGAGAAGACTGCTTTTACATGAGCTGCTTATCATTTCCAGACTATTAAGCATTTTTCCCCATTGACTTGAAGGATGGACAATTCTTCTCACATACTTTTTGTTTAAGAATTAGCTCTCTAAGCCAGGTGTGGTGGTGCACGCCTTTAATCCTAGCACTTGGGAGGCAGAGGCAAGTGGATCTTTGTGAGTTCAAGGCCAGCCTGGTCTACAGAGCAAGTTCCAGGACAGCTGGGGCCACAGGGAGACCCTGTCTTGAAAAAGACTCTATAAAAAAAAAAAAAAAAAAAAAAAAAAAAGAATGAGCTCTGATCTCATACTGTCCCTTCTTTCCCAATACCAGGCCAACTTCTCTAGCTCCAGGAAAAGAGCTCTTTTAATTATCGTATACACATGTATACAATAGTTACTTGTATTGTATACATCATTGTATATATTTTATAATGGTTATAAAGTATATTCCTTATGTTTTCCATTATTTATATTTAGTGAAATTTAGAAATATTTTTCACTTTTGCATCCAGTTGAAAATTTTCAAAAGAAAAAGACATTTACATTTATAAATTAACCTGCAAAGAAGCTGCATGGTCACAGACCTTGCTCTCCCGCTGCAGCGGCTCAGAGTCCTGTTCTACAGAGCCAGCTCTTCCCTCCTCTTCCATTAGGCCCAGCACTTTCCTTCATGGGAGCCCTATTCCAATCACTGCTAATTTTTTCTTATGCAGTTTATATCTGTCAGTCCAATTTTCCATCTCAGATCATTCCCTTCCTCAGAAACAAAACACCACCTTTACAATTTAGTTTAATGTGAACCTTCTACATACTTGCTCTATGATCTCAAGTTGAAACACTTTTTCCAGTACATTAATGATGTTGCCCAAGTGTTTTCTGGCTTTCTTGGTTTCTTAGAAGGCAGCTCTCTTTTTGTACACCTTCCGGTGGAAAGTCATGTGGATTTTTCCTATGGCTGTCTTTAAGATTTCCAGTTCCTACTGGTTTTTCTGCGACTTGAAGGCTCCACTTTCTGGTGTCTGCTTGCTCTGCTCCATGACTTAGGGAACTTCTTGGACATGTGGGTTTAGAGTTTGTGATCAAATGCATTAAATCCTGGCTATAGTTTTGTTTTTTTTTTTAGTAAATTTTTGTTATTTTCCCAGTGTTTCCTTTCCTCCCTCCCTGCCTAGCTCCCACCACTAAGTCCTAATTCCACTGTTCTACCCTTCTGCAGGTCTATTTGGCTGTTAACCCCAGGTTGCAGTTTAATGTTTTATTCTGACATTGTTGTTTCCAGGCTGTCTCCAGGCTTTCATTATCTCTACCTCGTAACCCCAGCACACCCAAGCCAGCGCCTCACTCCCCAAGCAGACCTGAACCAGGAAAGAATCCACAAGCAGAAACCCATAGCAACACTTTGCAGTGGTGTGTGTATGTGCAGTGGTATGCGTATGTGTGTATATGTGCATGTATGTGTGCATGTGGACACAAATGAACATACACGTTTTTCACTTTGATCTCTGTCTACAAGCCTACTGATTATAACTGCTTTAAGGAGTGAGGCAGCCAAAATCTATCAACAATAACTTGTGTGAAGAAATCAGCTTGTGCCTGTGTTTGCTCTTCACCAGATACCATACGACCACTTTTCATTAGTGACCATCCCATGGACTTGGCTGTCAACATAAGACACAACAGTGATGGATGATCTCTGTTTTCAACTTGACTGGTCTAGACTTAACTAAAATGGGAGGGATTTTGATCAGATCATTTGAAGCTGGAAGACCCACCCTAAGTGTGGGTGGCACCTTCTGGTGGCAGCCCATATTAAAGGACATGGCAGAGTGAATCTTCTTGACTCTTTGCTTTCTCTCTTACTGGAGAGCTTGTTTATCTTGTTGCTGTGGCACTCATTTGCCAATATTAGAACCAACTTCTTTGGGTTCCAACATGGACTGAAGACCAGCGGATCTCCAGGAATCCTGGACTTGAGCACCAGATTGGACTGCTGTGATATCCAGCCTCATGGACTGAGCACCTACTGGATTCTCAGGCACTCCTGTGTGGTGCAGCCCATTATTGAACTATCCAGACCCTACTTTATAAGTAACTCTAACACACACACACACACACACATACATGTATGTGTTAGAGTGATATATACACATAGTATATATATATATATATATATATATATATATATATACACACACACACACACACATATATATGCATATATATGTATGCGTGTGTATTATCAGTTCCATTCCTTTAGACTTTTTTTTTTTATTTCTGTATGTGTATGAATGTACTGCCTGCATGCAAGTTTGTGCACCCGTGTCGTGCAACGCCGCGGAGGTCAGAAGAGGGTGTCGGATTCCCCTGGAACTAGAGTTCTCCTGGAACTGGAGTTTCAGACTGTTCTTGGCCGCCATGCAGGTACTGGGGATCAAACCGGGGTCCTCTGTAAGAGCGGTCGGCGCTCTTAACTGCTAGACCATCTCTCCAGCCCCCAGTTCCATTCCTTTAGAGAACCCTGATTATTAGAACAGCTCTCAACTAAAGGGAATAAGAGAGTTTATTCTGACATGACATATAAGTGGTCATGGCCCAGGAAGACAGGCTCAGGTTGTTCTACATACTGTGTTCCAAAATAAAAATGGTTGCCTGAAGTTTTTATAGTTATATAACAGAGGAAAGCCATAAACCCAAGCCCTTTTCAAATATACCAATGGGGGAAGTATCAGGCGGGATGGGTGCAGGTTAGTTTTTACTGTCAACTTGACATAATCTGGAATCACCTGGAAAAAGGGAGCCTAAGCTGAGGAATTTCTCAGATCAAGTTGGCCTGTGGACCTGTCTGTGAGGCATTGTCTTGATTGATGATAGATGTGAGAGGGCCCAGTCCACTGTGGGCAGCACCATGGCTAGGTGGGCGATCCTGGGTTATAGAAGCTAAGCACGAAGCAGTGTGCAATCCTCATTCCTCTATGGTCTCTGCTTCCAGGTTTCTGCCTTGGGTTCCTGCCCTGACTTTCTTCAGTGATGGATGGTGAGCTGGAGTGTAAGCTTTGAAATAAACCCTTTCTTCCCTTAGTTGCTTTTGGTCAGTGTGTTATATCACAGAACCTGAAAGCAAAGCTGTGTCAGAGGTCCCAGGTATTATCTGATGACAGTCTTAGCCTTGGGGTTGGTATCAGTCAATGGTCTGTGAAGTTAATGCATCCCAAAAGGTTTCACCTGATGCTCATAAGGATATTAGGTCAGTCACAGAGGCAGGCAATCAAGAAAGCCACAGATCTCTACATGACAACTCTTTTTTTTTTTTTTCCGACAGGGTCTCCCTATAGCCCCAGCTGTCCTGGAACTCGCTCTGTAGACCAGGCTGGCCTTGAACTCACAAAGATCTGCCTGCCTCTGCCTCCCAAGTGCTAGGATTAAAGGTGTGTGCCACCACGCCTGGCTCAAGCTTTTTTTTTTTTTTTTGTCTATGACAACTCTCTATAAGCAAGTTTTAATCAGTCAATGAGTCTTGAAGAATCTTTAACATAGGTGTGGCTTTTGTTTTCTGGGAACTTTAGTTCACCACCTGCACTCACAGATGAGGAGTCCGAGGCCAGAGGGACCCCTGGCATCCACCTGCACCCCAAGTGCTGAAGTCACCTTCCTCTGCACCCACAGGGCAAGAGAATGCTCACCTACGGTGGTCGGGGAGGATTCAGGTCCCTTGGTTGATCCTTCTTCTTCACCAGATACACAGAGGCCATCTGTACAGAGTGAACAAGAAATGGGGCGGGGTCGAAAAGAACAGGAAAAGAGAAAGGATTGGGAAATCAGCCTGTCGCAGGAGTTACATCTTGAGATGGACATATCTTTGTTTCTTCCAAAAGGATTTTTCAACCAAATATCTTCAGCAGCTTTCCCCAGAAATTATCCCACCTTACTGAGGCCTATGGGAGGAAGTGTACTTCACAGCAAGCTACAGGGTTAGTGGGGACCAGCGCAAAATAAAAATGCAAAAAAAAAAAAAAAAAAAAAAAAAAAAAAAAAAAGCAGTCAGTGACAGCAGCCCAAATGGAGCCAGGCCCCAGGCTTGTTAAGCTCAAACTCCCACTGGCCCAGGAACCCATCGCTAGGGTCTGGCAAGGGGCCACACACCTGACTTCCACCATGACAACCAGAACCTTGTCTCTCCTTGTGCAGATGGCAGGTTGCCTATCTCCTGTCTCTCCCCAGGGCAAGGACCAGCATAGAACTCTTGAG
This sequence comes from Rhizomys pruinosus, assembly GCA_009823505.1. NCBI lineage: Eukaryota > Metazoa > Chordata > Mammalia > Rodentia > Spalacidae > Rhizomys > Rhizomys pruinosus. Next base: position 4,104,941 of record VZQC01011939.1, on the reverse strand, counting down.
ATTTTGCTGTTTCTTAGTTTTGTCTTTCTCGATTTTCTGCCTTTCCATCCAAACTAGAATCAAGCACAGAAACACAAACCCCCAGGAAGAGCCCGCAGGTGCTCCTCAGCAAGCACAGCAGGCTCTTGAGGAGTCCTGGGGAGCAGAGGAAAGAACAGGCTGACCTGCTAGCCCCCTGTTTCAGCCTAAGCAACAAACTGAGGGGCGGAGCTCCTCCCGGTGAATCCTACTGTGCAGAGTGGTCCTAAGTCTGGCAGCATCAGCAGGGGACCACTTCAGTTTGTGCCAAGCCCGGTCCTGAGCAATGCAGGTTTCTGGTGCAGGTAGGTGCTGCCTGGAGTTGCCACTAGGGTGGACTCAGATGCACCTGACAAGAAGCCTTCAGCCAGCTCCAGCCAGGCAGACTTTGGCTGGGTGGTCCAGACTGGCTGGGGGTTGATGCTGTCATAGATTCTACAATCCCCTAATCTAGAAAAATCTCCTGCAAGCATTATGTAGCCCGCAAGATTTTTCTCCAAGAGGGGTTCCAGCAAGATACAGGAGCCCTCAAGTCCTGCACTCACAGTGCATACAGATGTACAAGATGGAAGCTGCACAGATACCCATTCAAATCAAAAGGTCCCGGGTTTAAAATAATGGCTGCCATGTAGTCCTTAAAGTGGGCACAGTCTATAAGCCTCAACACCGACCGCCTAGCCACGCGTGGTCACATGAGACTTCCTGGTTGCATAGTGCTGAGGGTGTTAAATTATACGCTATGCTTCTTTATTTAAACAGTCAGAGGACGCTGCCTTCTGCAGCCTTCGGCCTCGAGCGTACAGAACACGGAGCTCAGAACCACACAGCTGCGTGCAATGCTACCTAAGCAGAGCTGTCTACCCAGAACACCATCGTGCCGCGAGGCAGGCCGGGGCAGCGCATGGAATGCTGGAAACCAGAGTTCACAGCCTTCCGCAGCGCGTAGGCGGGGTCCAGATGCAGTGCGTGCTGGGAACTATAGTCTACAGCCCTGCATTGCACACTTGCAGCGCCCTGGAGCAGGCTATGATGGGAAGGGTATTCTATTTGTCCGCTGGAAGACGTGGTCCGGGTGCAGTGCATGCTGGGATTGAGGCCACCTCTCCCTCCCCCAAACTGTCCCCGCTGCCGTGCATTCTGGGAAATGTAGTTCTACAGCTCTGGGACATAGAACTACCCGGATGTAGTTCTCACTGGGCATGGCAGTGTAGTCTTTTCTGGCACCGTCACTGTCTTCAAAACCTGAGCTCTGGGTGAGAATCTAGGAACCTGATCAGACCTGTGAGATCCAGGCACAGAGGTGGCAAGCCTGAGGAAAAAATAACTCAAATAAGAAATTTACAATACAAAAGAATCAAAAGAATATTCATCATACTTAAGGTGTTGCCGAGTGGACCAGATCAAATCCCCGAGAAACAGCACTCCTCTGAAAATTATTTCTAATCTCGAAGGACTTAATCTAAAAAATTACCTTTTAAAATTTAGCTTTGCACGTATGTGCAAAACGTAGAACCTAAGCTTGCAAAGTGGGCACTCTACTCACTGAACTATATGCCCAGCCCTGTTTTTTTTTTTTTATTTTTTATTAAAAGTTAATTACATTTTTTTTTTTTTTGGTGTTGGGGAACAAATCAAGTCCTTGCACGTATAAGCAAACACTTTGCCATTGAGCTACATCCTAGTCTTGAAGTTCTATTTTAATTGATTTTATATACGATATTTTGTATATATATTAATAGTCTACAACATGGTGTTTTGATAGATGCATATATTATGAGATGATTTAGTCAAGAAATTAACATATTAACTATCACACATACTTTTTGAAAAGTGACAACATTTAAAATTTCTCAGTAGCTATTAACAATATGGTACATTGCTATTAACTACAGTCACAATGTTATATAATATATGTGAGTTTATTTCTCCTGTCTAGTTTTATTACTTTTTGATCAGTATCTAAAAGCCCCGTATCTCTACCCCTGGCCATAGTAACCACCATTTTCTTTATTTCTGTAAATTCCAGGTGTCAGTGAGGTCAGGCAATACTGGTCTTTGTCTCTGGCATTTTTTTTTTAACCTCACAGTGTCCTCAGGGTTCTTCCAAGTTGCCAATGACAGACGTTTCTCCTTTTCTAAGACTGAGTAATATTCCAGTGTGTGTATACATCTCATTTTGTTATCAGTTCATCCATTGATGGGTATTTGGACTAATTCCAAATCTTAACTAATGATGTAATAAACATGGAAGCACAGTTATCCTTTTGACATACCATCTTATGAAACGGAATCCAGTATATGTCTATTACCTCAGATATATAGCCAGTAGTGGGATTATTGGATCATAGCATATATATATATATATATATATATATATATATATATATATATATATATATGTTTATTTCTATATAGATATGGGTATATAGTTTATATTTTAGGAGAGTTATATTTTCAACTTCCACGCTGGTCTCCATAGTGTTTGTACTAATTCTTTAAAAATTTTCTTTAATTTTATGTGTATGTGTGTATTGCCTGCATTAATGCAATGCTCATGGAGGTCAGAAGAGGGTGTCAGATCCCTGAATTGGAGTTATAGACAGTTGTTAGCCTCCATGTGGGTGCTGGGAACCAAACCCAGGTCTTCTGCAAGAGCAACCCCCAGTGGCCTTGATCACTGAGCCATCTCTCCAACCCCTAATTTACATTCTTACCAGCAGTGCACCAGGAACCCTGGAAGTCTATACTCTTGGTAGCCTGATTACCTTTAATCTTTTGGATGATAGAAATTCCTAAGTAAGACAAAAATCACACTGTGATTATAATTTGTATTGGGATTTGGGATGCTTCACAGTTTTCACATGTCTCTTGGCCATTTGTGTTTCTTCTTTTGAGCAATGACTCTTGGACCTTTGGCCCCCTTTTATTTGGACTGTTTGTTTCCTCACTATTGAGTTGAGTTCCTTATATAATTTGAATATTAGCTCCTTACTGGATGTATGACTCATGGATATTTTTCCTTCATTGTAGAGTTGTCACTTCACTGTGTTGATTGCTTCCTTTGTTATGTAGAAATTGTAATATGATATAGTTGCATTGTTGAAGATGTGATAAAATGTGCTTTGGAGAGCATAGCCAATTAAATGTTTTTACTCAGAGCAATGTTAATAAGATTTCCTCTTGCTGGGCGTGGTGGCCTAGTGCTTGGGAGGCAATGGCATGCGGATCTTTGTGAGTTCAAGGCCAGCCTGGTTTACAGAGTGAGTTCCAGGACAGCTGGGGCTACAGGGAGACCCTGACTCGAAAAGACCAAAATATAATAAATAAATAAATAAATAATAAATAAATAAATAAAAAAAAATGAAATAAATAAATAAATAAATAAAAAGATTTCCTCCTTTGTTTTCTTCCAATTTTATGACTTTGTCTTTTATGTTTGAGTCGTCAACCCATTTTGAGTTGATTTGTTTATGAGGTGATGTAAAAGTTAAATTTCATTTTTCTGCATGTGGATATTTGGTTGTTGCATCACCATTTATTGACAAGACTGTTGTTTTCCCACGGTGTGCTCTGGACACCTTGGCTGAAGAGCAGTGAGTGGTAAGTGTGCAGTTCTCTGTTCTGTTCTGTCAGTGGCTTGTATGCATCCTGTGCTACACCCTCCCTGTTTTTTTTTTTTTTTTTTTTTTTTTTTGCCTTTTCGGACAGGTCTCCCTTTTGCCCCAGCTGGGGGCTGTCCTAGAACTCACCTGTAGACCAGCTGGCCTGAACTCACAAAGATCAGCCTGCTCTGCCTCCCAAGTGGTAGGATTAAAGGCATGCACCACCACGCCCGGCACACTACCCTCTTTTGATTGAGGTAGTTTTGTGTGAGATTTTGAGACCAGGTACCATGACAGCTGTGGCTTTATTCTGTTAGCTCACATTGCTTTTGTGATTGTTAATCCATTGGAATTTGAGGAATTTTTAGTTTGTGAAAATAGAATTTGGACTTTGTTAGGAATTGCACTGACTCTATAGTTCAATCTAGAATGACTGTCTAAACAATATTATTTCGGTCCATTAATATGGGCTGTCTTCTCATCCATATATGTTTTCTTTAACTTTTTCTTTGGTGCCACAGTTTTCAGATTGAGTTTTGCTGTGTTTAATTTGTAAATGGTTAATTTGTTCTTTTATTTGCAGGGTTATTTTTATTTTAATGTGTAGTGTGTTCTGCCTGAATGTTAAGTACATCTGTACATGCAATACCATGGAGGCCAGAAGAGGGCATCCAGTCCCCCTAGAACTGAAGTTTCAGTAGGTTGTTAGCCACAATATGGGTGTTGGGAACCAAACCTAGGTCCTCAGGAAGAGCACATGGGTGCTCTTAACACCGGCACAATCCAACCAAAATATTTATTTTTTAATATGCCAGTGGGATTGTTTCTTGACATTTTTGAATAGTTTGATACTAATTTATATGACTTCTGTAAGCTGAGCTTTTATCCTGCAATCTTACTAATTCTGATAGAGGTTTTTGTTGTATTTGTATCTTGCTATCTGAAATCAGACAACTCAATTTTTTCCTTTCCAAACTAGATGCCTGGTTTTTGTTTTAATTGTTCCGTTTAAGGCCTCTAGCACCCTGTGGAATGCTGGTTTGTTCCTTATGGTTTGTGCATTCCATACCTAATCTGTTGAAATTGGTTTATATTTTTGTAAACAGCTTCTTACATACCGAGGCTGGCCTTGAACTTGCTACGTAGTTAAAGATGACCTTGCATTCTTGGTTCTACTGCTTCCACATTCCAAGTGCTGGAGTAAACATTTATGCCACCATGATTGGCTATTACTGGATCTTTTTAGTGACAAAAGGTTGAATTTTGGCATGCTTCTATTTTATCTAATGAGTTTATAATGGTTACTGTTGCCAACTTCACAGATTCCAGAATTATCTGAGAGCTTGACCTCTGGGAAGACCTGTGGGGATTATCTTGATTATATTAAATTGAGGGGGGAAGACCCATCCTATTTTGGGAAGGAACATCTCTATGGTCTGGATCCTAAAAGTGAGATGAAAGGAGAGAGGAGGGGACACACCTGCCCATCTGTCTCTGCCTCTTGATGGTGGATGCAATGTACCAGCTGCTTCAAGGCGACCAGTGCCTGCTGCCTTCAGTCCTCCGACGTGTGGATTGTATCTTGAAATGTGAGCTGAAGTCACCTTTTTCAGAGTATCCGATCACAGAAATAGGAAAGAAAACTAAGGCAAAGATCATTATATGTGTTATATTTGTTGATTGCATATGATTATGCTTGTATATAGTAGTAATATCATTTGATCCTGTTGTATGTTTCATCTTAAATGTGTTGCTGAATTTGGTTTACCAGGGTTTTTTTGAGAATTTTTGCACTATTTTTATCAAGAATATTGGCTCAAAATTTTCTTACAGTGTTCCTTTCTGGATACAGTATCATTGCATGCTGTCAGCACAAGGATTAAGAAAATTATAATTCTGTTCATAATTTTTGGAAGAGTTTGAGAAGGCTTGATGTGAGTTCCTTAATGTTTTGCTGAGGTTCAGCCGTGAATGTATGTCCTTGGCTTCACTTTGATCCTTGATTCCATTCCCTTTTTCTACATGTGTCTATTTCATAATGTTTTAGTCTTGTGGGCTGAATTTGTTAGCATGTAATTGTACATAGTCATCTTTTATAACCTCTTATAAAATAAAAATGATATGTGTCATACAAGAATGGAATGTTACTCTGACAACAATAATCAGGATAATAGTGCTTGCCTTAGTAATTTGTGTTTGTGTAACACAACACAGCAGGCCAAGCATGCAGCAAATAACACACATTTGATATCCCACAGCTCAGGAGTCTGAAAGTCCATGATGATGATGCATCAGATGAAAGCTGCTCTCTGCACCCAAGATGGCACCTGGTTGCTGTGTCCTCTCATGCCAGGTGTGGATAGGCCTTTCTGTAAAGACAGGTCCTCCTCATGAAGGTAGAGCTTCTATAACTTAATACTTCCCCAAAGGTCCCAGCCCTTAATGTTGTCATTCTAGAATGTAAGTTTTAACATGTGAATTTGGCGGGTGGAGGACGGGGGAGATGATGCTCAGTTTTATTTCTGTTATGATAAAACATCCTGACATCCAGTTTTGCCAGCCCTGAAGATGAAGATGCTGTTTCTCCTCCAGTCTGGCAGCTTTGTCAAATATCAGGTGGCTGAAATTGTAGCCACTTATGTTTGGGGTCTTCTCCTGTGTTCCATTGACCTATGAATCAATTTTTTGCCAGTACCATCCTGTTTTAGCCTGTATGGTTTATTTTATTTTTTTATTATATATATATATATATATGTATATTACAAGATTATGTTACTAATCAATCTGAGCCATGTCCCCCCACCCCCACCACCACAACCAGAGCTCTGCATTCTGCCAAAACATGCTTTCAATCTCTTTCTCAGTCTTTCTCAAAATTCTCCATGTGGAAGTGGACTGTTTTTGAGCAGAAGTTCACTGTTTCAGTCAGTTCTTGATGCAGGTCCTTTCTGTTGTTGTTGTTGTTTCCAATATGCATCGCTCCCAACTACTTTGGACAAAAGCTCAAGGGGCCATGCACAAGAAATACTTACAACTAGGTAATTGGCACTAGCATCCACGGATGAGTGATACCATTCTTGTTTGTTATTCTTCCTGTCTGTTGCGTTTAGGGTTCATCTTTGTTGCCTCTCAAGTGCTTTTAGCTGCAGTGTTAGATCATTCATTTTGCTCTTTCTGATTTTCTAATGTAGGCACCCAGGGCTAAAAATTCCCTCTTAGGACTGATTTTAAGGTATCCCATAGGTTTTGTTGTGTGTATTGTCATTGTCTTCAGTTCCAGGAATGCTTTTTATTCTTCTTTCTCTTCTCTTTACTCTCTGACCCATTCATTATCAAGAGTGTGTTTGTTAGTCTCCATGTGTTCTTGTAGGCAGGAGGGCTTGTCCTGGTGGTGATGTTGAGCTTTATTGTACTGTGGTCTGATAAAATGCATGAAATTATTTCAATTTTTTGTATTTGTGGAGGTTTCTGTTCCTATAGTGGTCAATTTTGGAGAATGTTCCATGGGGTGCTAAGTAGAAAGTGTTTCTCTGGTATTAGGGTGGAATATTCAGTAGAGGTTTCTGTGAGGTCCATTTGGTGTATCATATGTTCAGTTCAATGTCTGTTTATTCTTTGGTCTGGTTCACCTGTCCAAAAGGCCAGTGGGGTATTGAAGTCCCCTACTTTGAGTGACTGGGTTAGTGTGTGACTTGTGGTCCTGGGAGAATTGTCTTTATAAAGTTTGGTGCACCAGAGTTTTTTGCATATATATTCATAATTGTGAAATCTTCTTGGTGAAATTGTTCTTTGATAAAAATGTAGTGGCCTTCTTTGTCTCTTCTGATTTCTTTTACTTTGAAGTCAATTTTGTCTGATATTAAAATAGCAAAACCTGCTTTTTTGGTACCATTTGTTTGGATATTTTTTTCCATCCTTTCACTTAAGGTGGTGCCTGTCCTTGAAGGTAAGATGTGTTCTTGTAGAACAGATATCAATGGATTCTGTTTCCTAATCCAGTCCTCCCAGTCTATGTCTTTGATGGGGAATTTAGTCCATAATATTTAGTTATAACTGATAGGTTTGTGTTGCTTCCTTTGCCTTATTATCCCATTTGTGGTTGGGTTTAGTTTCTACTTCTGCGTTCTGCTTTTATTGAGTTCTCTTTCTAAGTGCCTGGGATGGTTGCTCCTTTCTCTGTCCTTTGAATTGCTCAAGTATTCTCTGAAGGGTTGGTTTCCGGACATGTATTCTTCATCTTGTTTTGTCATGGAAGGTTTTTCTCTCTCCTTCAACATAATTGATATTTTTGCCTGGGTATAGTAAACCTGGGTGGCATCTATTGTCCTTAACACTGGGAATGCTTGTGTCCATGTTCTTCTTGCATTCATAGCTTGCACTGAGGTGCAGTTGTAATTCTGATAGGTTTCCCCTTTATAGGTCACTTGTTGTTTTCTCTTGTGGCTTTAGGATTTTGTCTTTGTTTTTGAGCGTCTAGCATTTAACTATGATGTGGCGATGAGAGTTTCTTTTCTGATCTTGTCTGTTTGGAGTTCTATGTGCTTCTTGTATTTGTATTGGTTTGTCTTTTTTAGTTTGGGAAGTTTATCTATTATTCTGTTGAAGATCTGATCAATACCATTCTCTTCTTTTCTTCTTCTTTTATTCCTGTGATGTGATATTTGATTTTCTAGTGTGTCCCACAGTTCCTGGTTGTTCCACTTTTTTGTAGTTTTAAGATTTTTCATAATCTTCCTTGAGGTTTTTTTAGTTGTTTTGTGTTATCTTCTAGGTCTCTGATATTCTTTGTTCTGCTTCCTCCATTCTCTTCTGAGGCTTTTTCCATTCCTTTCCTCTTGATTGGATGAGTGTTTGATTTCCTTTTTTCATTTCCTCTTCTGATTTCTTTCAGTGTTTCCACTCCTTTTGGAGCTTCTCAATCTCTTCCTGTAGCTCTTTGCTTACTGGTTGGTCTCCTTATCTTTTTCAACATGATCTTCAGTGTTTCCACTTTTCTGGAGTTTGTCTTCTCTCTCTCTAGGTTCCTTAGTGTTCTTCATTCTCTTTTCTTAATTGTTTGATTTGCTCTTATACATCTTTTATTCTTTAAGTATGTTCAATTCACATTGTACTTCTAATATCGTGTTCCTGTCTTTCCCAGGGGGATCCCCTGTAGGAATCTTCAACAGGGTTGGTAGAGCTGGTGTGGATTTATTTTGCACCTTTCCCATGTTGTTTCTTCTTCGTGTCCCTGGCATACGGGCTTCTCCTTGCCTGTATTCCAATGGGAATCCAAATGCCTCTTCACTGTGCATGAAGGCTTGCTTTGCTTGCCTCTCAGATACCTTCATTGTTGGTTTGATTGATTTGTTTTCTCTCTTACTCCTTGCTTAGGGAGTGGTTGAGATTCTCTAAGCTCTAGGCTTTCTAGTGGACAGTCCAACTCACTCTCCCTTTCTGTTCTGAAGGTTCTCTAAAGAATCTACTTGGACTCTCCTTCCTTTGGTACTCCCAGTTGGTGGGGGTGGGGGGTGGGTGGAGGGTGCTCTTTAGCTTATGCCCGTACCTTGCTTCAGGTGGTCTTGGGAGATCCTGATCTAAGACTCACACAAACCCACCTTTATACCAGCTGGGGGGATAACTCCACCCCCACAGCCACACCAGCCATTGGGGCAAAGATCAACAAAGACAATGAAATCCAATCAAACAATCTGCCTGGCTGAAGCACCCAGCTCTTACACGTGCTTCAGGTGGTCTTGGGAATCTCCGATCTCAATCTGCCTGTAGTTCTGTAATATCCTTTGAGATCTGGTATGATAATTCACCACCCCCAGCCAGCTCTTTTTGCCCCAAATTTCTTTGCTATCTGGAGTCTTTTGTGATTTCATATGAATTTTAGGATTTTTTTCTAATTTTCAAGAATATCATGAGGATTTCAATTTTCATTGCCTCGTTTTTGGTATTAGTGTAATACTGGTTTGATAGAAGGAGTTTGGAAGTCTCCACCTGTAGAGATAATTAGCCTTTTATCTTTCACCTGCACAAAAGTCAATACCAAATGAGATCAGTGACCATGTGAAACATGAAATTCTGAAACTTTTAGAAGAAAACATAGACAGTAGCTCCAAGAATATAAAGTGTAAGAAAGGATTCATATCAGACATTCAGTTGCTCAGGAATAAGGTCAACAATTGACAAGTAAGACCTTATGAAACTGAAAATCTTCTGTATAACAAAAGACAATGAGAAAATGAAGAGGAAGCTCACAGACTGGGAAAAATATCTCACCTGCTACACATTTGACAGAGGATTAATATCCTAGTATACAAAGGACTAAAAAAGCAAAGAAACAAGGAAACGCAATAGTTCAATTAAAAAGATGGACTAAGGACCTAGACAGAACGTTCTCAAACGAAGAAATAAAAATGGCTAAGAAACACCTAAAAGTATTGAACATGCTTAGTAATTAGAGAAAGAAAAAAAATCTCTTTACTATTTCATCTTACCTCAGTCAGACATCTAAAGCCAGCCAAGGGAACAATGACACCAAAGCTGATGGAATGTGGAGAAAAGGGAGATCGTTCACTGCTGTGGGAATGTGGGGGAAAGGGGGAGCATTCATTCAGTGCTGGTGGGAATGCAGGGAAAGGGAAGCATTTGTTCACTGCTGTTGGAAATGTGGGGAAAAGCAATTCATTCACTTGCTGGTGGGAATTGTGGGGAAAGTGGAGCATTCATTCAGTGCTGGTGGGAATGTGGGGAAAGGGGAGCATTTGTTCACTGCTGGTGGATTGCAAACTCATGGACTACTGTGGAAAGCAGTATGGAGAGCTCTTAAAACTGAGAAAGAGATCTATCATATGATTCTTTTATACCACTCCTTGGCACATACCCAAAGGACTCTGCTAGTGTAGAGATACTTGTAAATTCATTTTTGTTGCTGTTCTCTTCACAGGGTTAAGCAATGGAAACACCTAAATGGCCCATCAACTGACGAATGGGTAAGGAAAATGTAGAACATAGNTACAATAATTTTCTCAAGCCAAGTAGATGATACTGATGTTTGTGTGGCCTGATGATGCTGTACACATAGAGCACATCTTCTGTAGTGATAGACTATGATAATTATGGGAAAGGGAACTTCTCAGGGAACACAGAGATTGTATGATCTCGATGAGACTAATACTTGGTCTCCCTTGTTTTTCATTGCCTCTGTAGTGCCTAGCACAGAGTAGGACCTCAATGAGTATTTATTGTCTGTATCAGTTAGTGTAGTGTAACAAATATAGTGCTGTGTAACAAATAACCATGAAATCTCAGTGGATTTGGAGTAGCTGGCATTTTTCTATTTACATATCCGCAGGTCACTAGGATCTTACAGGGCCTTCAAAGGCCCACATGTCAGCGATTTGGTCCCCAATGTAGTGCTAATGGAAAGAGGTGGAAAATTAAGTCAAGAAGTCTTGTGGCCACTGGGTATCATGGCCTTGACGGGGATAGTGGAGCTGGGGCTCCACCCCTTTTCTCTATTCCTTCTGCTCCTCAGCCACGTGTGAAGGGCTTTGCTCTGCCGTGCCTCCCTGGCATGATGTACTGTCTCACCACAGCCCTATAGTGACAGAGCCAATGAATCACAGATCAGAACCTTCAAAACTGTGACCCAGCTATGCTCTACATCAGTTTGCTATCTCAAGTATTTGCTACAGGGACAGAAAGCTGATCCACACAGTCGATCACCACAACAACTACAGTGCACTGTAGGAGTTGGTCTCCTTTGTGCACAGATACATACATGTTCATGTGTATGCATGTGTGTGACTACATATGCACATGTGTTCATGTGGAGGACAGAGGTTCATGTCAGGCAATCTCAATCACTCTCCACTTTAGTTTTTGAGATACGGTCTCTCACTAAACCTGAAGCTCACTGATTTGACCAGACTAGCTATCTGGTTAGCCCCAGGGATCCTTCTGTCTCTGTCTCCTGGGTATCGAGATTACAGGTACGTGCTGCCATTCCCAGTTTTATATGTGGATGTAAGCACAACTGGACTATCTCCCCAGTTCCTATTTATTTATTTATTTATTTTTCTTTTTTCATACTGTGACTTTCAATGCAAGCTTTCAATAGAAAACCTTTGATTATAACAGGGGCAACATCAAAAATAAATCTTAGATAATTATCTTAACCCTCCACTACAGAAGACATACTCTAGAACCATTAGGTTCACCCACTGTTAATATAATCCATTTTACTCAAACAGATTTTTTTGTCTTTTCGAGACAGGGTCTCCCTTTAGCCCCAGCTGGCTGGCTGTCCTAGAACTCACTCTGTAGACCAGGCTGGCCTTGAACTCACAAAGATCAGCCTGCCTCTGCCTCCCAAGTGGTAGGATTAAAGGCATGCACCACCACGCCCGGCACACTACCCTCTTTTGATTGAGGTAGTTTTGTGGGAGATTTTGAGACCAGGTACCATGACAGCTGTGGCTTTATTCTGTTAGCTCACATTGCTTTTGTGATTGTTAATCCATTGGAATTTGAGGAATTTTTAGTTTGTGAAAATAGAATTTGGACTTTGTTAGGAATTGCACTGACTCTATAGTTCAATCTAGAATGACTGTCTAAACAATATTATTTCGGTCCATTAATATGGGCTGTCTTTCTATCCATATATGTTTTCTTTAACTTCTTTCTTTGGTGCTCCACAGTTTTCAGTATTGAGTTTTGCTGTTTTAATTTGTAAATGTTTTATTTGTTCTTTTTAATTTGCAGGGTTATTTTTATTTTATGTGTATGTGTGTTCTGCCTGAATGTTAAGTACATCTGTACATGCAATACTCATGGAGGCCAGAAGAGGGCATCCAGTCCCCTAGAACTGGAGTTTCAGTAGGTTGTTAGCCACAATATGGGTGTTGGGAACCAAACCTAGGTCCTCAGGAAGAGCACTGGGTGCTCTTAACCACCGGGCCATCAATCCAACCAAAATATTTTATTTTTTTAATATTGCCAGTGGGATTGTTTTCTTGACATTTTTGAATAGTTTGATACTAATTTATATGACTTCTGTAAGCTGAGCTTTTATCCTGCAATCTTACTAATTCTGATAGAGGTTTTTGTTGTATTTGTATCTTGCTATCTGAAATCAGACAACTCAATTTTTTCCTTTCCAAACTAGATGCCTGGTTTTGTTTAATTGTTCCAGTTAAGGCCTCTAGCACCCTGTGGAATGCTGGTTTGTTCCTTATGGTTTGTGCATTCCATACCTAATCTGTTGAAATTGGTTTATTTTTTGAAACAGCTTCTTACATACCGAGGCTGGCCTTGAACTTGCTACGTAGTTAAAGATGACCTTGCATTCTTGGTTCTACTGCTTCCACATTCCAAGTGCTGGAATTACATTTATGCCACCATGATTGGCTATTACTGGATCTTTTTAGTGACAAAAGGTTGAATTTTGGCATGCTTCTATTTTATCTAATGAGTTTATAATGGTTACTGTTGCCAACTTCACAGATTCCAGAATTATCTGAGAGCTTGACCTCTGGGAAGACCTGTGGGGATTATCTTGATTATATTAATTGAGGGGGGAAGACCCATCCTAATTTTGGGAAGGAACATTCTATGGTCTGGATCCTAAAGTGAATGAAAAGGAGAGAGGGAGGGGAGCACACCTGCCCATCTGTCTCTGCCTCTTGATGGTGGATGCAATGTAACCAGCTGCTTCAAGGCGACCAGTGCCTGCTGCCTTCAGTCCTCCGACGTGTGGATTGTATCTTGAAATGTGAGCTGAAGTCACCTTTTTCAGAGTATCCGATCACAGAAATAGGAAAAGAAACTAAGGCAAAGATCATTATATGTGTTATATTTGTTGATTGCATATGATTATGCTTGTATATAGTAGTAAATATCATTTGATCCTGTTGTATGTTCATCTTAATGTGTTGCTGAATTTGGTTTACCAGGGTTTTTTTTGAGAATTTTTGCACTTATTTTTATCAAGAATATTGGCTCAAAATTTTCTTACAGTGTTCCTTTCTGGATACAGTATCATTGCATGCTGTCAGCACAAGGATTAAGAAAATTATATTCTGTTCATAATTTTTGGAAGAGTTTGAGAAGGCTTGATGTGAGTTCCTTAATGTTTTGCTGAGGTTCAGCCGTGAATGTATGTCCTTGGCTTCACTTTGATCCTTGATTCCATTCCCTTTTTCTACATTGGTCTATTTCATAATGTTTTAGTCTTGTGGGCTGAATTTGTTAGCATGTAATTGTACATAGTCATCTTTTATAACCTCTTATAAAAATAAAAATGATATGTGTCATACAAGAATGGAATGTTACTCTGACAACAATAATCAGGATAATAGTGCTGCCTTAGTATATTTGTGTTTGTGTAACACAACACAGCAGGCCAAGCATGCAGCAAATAACACACATTTGATATCCCACAGCTCAGGAGTCTGAAAGTCCATGATGATGATGCATCAGATGAAAGCTGCTCTCTGCACCCAAGATGGCACCTGGTTGCTGTGTCCTCTCATGCCAGGTGTGGATAGGCCTTTCTGTAAAGACAGGTCCTCCTCATGAAGGTAGAGCTTCTATAACTTAATACTTCCCCAAAGGTCCCAGCCCTTAATGTTGTCATTCTAGAATGTAAGTTTTAACATGTGAATTTGGCGGGTGGAGGACGGGGGAGATGATGCTCAGTTTTATTTCTGTTATGATAAAACATCCTGACATCCAGTTTTGCCAGCCCTGAATGATGAAGATGCTGTTTCTCCTCCAGTCTGGCAGCTTTGTCAAATATCAGGTGGCTGAAATTGTAGCCACTTATGTTTGGGGTCTTCTCCTGTGTTCCATTGACCTATGAATCAATTTTTCTGCCAGTACCATCCTGTTTTTATGCCTGTAGTTGTTTATTTTATTTTTTTATTATATATATATATATATATGTATATTACAAGATTATGTTACTAATCAGATCTAGACCCATGTCCCCCACCCTACCTCCCACCCAACCAGAGCTCGTGCATTCTGCCAAACATGCTTTTCATCTCTTTCTCAGTCTTTCTCAAAATTCTCCATGTGGAAGTTGACTGTTTTGAGCAGAAGTTCACTGTTTCAGTCAGTTCTTTGATGCAGTCCTTTCTGTTGTTGTTGTTGTTTCCAATATGCATCGCTCCCAACTACTTGGACAAAAGCTCAAGGGGCCATGCACAAGAAATACTTACAACTAGGTAATTGGCACTAGCATCCACGGATGAGTGATACCATTCTTGTTTGTTATTTCTTCCTGTCTGTTGCGTTTAGGGTTCATCTCTTGTTGCCTCTCAAGTGCTTTTAGCTGCAGTGTTAGATCATTCATTTGTGCTCTTTCTGATTTTCTAATGTAGGCACCCAGGGCTATAAAATTCCCTCTTAGGACTGATTTTAAGGTATCCCATAGGTTTTGTTGTGTTGTATTGTCATTGTCATTCAGTTCCAGGAATGCTTTTATTTCTTTCTTTATCTCTTCCTTGACCCATTCATTATTCAAGAGTGTGTTGTTTAGTCTCCATGTGTTCTTGTAGGCAGTAGGGCTTATCCTGGTGTTGATGTTGAGCTTTATTGCACTGTGGTCTGATAGAATGCATGAAATTATTTCAATCTTTTTGTATTTGTGTAAGGTTCTTCTGTGTCCCTATGTATGTCAATTTTGGTAAGCCGATGTTCCATGGGGTGCTAAGTAGAAAGGTATTTCTTCTGTATTAGGGTGGAATATTCAGTAGAGGTTCTGTGAGGTCCATTTGTGTATCCTATGTTCAGTTCAAATGTCTGTTTATTCTTTGTCTGGTTCACCTGTCCAAAGGGCCTCAGTGGGTATTGAAGTCCCCTACTTTGAGTGTACTGGGTTAGTGTGTGACTTGTGGTCCTGGAGAATGTCTTTATAAAGTTTGGTGGCACCAGAGGTTTTTGCATATATATTCATAATTTGTGAAATCTTCTTGGTGAATAAAAGAAAAATGTAGTGGCCTTCTTTGTCTCTTCTGATTTCTTTTACTTTGAAGTCAATTTTGTCTGATATTAAAATAGCACACCTGCTATTTTTGGTACCATTTGTTTGGTATATTTTTTTCCATCCTTTCACTTAAGGTGGTGCCTGTCCTTGAAGGTAAGATGTGTTCTTGTAGAACATATCAATGGATTCTGTTTCCTAATTCAGCCTCCCAGTCTAGTCTTTTGATGGGGAATTTAGTCCATAATATTTAGGTTATAACTGATAGGTTTGTGTTGCTTCCTTTGCCTTATTATCCCATTTGTGGTTTGGGTTAAGTTTCTACTTCTGCAGTTCTGTATTTTATTGATGTGTCTTTCTAAGTGCCTGGGGATGGTTGCTCCTTTCTTCTGTCCTTTGAATTGCTTCAAGTATTCTCTGAAGGGTTGGTTTTCCGGACATGTATTCTTTCATCTTGTTTATGTCATGGAAGGTTTTTCTCTCTCCTTCAACTATAATTGATATTTTTGCTGGGTATAGTAACCTGGGTTGGCATCTATTGTCCTTTAACACTGGGAATGCTTTGCTCCACATTTTTCTTGCTTTCATAGCTTGCACTGAGGTGTCAGTTGTAATTCTGATAGGTTTCCCCTTATAGGTCACTTGTTGTTTTTCTCTTGTGGCTTTAAGGATTTTGTCTTTGTTTTGAGCGTCTAGCATTTTAACTATGATGTGGCATGGAGAGTTTCTTTTCTGATCTTGTCTGTTTGGAGTTCTCTGTGCTTCTTGTATTTGTATTGGTTTGTCTTTTTTTAGTTTGGGGAAGTTTTCATCTATTATTCTGTTGAAGATCTGATCAATACCATTCTCTTGGGATTCTTCTTCTTCCTCTATTCCTGTGATGTAGAGGTTTGATCTTTTCATAGTATCCCACAGTTCCTGGTTGTTCCACTTTTTTGTAGTTTTAGATTTTTCATAATCTTTCCTTGAGGTTTTTAGTTGTTCTGTGTTATCTTCTAGGTCTCTGATATTCTTTGTTCTGCTTCCTCCATTCTGCTTCTGAGGCTTTTTCCATTCCTTTCCTCTTGATTGGATGAGTGTTTGATTTCCTTTTTTCATTTCCTCTTCTGATTTCTTTAGTGTTTCCACTTCCTTTTGGAGCTTCTCAATCTCTTCCTGTAGCTCTTTGCTTAGCTGGTTGTTTTCCTTATCTTTTTCAACATGGGATCTCAGTGTTTCCACTTCCTTCTGGAGTTTGTCATTCTCTCTCTCTAGGTCCTTCTTGAGTTCTTCATTCTCTTTTCTTAATTGTTTGATTTGCTCTTTATAATCTTGTACTTCTTTAAGTATGTTCACAATTGTACTTCTAATATCTGTGTCCTGGTCCATTCCCAGGGGGATCCCACTGTAGGAATCTTCCACAGGGTTGGTAGAGCTTGGTGTGGGATTATCCTGCACCTTTCCCATGTTGTTTCTTCTTCGTGTCCCTGGCATACGGGCTTCTCCTTGCCTGTATTCCAATGTGAATCCCAAATGCCTCTTCACTGTGCTGAAGGCTTGCTTTGCTTGCCTCCTTCAGATACCTTCATTGTTTGTTTGATTGATTTGTTTTTCTCCTTTACTCCTTGCTTATGGAGTGTTGAATTCTCTAAGCTCTAGGCTTTCTATTGGAAGTCCAACTCACTCTTCCCTTTCTGTTCTGAAGGTTCTCTAAAGAATCTACTTGGACTCTCCTTCCTTTGGTAATCCCAGTTGGTGGGGGTGGGGGTGGGTGGAGGGGTGCTCTTTAGCTTACCTGGTACCTGTGCTTCAGGTGGTCTTGGGAGATCCCTGATCTCAAGACTCACACAAACCCACCTTTTATACCAGCTGGGGGGATAACTCCACCCCCACAGCCACACCAGCCAGTTGGGCCAAAGATCAACAAAGACAATGAAATCCAATCAAACAATCTGCCTGGCTGAAGCACCCAGCTCTTACCGTGCTTCAGGTGGTCTTGGGAGATCTCCGATCTCAATCTGCCTGTAGTTCTGTAATATCCTTTGAGATCTGGTATGATAATTCACCACCCCCAGCCAGCTCTTTTTGCCCCAAATTTCTTTGACTATCTGGAGTCTTTTGTGATTTCATATGAATTTTAGGATTTTTTTCTAATTCTTCAAAGAATATCATGAGGATTTCAATTTTCATTGCCTCGTTTTTGGTATTAGTGTAATACTGGTTTGATAGAAGGAGTTTGGAAGTCTCCACCTGTAGAAGAATGAAATTAGACTTTTATCTTTCACCCTGCACAAAAGTCAATACCAAATGGATCAGTGACCTCAGTGTGAAACATGAAATTCTGAAACTGTTAGAAGAAAACATAGACAGTAGCTTACAAGATATAAGTGTAAGAAAGGATTCTATATCAGACATCAGTTGCTCAGGAATTAAGGTCAACAATTGACAAGTAAGACCTTATGAAACTGAAAATCTTCTGTATAACAAAAGAAACAATGAAGAAAATGAAGAGGAAGCTCACAGACTGGGAAAAATATCTTCACCTGCTACACATTTGACAGAGGATTAATATCCTGAATATACAAAGGACTAAAAAAGCAAAGAAACAAGGAAACCAATAGTACAATAAAAAGATGGACTAAGGACCTAGACAGAACGTTCTCAAACGAAGAAATAAAAATGGCTAAGAAACACCTCAAAGTATTGAACATCCTTAGTAATTAGAGAAAAGAAAATAAAAATCTCTTTAATATTTCATCTTACCTCAGTCAGACTATCTAAAGCCAAGGGAACAAATGACACCAAATGCTGATGGGAATGTGGAGAAAAGGGAGCATTCGTTCACTGCTGTGGGAATGTGGGGGAAAGGGGAGCATTCATTCAGTGCTGGTGGGAATGCAGGGAAAGGGGAGCATTTGTTCACTGCTGGTGGAAATGTGGGGAAAGAGGAGCATTCATTCACTGCTGGTGGGAATGTGGGGAAAGGGGAGCATTCATTCAGTGCTGGTGGGAATGTGGGGAAAGGGGAGCATTTGTTCACTGCTGGTGGGATTGCAAACTCATGGAACTACTGTGGAAAGCAGTATGGAGAGCTCTTAAAACTGAGAAATGAATCTAGCATATGATTCTGTTATACCACTCCTTGGCACATACCCAAAGGACTCTGCCTAGTGTAGAGATACTTGTAAATTCATTTTTGTTGCTGTTCTCTTCACAAGGGTTAAGCAATGGAAACAACCTAAATGCCCATCAACTGACGAATGGGTAAGGAAAATGTAGAACATTTACACAATGGAATTAATTCTACTCAGTGATAAAGATGAAATTTGCAGGTAAGTGGGTCGAACTAGAAACTGTTATAATTAGTAAAGTAACACAGACTCAGAAAAGCAATGTATATTTTCTCTCATTTGTAATGCTTAGTACCAAATCCTTAGATGTGAGTACATATCCTGATGTAACCACAGGAGCCAGGAAAATAGAAAGGAACCGTGGAGGTCAAGGGTGATAGTAGGGAAGAGACGTGACCAAGGGAGAAATGGGAAAGTGGGAGCATTTAACTAGGAATGAAGGAGGGGGTGATACACAAGGAACCATGGGGTGAGAGGGGAAAAAGGAGCTCAAAAGAAGGGGGATATTAGGAGGCAGGTGTTAGCAAGGGCTAATGGGATACTCTGGGGAGGAAGGACGTAGGTTAGACAGGGAGGGGGAGAGAGAGAGAGAGAGACAGAGACAGAGTTACAGAGAGAAGAGATATAGATTTGTTGGTAGGAAAAATACAGGGGAAATTGCATTAGCCCAAAAACCTACTAGAAATACACACAGGCTATCTGAACATGAGTGCATGTGTATACCTGAAGGCTATAACAAGAAACAAAGTGCCAGACAGGAGAGACTTCCCTTTGAGCTGTTTGCCAAGGTCGTCCAAGAGACTCCCCAAATAACACAGTCTATCGACACAGCCCTTGATTTCCTCCCAGAACATAAAGGTAAGACCCTTTGCTGAAGACACGACATACTTTGGACCTAGGACTTGGAGCAACAGAGCAGGGACTGCCCTGGGAGCCTCCTCCCTGAAGACTAGCACCTGCAACTTCAGTTCCCGAGGACCAGATGCCCTTTTCTGTCCTCTGTGCACTTATATACATGTAGACTTCAATGTATCCTAAGTGGATCAACAGGGGCATAGTAAGTCACACCAAAGCAAAACCAAAATTCAAAAGCTCTATGTGCAGTGTCTGGGACCCATGATATAGCCAACAGGGCTCCAAAAGCTGTTGGCTGCACACTCCACTTCATATCTATATTGCTCCTAGGTCGATGCTCCAAGACCTGGCATCTCTACTGTAACTGAGGCTTTGCCTTCAGAGATTCAGGTAATGGCCTCTTAGGACCTTTCTGCAGAGACTCCATCCCTGGCACATGGTGCCTGGCCTGGGCTGTTCTCCACGACCTCCTTAATCTTGCATCTTTGCCTTCAAGACAAGTACCACATGGACAACACTTACGGTACTGCTGAGTCCTGCTGCCAGCTTGAGATGTAGCCAGCCCCTCCCTGGACCACAGCTGTGTCAGCTTCTGTGTGCTCACCCTGGAGAAACACTAGTCCAGGCAGCTGCTTTTGAAAAGCAGGAAATCCCCTCATCTTAAATCTTTTAAAAAGTCGAAAAGACCAAAAATAAAAAAAAAAACGAATTCAGAGTCCGACAAGATGGAGCCTCCAAAGGTGGGGCGTGTCCTCAGACTTCCTGTTGTCCCCGTGCATCACAGGGCACTTCTTTCCAGTGGTGTTGATCACTTTAACAATGAGGCTGTGTTTTCATTCCCAGCCTGAATGCTCTTCGGTCCTGAAACTCCTCAGTCCATCACCTTTGAACTTAACCCCACTCAAGCTCCCAGGGCCCAGGAGCTTGGCATTTGTTCTCTTGGCAGAATGCAGCCAATTCCGGACAGTCCTTCTTCCCTTCTGAAACCTCATGAGCCAAGCAGCCTCGGTCCTCATTTCTCTCAGCATTCTTACTTTGTGGCCTTCCACAAGAACATCCCATGAAGCTTTGCCCACAGCATTCAGTAGTAGTTTTACAGCAAAGTTTCAAACTTTTCTACATGCCCTCAAAACAAAACAAGACAATTCCAAAGACTTAAAAGCCTTGTCAGGTTTGTCACAACAATGACTCCACTTCTCAGTACCAATTTTGTCAGCTTCATTTTTGTTGTTGTGATAAAATATCCTGACAAAAAGAAACTTGGGAGGGAGAGTTTATTTCAGCTCACAATTCCAGGTTACAAGGCAAAGTAGAAAGCTACACCCACAGTCAAGAGCAGAGAGAAAACGAATGCATAAGTACTATGCTTAGCTCACTCCATCCACTCAAAGTTCAGGATCTCCTACCTGAGGAACGGTGCCACAGAGAGTAATCGGGTCTCCCCTTCCTCACTTAGTGTAGTAAACACAATCCCTCATAGACATTCTCACAGGCCACCCTGATATAGACACCCCCCCCCCGCTATTCACAAACTATTCACAGGTGACTCTAGATTGTGTCTAATGGGCAGTCAAAAGCATACCATCATAGACACATACATGCAAACCACAGCAAACATCTAATAGGAACTTAGTGCTTATTCCACAGTGGAGTATTTCTTTTTTTTTTTTTATAATTTTTTTTTTATTTTATTTATTTCCGTATGTGTATGAATGTACTGTCTGCATGCAAGTCTGTGCACCCGTGTCGTGCAACGCCGCGGAGGTCAGAAGAGGGTGTCGGACTCCCCTGGAACTGGAGCTCTCCTGGAATTGGAGTTTCAGACGGTTCTCAGCCGCCATGTGGGTGCTGGGGATCGAACCCGGGTCCTCTGTAAGAGCGGTCGGCGCTCTTAACCGCTAGGCCATCTCTCCAGCCCAACAGTGGAGTATTTCTAATTACTGTTCACACATTAATGTATTCGGCTCTTACAAGCAAATATGTGAAGATGGTGCAAGTCTTATCTTCCGGTGGTATCGATGAGGAAGCCAACATAAGTGAGAGACCAAGTGAGTTCTTCAGGCTTCAGATTTAAGGAGAAATACAGGTATGAATAGAGGCCCTGCCCTGACCCCACATTCCAAACACCAGGCTGACGTGATAAGTCACATGAGGATAAGAACAGAGCTGGTTAGAGCAAAGAAAGGTGCACTGAATTGGAAATTACAATCGCCACTTTAAAATCTGCATTACACCTTACACCTCCTGAAGAGAATAATCTGCTTATAATTAATAATAATAATAATAATAATAATAATTTATGATCTGCTTCCAGATTATAAATAAAATAACTTCATAGAAATGAAGAGCAAATTACCTTAAGTGAGTATAAAGAATCCTTCTAGAAAAGCTTTTCTAGAAATTAGAGCCACCAGTTTCAGAAGTCCAAATTAATGTCATAAAAAAGTACCTATATTGGGTGAATTTCCTGCAAGGGAAATACAAAGCAGTTATTAAGTTAATGATTTTTGAATTGAGACCATGACTTCCCTTTGTGCCTGAATTTTTTAGATTTTGTAGGGTACATGTTTCTTTCAAAAGCAAAAGAACTCCATTTACGAAGAACCAGACTTAGTGGGTTGGGCAGGCGCCTGTGCTGCTCTGAGCCCTGCTCTGATCTTCAGTGGATGGGGACACCTGCCCTCTTCTGTGGAGGCTGTGATTCTGGGGCTGGTCAGGACCCTGGGACTTACAAAGTCTCTGGTCCCTCAGCATGTCTCCTTTGTGATGTTGTCAGGTGCTTTGAGAACCATAAGCATGTGCCTTCCTTCCATCTGAGAGACAAGACTTTACTACAGGTGTTGGGGCTTGTGACTGAGGTTGGTCCAAGTTCACTGGAGGCTGCATGAAGGAGAGACGTGAGACCTCCTTGGGCATAAAGGGAATATGGCAGGGAGCTCCCAAGAAGGCGCACTTGACAAGTTCAGCACTGTCCACTGAGCTTAGAAGTATGCTGGATCTTCGAAGGATGCAAAAGAAATGCCAGGTCACTGTTTTCAAGATAGCTTTGAAGATATGGCCCACAGGAGGGCTGGATTAAGAAGGAGCGGGCCAGATCACAGGGGTACGATGGTCCACACAGCCTTTGGGCTACAGGTGAGATGTTGCTAGTGACAGGCAATAGCTTAAGACCTCTCTCTAAGAACTGGGCTAATAGACAGTAAGTAACCAGATCCTCTTACCCACTACGCTCTCCCTAAGATAATGAGTACTCAGGACGTGATCAGTCATGGCTTGTTGGGAGTCAGCATTCCTGGAAGCCCTTCCCTGAAGAGTTTCTGGGTAGAGTTCCAGCCTAGAGCTGGGGGGGGGGGTAAATAGCAGCATCTGGACTATCCCCATCTGCCCGGGGTCCCTTCACTCCCCCGAGGGTCCTAGGTCTGCATAATGCATGTGCTATTGTTTAGAGATCAGTTATCTGATTGGTTTTCATTACGCTGCTGCCTCCTCTGAGAGTATGAGCAGCTTTGGATGCAGTTCTGTGTGGATTCAGGTTCTGCCCCTTACTCAGCATGAGATCCTGGCCAAGTCAGTACTCAGCTTCTTGGAGCCACTGTTCATGCCTCAGATGGGTCAATGCTTGTGTCTACCCATGTGGTTACTGTGAGGACTACAGCAATGCACAGGAAGTGTCGGCCTCCCTCACGGTAGAACCTCTACCAGGGACAACAAATGGGTGGTGGCTGTAGGGATGATGGCCCTAAGAAAGCCCATAGATTGGGCTAGTGAGAGGGGTCAGTAGGGAAAGGTGCTTGCTGCTAAGCCTGACAGCCTGAGTTCAATTCCCAGGGACTCAGTGATGGAAGGAGAGAACTGAGTTCCACAAATTGTCTTCTGACCTCCACATACATACTAGGGCGTATACATGCTCACGTGTACGCACACACACAAAATAAGTAAATAAATAATAAATAAAATTTAAACATTAAATGGAAAAGAAAGACAATAGAATAAATCCTGTAGATAGCTCATCCAGGAAACACAGGGGCCTGGATATTCCCACTGGAAATCTTGCTCACAAGTCACATTTTCCCCTACTTTAATCCTGTAAGAGTGGCCATGGTTTCTTCTTAGCATCTCAGGAGCATATGAAAAGTCACAGTATGGAGGCAGCTCCTAGATACACACCTCTGAAGAGCCACAGGAACCCCAGCCAGCACCTCCACATGCACAGAGCTCGCTGCACCCAGAGAACACTGGTTGCCTCTTTCTAGAGGCAGCTTTTGAAGCAGACAGGGAAAACAAGCAGAGCTTTACCCCAGAATCAGGAGCAGCACTCTGCTCCTGTGATCTGCCCCAGGTGGGTGAGTAGCACGTGTGTTCCTGGAGGTAGCTTTGGGTATGAGGCAGATAGACAGCATCTGAGTAGGAGGGTGCACACACACACTGCTTTGGAGAAACAGAAAAGTGAATGCAGAAGAGACAGGTTTAAGAAGATAGTAAGCTGAAAGGGTCCAGGTGTGTGTGTGTGTGTGTGTGTGTGTGTGTGTGTGTGTGTGTGTATTCATGGCTTGTGTTATGTTCTTCTTGCATTCACAAAATTTGAGTGCGGTAGATTCAAATCCATTAGTAATGGCATAACTAATTGATGGAGGACATGTCAAGAAGGTATAGTATTCCAGCTGGGGCATGGTTAACCACTTGCTGCTTTTAGCCAGATTTAAAGTGAGAACCCAGAACAAGAAGCAGAGCAGAAAGATGTGAAAAACATACAGTTTGATGATAGAATGAGAGCACATTCGAAGACTCAGAAAAAGTAAATGCGATGGTTAGTTTTCATTGTCAACTTTACTCAATGTGGAATCGCCTGGGAAAGCACCTCAATGAGGTATTGTCTAGGTGAGGTTGTCCTGTGGCCATGTCTGTGGGGATTTTTTTTAATGGGTTTAATTAAAGTGTGAAGGCACTCTCCGAATGTGAGTAGCACATCCTCTCAGTTAGGGGCCTGAATTGTATACAGACAGGAAAAGCAAGCAAATCAGTGGCATCGAGGCCATAGAGGCAGGGCTGCTCGACCTGGTTGGAGCTCACAGGACACTAGCACATGCCCCAGATGCCAGACATGGAGGCCTAGAATTTAATGTGTGCTGTGGTGATTTGGTCTTACTTTGATCTTTGTCATCCTCCCTTTTGGAATGGGAACGTTTACTCTATAACTTTCCTTTTGATTTTACAGTGGCTTATAGTTCAGTTTGTCTAGGGTCTCAATGGAGACTTTTGAATAATGTTGAAGTTGTTAAAACTTTGGGGGCTCTTGAAATTGCTCCAAATGCATTTTATCATGAGCCTGTGGGCTTATTGGGATCACTGTTATGCCTTGGATATGAAATATGCCCCACAGGCTCATGTATGTAAATACTTGGTCCACAGTCTGTGCTGCTACTCTAGGTGGTAGCCCACCTAAGTCAGGGATTCTAGAAAGCCAACCAAAGCAGAGTTCTGAGAAATAATCGCCCTTGACCGAGTTCTTGCAATCCAAGGAAAGGTTGCTGCAGCCACTTGCAATCATGCCTTGCCGGAGGCAAAAAGAAAATACCAGTTTCTCTCAAGACACTCTTCCCGATACTGGTGAAAGGCCTGCCTACACCCTATCTCCCACTTCCTCATCCCTGCTTTCTTGTATGTTCATTTCCTGGTATGCCTGGCTTTAAAACTCCTGCACCTTCTTAAAGCTGGCTGTCCTGCTCCCAAGTCAGATGCCAGTCCTGTGCCCCAAATAAAACCCCAGTTATCTGTATTGGAGTCCTGCATACTTTTGCATTGGGCCTCCCCTCAATATGAACCTAACAATGACCACTTCCAGTTATTGTCTGAGCTCTGCTTCCTGATTTGTCAAGCAGTGAGGAACCTCCCCAATGATGATGAACTGCATCCTCTGAAACTGTGAGTCACAATAAACCATTGACTTTTAAGTAGTCCTGTGTGATAGTGATTTTTCTATAGTGATTTTTATTTTTTATTTATTTAAAAATTTTTTTATTAATTTTATTTATTTCTGTATGTGTATGAATGTAATGTCTGCATGCAAGTTTGTGCACCCGTGTCATGCAATACCGTGGAGGTCAGAAAAGGGTGTCAGATTCCCCTGGAACTGGAGTTCTCCTGGAACTGGAGTTTCAGACGGTTCTGGGTCCTCTGTAAGAGCGGTCGGCGCTCTTAACCGCTAGGCCATCTCTCCAGCCCCTCATAGTGATTTTTAAAAGGTACTATAACCTCTCATTGTTCTTTTAAAATTTATATTCTGCACATCTTGCAAGTTCCAACTCAAACAGCTTAAACCTAGTAACTACTACAGTGTTTCCTACTTCACATCAAAGATGTTCTATGAGTCCCTGTGACAAGTTCTTTGTTATTAATTCCATAAAAAGATATGCGGTCCTTAATTACCATAATATCTTCCTTCCCAAGGCCTTGGTCTGAGTAAATTTTTTTTAACTTATAAAAGGAAGAGTTTATTTGAGCTCACTATTGACAGTTCCAGGGAATCAGAGTCCATTGTGGCAGGAGGCATAGTGGCCGGGGCTGGAGCAGCAAGCCAAGGGTCACATCTCACAATGAGTACAAGAAGCAGAGAGAGAGACTAGAGACTGCAAGGCTTGTTAAACTCACTAAGCCTGCCCCCAAGCCTATGGGGGGACACTCTCATTCAAACCACCACATTCCATTCCCTAGCCCCCATAGGCTCCTGACCATATAAAATGCAAAATGCATTTAGTCCAACCTTAAAAGTCCCCATAGTCTTTACAAGTCTCACTTCTATTCAAAAGTCTATAGTCCAAAATCTCTTCTGAGACACAGGCCAATCTCTTAACTGTAAGCTCCTGCAAAATCTAAAGGCAAATTACATACGCCCAACATACAGTGGAACCAAATATACATTCCCATTCCAAAAGGGAGGAATAGAGGCATAGTGAGGAAATACTGGACCAAAACAAGATTGAAAACCAGCAGGGCAAACACCAAGTCCAGTAGCTCCATGTTTGACTTCTGGGAATTTATTTCCAAAGGGCTTAGATCGTCAGCTCTTCCAGCATTGAGTGCAACATGAATCTCTTCCTTAGGCTGGTACCACTCCCTGTATGCAGCTCTCCTTGGCAAATATCTCACAGCTCTGGCATCTCGAATGTCTTCTCGGGGTCTCTGCTGCCAACCAGGCTTCACATTCACAGCTTCACACAATGGCCTATCAGGGCCTTCTTTATTCAGGGACGCCCCCGCCACTGCAACTCTGCCTGGCCTCTGTGGCTCTCTAAAACCACAGAAGTAGAACTGATAAGCCCCTAACTCCATCCTTCCTGCCTCTAAAGCCAGCACCACGTGAATGAAATTGCCGAATTTGGCTGCAAGTTCAGGATCGACTCTCTCCTACTTTAACCACATTTGCAAATTTTCTCTGCCCTGGACTTGTTGGAGTAGAAAACACTTTCAGTATTTTCCTTTCAAAAATTGGAGGCTTAGCTGGGTATGGTCTTGCTCTGAAGGTACTGTTTCTGTTGTTTACTTCTAAACCTCGAGGCCCCCTCCTTAATCACTTTAATCTCACTTTTTCCAATGTTTACTTGTAAATCACCTCTCCTTAATTACTTTAATCTCCTTATCAAAAGGAGCCTCTCCTTCACATGCCTTGGCCCCACCTTTAATCTTCTTAGTGCATTTTTTAGATCCAAACTGTACATTCTGCATTTCTATCTGCCCCATCTGCTCTTCTTCACTGTAAATCTGTACAATATTCACCATTAATAGCCACATCACCATTTCTACATTAGGCTGTATTGAAATATCCTCCACCAAAGACATTAGTCCATTGCTTTTCAACTTAGCATCAGGCAAGCATTTGGGCTGTGAGCAAACTGCTGCCAGACTACCAAAATATCCCAGTTGCTGCCTAAGTCTTTATTTTCCTCTGGAACTACATTTTTTGCAGCAATGCTTACTTCCAGGCTTCTACTAGAATGGTCCCTTAAGCTCTGCTTACAGTAGTCAACGGCTTTTCTAGCACAAAGTTCCAAAGTCTTCCACATTTCTCCAAACATCCACATGGTCAGGTTCTTCACAGCCAACAGCCCACTCTCTGGTACCAAATAACTGTATTAGTCACTTTTCTGTTGCTGTGATAAAACCACCATGACCAAGGGAACTTATAAAAGCAAGAGTTTATTTGAGCTCACGATTGATGGTTCCAGGGAATCAGAGTCCATTGTGGTGGGAAGCATGGTGGCTGGGGCTGGAGCAGCAAGCCAAGGTTCACATTTCACAATGAGCACAGGAAGCAGAGAGCTGAGTAAATGTTTTAAGCATCAAATTTGGGTAGCCTCAGGCTTCCCATCAGTGTTTCTTTTTTCATTGCTGTGAAAAGATTGCTGACAAAAGCAACTTCAGGGAGAAAGGGCTTATTGAGGCTCACAGTCTAAGGATGCAGTCTGTCCTGGTAGGGAAGGCACAGTGGCAGGACTGTGAGGCAGCTGGTCATATAGCATCCACAGTTAGAAAGCAGAGAGAGATGAATGTTGATGCTCAGCTCTCTTTCTCCTGTTTAATTGGAGGAGGACCCTACTCCAAATTTATGGTGAATCTTTTCATCTCAGGTTAACTTAATCTAGAAATTGCTTCATAGACATGGCCAGAAGATTTTTGTCCTAGATGATTTTACATCTTGTCAAGTTGACAGTCTAGTATTAATCATCACCATCTATCAGGTTTGACCTGCAACGTGAAATATGTGGCCAGCTTTGTAGCACGATATACCATGGGTTATATCTCGTCAACTTTTGTGTACTTTTTTGGTATTAAGTTGTTATTATTTGAATGTGAAATGTCCCCCACAGCTTATGTGTCTGAACAATGGTCCCCAGGTAATGGTGCAGTTGGGGGAGGACGTGGAACCTTCGGGACATCATAGGAACTAGGTGGTAGATGTGGGCCATTAGGGCTGGACCTTGATGGTGATACTTGCTTCCTGTCCTAGCCCTAGCTTTCTCTGCTTCCTGTTTTCTGCAGCGGTGTGACCAGTGGCTGAAAGCTCCCTCACCCAGAGACAGCGCTTGTACCTGCTGTGCCTTCCCCACCAGCACAGACTGAACCCTCAGACTGTGAATGACAACAAACCATCCCCCCCTTAAGTTGCTTTTGTCAAGTGTTCTGTCACAGCAATGAAATTACTTAATACATACATTTTGCTATTAAAGTAAGGTGGAGAGCCTGGGATGGGATTAGGTCTTTCCAGCTGTCTTCAACTATAGACGGCCATCATTAAGTGTCCACCAAGAAGAGTCTTTCTTTTACCTAGGGAACCTAGTCTCTGAGAGAATCTCATTTCAAGAGACATGCACTTTGGGATGACATCCTATTGTCTCATCACTGTTAAAATGAACTAGAAAATTGACAAGCACCTTGGAAGCAAGGGAATTGGGATGCCAGGGCAGGAACTGTGGACAGCTATGCTTTGTTTGGAGTAGGAGAGAAAGGGGTGGGGAGATGGGGTAGATGTAAAGAATGGGTTTATAACCAAGTGTTATTGTTACTGATCCAGTGCCCTCACAATGCATCATTTCCATTATTCTTTTTTTCTTTTTCTTGAGACAAAGTCTCCCTATAGCCACAGTTGACCTTGAACTCACTATGGAGACCAGACTGGCCTTGATCTTATCAAAATCCACCTGCCTCTGCCTCATGAATGTTGGGATTAATGTGTGCCACCATACCCAGCATTTCCATTATTATTAATAATTGTTCATGATAGAGTTTACCATCTCCAGTAGCTGAAGAAGCAGAGATTGAGTGGGGTTCATTGACTGTGATCCCTTGAGAACTTTGTAGATGGTGGGATCCTAGGCAGGAAGAACAGATGACCTGAGCCCTCTTGGCTTGGGTTCAGAGGAACTAATGGCAGACTGACTTGGTGACATATTGCAGGTAAAGCCTCAGTGTGGCTGCAGTATTCCCCAGCTGAGTCTCTCTCTGTCTCTCTCTCCTCTCCTCTCTCTCTCTCTCTCTCTCTCTCTCTCTCTCTCTGTCTGTCTCTCTTCTCCTTGGGGAGGGGGTAGCTTCACTGAGCTCTCAGGAGTTTGTGGGATCCAAGAATCTGTTTCTTAGAGTATTCTGCAGTTAAGGAATCTCTTGGAAAGGAAGCTGAAGTGTTGATAATGAGTGGAAGAGAATAAGCCCAGAGAAGAGCACCCCAGCTGTCGTAAACTCCACTGTCTGCACTTCTGCAGTGGGTGAAAAACATCCTCCCTGAGTCACCTAGAACTGCTGATTGGACAAAGCAGCCTGAAGGGAAGGGACCCCTCACCCCAGACAATGCTCTTCCTGACTTCTTTCACAAGTATTCAACAGTGACTCAAATCACATAAGTGTGCTATATTTTTCATCCAGATAAAAATTTACAATTAAAATAAAACCAGGTAGCTTTGAAGTAAGAGGGAAGGTTCTCCATACCATATTATGAACCACATCTTATTTAAGTGGCCAGCATCTAGACTGAGAGGTTTATGTTAAGTTGGCTTTGTCTATAAATTAATCTTCAATCACACTGTGTGTGTGTGTGTGTGTCCTCGAAGACAGAATATATAACTTATTGAGCTATTGATTGTCAACTTGACTAGATCTGGAATTACCTTGGAGACAAATTTCTGGGAATGTTTGTAAGGGATTATGAAGATAAGGTTAGTTTCTGGGAAGGTCTATGAGGGATTCTGTAGCTGCTGGGGTCCTGACTAACAAAGAGAAAGCAAGCTGAGCACCGGCACTTCTTCCCCACTGCTTCCTGACCGTGGCTTTGGCATGACCAGCTGCCTCATGCTCCTGGGACCATGCCTTTCCCAATAAGCCCTTCCACCCTTAAGTAGCAGCACCTAGACAAGTAACAAGTAACTGTTAATATTCCTGAAGATAGAAACACTGCCTGCTGGATGTAGGAACTGAGCTGGCTGGAGGTGTATTTTCTAGCACTCCACCACCCCGGGTGCCCTTGGGCCAGCACACATCCATGGGTCCAGATTCATGGATTCTGAATGGGAACCTTCTTCCCCCAGAGAAGACTCAGGAATATGATAAATACAAATGTAAATTAGCTGTCAACTAGATATTAAAATGGATTTTTAAGAAGAATTTATCTACTTTAAAAGTGAGTAAAGATGATCCTTCTGCTAAATGATTTGAGAGCGTAATTGGCTGATGAGGGGTTAGAAAAGCAGTAATAAAAGGAAAGTGCATTTAATTTCAGCCTGTCACTTCCAGCTTTATAAATTGGTTTATTTCAAATGAATACTCAGTTTTCAATATTAAATTACATCTTTTTTATTTATTTAATTTTTTCTTCTGCAACCTATTTATGTGACTCCTTAAGTATACCTGCCAGTGGGCAGACACATACAACACGTGTTTTTTCTGCATGTTTTAAGGTCTACTAAAGTGGAGCCTTTTTTTGAAGGAGATTTTATTATATTATCATCAACTTGCAAACCTGGTAAAATGTTTGGCACTGGCTGTGTCTTCTTCAGATAAACACTTGTTCAGATGAACTTGAGTTGGGGCAACTGTATCTTATTTCCATCAGGGCCATTTTAAACATGTGCACAGCTCCCCAGGTCCCCCGAGAAAAGCTTGCCAAGTTTCTCCTCATCACGGGAGCAATTAATTATCTGTGTTCAGTTGTCTGTGATACCACACACACCTGCGACCCACCGTGATCTTGCTCTTCATTCAAACCTGCCCAACCTGGTAAAACAGGAAACCCAAGCAGGTGTGTTTAGATGTGACAAGACTATCCCCTGATTAGAACTGGGCTGAGTGTGATCACTCATGGGTCCTTGGAAAGGAAGGAGAAGACAGTGTGTCTGAGGAAAGTAGGCAGGGCACTCAAGTTCTTTTTTTTTTTTTTTTCTTTTTGACACCACATTCACTAGTTTCCAAAAGTGAACCGGCACCACAAAGGCAACGGCACTCAAGTTCTTAAGGCGGGCCTTGGACTAGTAGCTGCCGTGTTACCTGGAAGCTTGTTAGAAATGCACATTCTCAGTCTCCCAGCTCACTCCACAGCCTGCTGGATCTGAGCAGGTGTTCTTCCACCAAGACTCCAGGAAACTCTGGGACAAGTTCCCATTTAATAGTCACAGGTCTCAGCACAGACAACTTTGGAGTCTTGAGAACAGACTTTAACCCTTCCACTTTTTGCCTCTGGGGACTCCACAGATCACCTCTTTTCAAAGTCAAGGATTCTTTCTATATAAATGGAGATAATTAAGCCTACTTAATGCATTATATGTTATGTTAAGGAAAGTGTGCCGTATATAAGAAGTTTGATGCTGTGATGGAAACCTTCCAATCCAGGCTTTGTGGGGAGGGGCATCTGCATGGAGCCCTCAGACATGAAGAGAGGAAGACAATCCTACATTCAGGCTCAATAAAGGAGATGTTCAAAGCCACCCCTCTTCCCTTGAACTTCTTTATTCACTCAGAATGTAAAAGTACTAGGCTCAAGGAAGAAGAAAGGGTGAAAAGGAGCAGGCTGGCTGGTGCTGTTGTGTGTCTGCAGTCTTGGAGGGAGGCGGTTCACAGGGAGCACTGTGTGCCTCTGCTGATGGCAGTGATCCAGCAGGTGCTGTGTTGAGATGGGTCTGCAGACACCAGAGTCCAGCATGCTGTATGTGGATGAGGAGCCGGGAGAGGTTATGCTTCAGGTTCAAGAGACCCCAACATCACAATGCTGGAAAAAACATCAGCTTCCCAGAGATGTGGGAGGAGTTACAAGAGGATCAATCACACACAACAGAGACATACCAGGTCAAGAAGCAGCAAAAGGTACAACATTCCTGGTATAGCCGGTTTCCCAAAAGACTATCCATAGGAGAACATGTCTCAGATGTCTTCTAGAGTCAAACCAGCTATGACAGCACAAGTCTATTAACAATGGTTTCTGCCCCCTCTCAGACTAGGCTTCTGCTCCCTTTCCCAGTCTCGAGGAGTCACAAGCTGACCACAGCTAGATGTCAGGGAGGGAATGCCTCTGTAGAGAAATATTGAAACCACCATTTCCACTCTGGAGCACAGAAGATTCAGTTTGAAGTCAAGCTCACGGTATTGATTAATACTTTGCTCTTAGCATTCTGGTTTCTGAGCTGAGACTCATTTGAGTGATCTCAGCACTGTTACCTAAAATCTGTCATGTATATCCTGAAGTTTTCCTTCTCACAAAAATATCCATAGGGGCCACAGATGGACCATGAAGGTATATACTCCATGATTGTGGCATGAGGACTTAATCTCAACACACACAAACACACACACACACACACACACACACACACACACACACACGCCAGAGGCAGAACCTCAATAATGGGAGCTATTAGCTTTTATTGGAAAAAACAACACTTTGACTCATTTAGAATCAGTAAGGTATTATTGTCAGTTTTGATAGGTCTAAATATAAAATCACATCTATCAAAATACAGCATTTTAATGAGCACTAGCATGTAAAGGCATCGCTTCCACCAGCAAGTCTTTTCCCAGATTCATGAGAGGAGAGAGTGAAGAAGCAGTATGGAAATCACCAGATGACATAGTGAATGAGGTAGGGAGGGACGGGGATAAGGGTAGGTGGCCTCGTTCCACCACTTCTGGGGATTTGTGGCCTGGGTGTGAGGTATGTCTGGAAAGCTCCTGTGCTGAAGGCTTGGTCATAGTGCAATGCTCAGAGATGAGGCTTTTGTGATGTGCTGGATCATGAGGGCTCTGTAACCATCTATGAATTCATATTGTGATGTCATTGCTGGGACATGTTGGAAAACAGGAGGTGAGGCTCAGTGGAAAGAATTAGGTCACTGGGGGCTTGCCTATCTTTGGGTGCTGTGGTGATTTCTTTCTGTTGCTGTGACAAACACCATGGCCAAAGGCATCATATAGAACAAAGAGTTTATTTGAGCTTCCAGTTACAGAGGGAGAGTCCATAACAGCCAGGAAGGCATGGCGACAGGAACAGGAGGCTGGTCGATCACATCTTTATGTATACACAGGAAGCAGAGAGAACCGGAATTGGTGCCAGGCTATAAACCTTTAAAGCCCACCTCCAGTGACATAGTTCCTCTAGCAAGGCTCCATCTACTAAAGGCTCTGTTACCTTCCCAAACAGCACCACCAATTGGGGACCAAGTGTTCAAGTACTGAAGGAGGACATTTCTCATTCAAACCACACACACACACACACACACACACACACACACACACACACAAATACAACACACTGGATAGAATACTGGATAGAAACAGTCTTTCCTGAGTGTCTGTATATGTAGTGTATGTACATGTATGCATGTATGTGTAGGGAAGGTGGTCCCGTGCATGTGGAGGCCAGAGGGCAACCTTGTATGTCATTCCTCAGGTATATCTACAATTTAGCTTCTCCTCCTCCTTCTTCCTTTCTTCCAATTTTTTAAAGCAAGCGAGCCCTAGGGATCCTCCTGTCTCCACTGCTTCACCACTGGGTTTACAAGCATGTGCCACTATGTCCAGCATTCTTCAAAAGTGGGTTCTGGGGATCAAGCTCAGGTTCTCATACTTGTAAGACAAGCACTTTTCCATGGAACCATTTCGCTCACCTGAAGTCTCTATGACATAGGTAACTCCCAATCACTTTTGTCATATGCGGCTGGTCTGGAGGTCAACAGAGGCACCGTGTGGAGGAGTGGGGTCCAAGACAAGATCACTGGGAGCTACAAAAGCAGCTGACCTGGAGAAGGAGATCTTGTATTTCGTGATGGTACACTGAAAGATCATTCCTGTGTCAAGGTCATCACCTAATTGGCCATTCTCAGATTGACCTAACATGAATTAAACAAAAAGCACAGCAGAGAACGACTTCAATGATTGCAATGCCTGTAACTATCTTCGTGCCAACCGAATGACGTCAGCCTTATACTTTGAGGTAATTTGGCTGACTAAATAGAGAGGCAAGCTGTGTGTGAGAGAGTTGCAGAGCAGGAGGGACCCTGTCAGGCCCCCAGGGTTTAATCCAGGGTTGTAACAACCTCATTTGACCTGTGCAGTCTGACACCACTAGACTCATGGCTCCCACCCTGGAGTCTCACCTGCTGTTTACTAGCAATTCATTTCCTGTGCTGTCCCTCTGTGCGGCTATTTGCTGTCCTCTCTGAGCCTGTCTCCCTTAAAGATCCTGGGCAGGATCTTCCTCAGCTTTCCAGTCTTTCTGTGCAACATGTATCAGGTGCAGCAGCTGCCCTGGCACAGACCAGAGTCAAAGTGGTGACAACCCAAGGGAGGCTTGAAGTCAGAAGACAGGGCTAGGAGGCAAGAGCCAAGTTCAACCCCAAGACTCCTCCTCTTTCTCCTTCTCTCCACAGTCATAGGATGTTCTTCCTTGGGTAGTACTCAGGCAGTAAATCTTTTCTACACCCACAGTCTGCACGTCCAGCCACTTCTGTTTTCAGTACAAGTCTGGCATTTCAAGACTACCTTCACCCATTTCCCTAAGCAGCACGGGAAAGGCTCTTGAGCCTTGTGGTGGCCAGGCGAGGCTGTGCCTGCTGTGTTCTGTTTGTCAATAGAACATTTTGCAGTTTCCCAGAGCCAGCAGCCCAGATACCAGGCTCACTCTGTTCATATTTTCCTCTGACTGAATGGTCAGTCCCCTTTCTCCAGGGGGATGAGGCTGAGGGTGAAGCCCCATGCTGTGCCAAGCCCAGATGACTGGGCCAACTTCAGCTGCAGAACCTTGGGAGCCTCGGGACAAAGGACATGAGCTTTGTGTACATCTCTCCAGCCTATGGGGATAGCATCTAGGGGGGGAAGGACTGAGGAGTCCAGAGGAGGTGGGGGTGGGGATCTAGGGCTGATCTACAGATGACGGATTTCACGTGTTGCTGTGCTGGAGCCCTAGGAGTCTAGGACAGAAAGGTTTGTGGGCAAGGAAGGGGTGGGAACAAGAATCCAGTGCTGTTAGCCCTGAGTACTGCCAGTATCTGAAGTGATACTGCAGGGGAGGTGGGAGAAGGAACCCAGTGTGGTAGTGAGCACTATTAACCCCTGAGTATTGCTAACATTTCAAGTGAGGTCTTCATGTTTCCTTCTACCAATTTTTCAGTTTTTGGCTTTTTAGCTATTTAGAATTCCCCCTCAGTGTCTAGAACTAGGAGGCCCTTGAAGGCTTCATTTTCCAATATCCATGTGACTCACTACTCTCTCTTGTGTTTTTGTAGCATTTTAGAAAAAAAGTGGGACTCTGTCGCAGGTTGTTGGCAGGCAGCTCTTGAAAGCAGTCTGCCTCTGGTGCAGTTAAAGGAGCCTGAGAAACAGCTGCCTGGCCTCTGCGGTCCAGATCTTAGCTACTGGTTTACAAACACACGGGGCTGAGCTCGGTGATAAATGGAAACAACAGGGTAACTGTTAGTTCTCTGTTGATCTATATCCAAATAGGCTATAAAAATGGTAATGCGTGCATTCATAATTAACATGCTAACCATAAATCATCTCAGGACGAAATTATTAAAACAAGGAACTGCACACATCACTGTTAGGTTAGGGTGAAAATACATTTATGGGAAAGAGAATTGGACTGAGGCTGACTCCCTGCTGCCCAGCCTAGTGCACATCGGAGATGTAAGGACAACAGTTATGACACCAAT
Source organism: Rhizomys pruinosus (assembly GCA_009823505.1). Taxonomy (NCBI): domain Eukaryota; kingdom Metazoa; phylum Chordata; class Mammalia; order Rodentia; family Spalacidae; genus Rhizomys; species Rhizomys pruinosus. Next base: position 4,068,700 of record VZQC01011939.1, on the reverse strand, counting down.
GACTCCACAGTGAGCCTCTAGCACCAGGGGACTCCAGAAACATCTGAGAAACAGGGTACCCAGAGCAAGAAGAACTTGAGATGCAGGAGGCAAAGAGCTCAAAAGTCTTAGGGAGTTCCTGAAACTAAGAAAACTAACCCCCACCCCCAGCATTAAGGAAACAGCAAACAACTGTTTGGAGAGGAGCCTCTCTGACTGGGTAAGCTGCCAGGGGACTCTCCAGACTGTCTAGCTGAGTCTCATGCAGAGGGCTCCAGGAATGGGCTGGCTTTGCAGTGATCCAGCTGTGGTTGGATCATCCACATTCCTGTAAGCAACCCCTCGCTCATGTTCTGTAAGGAAACTCATTGGTTCTCCTAGTTGGACTTTGGTGGAATGGTTACAGTCACAGTTTCCCTAATAGGATGAGCAGATGCTTGTTGGCAGCTCTGTAGAAGAACTTACACAATACCTGAGAACATAGTAGACCGATCCCAGCGTGATTCTGTGATTATCAGAATAGCACCCATAGGCCTGCATGCATTTTATTCACAGAATCACAACAGAAACCAGGACTCACTTGGCTATGGCACTCATCTGTGGGCAAGTTCTTCTTTAGAGCTGTCAGGACTGTAGCTGTGCACAGAGCTAGCATCTCAGACAGGGTTTTCTAGACGAATGGACCAACGTATACATCATAAAAGGCGTTTGACTAGACTGGCTTCCACCATGGCCTGGGTAGTCTAAGAATGGTCAGTTGCACACTGGAAAGGCTAAAAATCTGATAGCTATTCATTCCATGAGGTTGAATGTCTCAATCTGGTGCTGAAGGCCTAGAAGATTCTTGGAGAGTCGCTAACTTTCAGCCCATGTTGGAAGACGGAAGAAACTATGTTCTGCATAGTCAAGGCTGCTAGAAAAAGTAACAGCTGCCACCTGCTGGAAGGTGAGGAGGGTCTTCACTTCCTGGTCTTCCACTTCCTGGAAATGCCGTCACAGACCTGCCCAGAGGCATGTCTCTTAACTGATTCTAGATCCCATCAAACTGACAAGATTGACCATCACAGCTGGGGAGAAGGCAGACCATTCAAGTTCTGATCCCATGGGAGACAGGCACAGCTAGGCTCTAGTTCCTCCAAGGACATCTTTCTGAGCAAGAGCTAGCTGCTTTTCTGCTGGGAAGCTGTGTAAGTTGGAACCTGAGGTCTTCTAGGGAAGGCTGCGGGGGAAACCTGAGAAACTTTCCTGACCTGGATCCAGGTAAGACCGGTCCAACCCACAAGAGCCCTGCCAAGGGGGCTTGGAACCAAACTGGACTGAAGACAGACCCCTCAACAGCAGTGCTCTCTGGGTAGCTTTTGCACCTGACCTTCTTCCTGGTGCATTTGAAAATTTAAGATTCATAGAGAAGAGACTCCATGGATGGATTTCTTAATGGAGAAACAGAAAAACACACTGAACATTTGTTGGCCCACTCTGCAAGGCCCTTTTCTTTTGAGAACCCAAGGCAGGTGGCTGTGTACCCTGCTTCCCATTGCTGGCAAGCTTAATAAAGCTGAAGCCCATCACACACACACACACACGCACACGCACACACACACACACACACACACGCACACGCACACGCACACGCATGCACACGCACACGCACACGCACACGCACACACACACACACACACACACACACACACACACACGCAAGCGCGCGATCACACATCCTTTTTACCACCGCCGAGCACTGAATTCTGTTCTCTCTGCCCTGGCTCTTTCTTACCCTCCTTGGATTACTGTCATCCGCTGTTAAGCTTCTGTTTTACCAGATCCAAAGATCAAGCAGGGATTTCTTGGGCAGCTCTGAGCTCAGAAGAAAGAATTGAGTTGAGTGTCTGCATTCTAAATGTATCTTCTCTTGCCCTCTAAAAATACAGCAAATAAAATCAGACTGTTATGATTTAAGTAGCCAGGGGAACACAGAGATGAGAGTCAGTTCTGGAAGCATGATGTAACTTGGAAACCCTACTGCATAGCAGGCATTATCCTCAGATCTGCCAAGCTCCTCCAAGAAGCCTTGGCCTTCCTTCCCCAGCTGAAGGAACTGGGTGGATGTTCTGTGACTCAGCCACCGTGATGGGATCACCGTTCAATGTCCTGTCCTTTCAGTTTTGTCTGAACCTCCCTGGCAAGAACATTCTCTTCAGTAAGGGAATGAAGCCTGAGACTTAAGAGTCGAAGTTGGCACCTCCTTCTCACTGAATATTACACAAGCCAGGAAGGTTCTCTTCTATGATGTGGGATAGAGGTGATTCCTTTACAACAGCCTTCAAATCACAATGAAGCCATGGGTGAAAATGGAAACTTACAAAGGGCCATAGAAATGTCAATAAGGCGTGCATTCTCTTTGTTAGGGGTCACTAGCTGTGTAGGTGGGCTTAATGGGAGGAACCAATAGATATTTAGATGATGCCCATTGGAACCTCATATCACGCAGATTGCAAATATTAGGAGGGATAAAGAGGAACTAAGTCACTATAAGTAGAAACACTTAGGTCCAACCTATCTGAATCTCACATGGACCCTCTGCTTGGAAGGATCAGGTAACAGCTGAGGAGGGAGGCAGACTTGTAAGTCAGAGGGTTTTCCTCTGATGGTGATGGGCTGTTCTTCTCCAGCTAGGTAGGGGAGCAGCAGAAGCTCCCTTCTCTGTGCACGAGAGCAAGGTAGAGGGAGGAGAGAAAGCTGGGGCAGGTGTGTTGAGTGAAACCTTTTAAACAAAAGGTAAATGCAACCACAGTGCTGTCTGATTCATGCCACTCACTGGCCATGAGCCCAGATCCAGATGAGGAATGTTTCAGTGTCCTTGTCTGTTAAGATAGGGAACTGTGTTTTCATAACAATGTCTGGGCTTCTGTGAGGACTGCATCTCCAATGCCTGCAAATGTTCAGGCCAGAGTGAATGCTGGGAAAACTGGGTATGTTTGTCTCAGTGTTTCCTGGGAAATTTCCACTGGCTCTTGTGGCATGCCTGGGGTTGCACACTGATCGTTCTTTCAGGAGCTAAACCATTGCAGCCCTGTTGCTTGCCAGGGCAAGCCATGCATCTCAGCTGGACTGCAGCTTTCCCTACCTGGGAGCATGCCACAAACACAAGTACTCAGGATATACCCCTGCCCAGCTAAACCAGAAACTGGAGAGACAGGCAGGTACTAGCATCACCTGAAGATGTTTCTAATACATAGCTCAGCCTGACAACTACCTTGTTAAGGGTTTGGGCTGAAAGAAACAGGTTAAAGCCACTCCTGTGTCACCCAGGCAGGTAGACTATGGAATGTGGGACGTCAGAGTAGTAATAAGGGTGTGTTCTGTATGTTAACTGGAGGAGGAAACACTACAGCATCAAGAAACTAAAAAGCAAGAGGATTTCAAAGAAGTCAGATTCCAGTCCTTGCCTCAGTGGAGAAAACAAAACTGAAAGGCACCAAGCAACTTGCTTCCAGGTGGCAAAGAAGAGTGCGGCTCACGCTGCTCAGGCCCGGTGTTCTCCCCTGCGTGGGGCTGTAGGACTACGTGCATGCCCCAGTTAAAGACAAGGGCGTCCTTTAAGAGAATGGCCTTCTTCCACAGGAAGGAGTGGAAAGAGCAACTGAAGACAAGCACTCAGCACTGGTGACGAGCACTCCTGAAGGTTGACACATCTGAGTGGTGGGACTGCTGTAAGTTTCCATATGACCAGCTTGGTGCTCTGTTAATATATAGCCTCCTTCATCTTCTTTTTAATGATATTTATTTATTTATTTATTATGTATTTATGTGTATGAATGTACTATCTGCATGTAGGTTGGTGCACCCGTGTCATGCAATGCTGCGGAGGTCAGAAGAGGGTGTCGGATTCCCCTGGAACTGGTGTTAAAGACGGTTCTCAGCCACCATGTGGGTGCTAGGGATCGAACCCGGGTCCTCTGCAAGAGCAGACGGTGTTCCTAACCACTAGGCAATCTCTCCAGCCCAGCCTCCTTCATCTTTTACACAATAAAGAGACACTGCGAAGAGTATATTGCTACAAATAGGATCAGCTGCAGCCACCCCATGTCACATCTCCATGAGCTCCAGAACTCCAGACTTCAGAGTCTTCCTTCTCTGACTTTTCTTTCAACAGATCCCAGTTTAGAAGAAGAGTATCCAAAGTCTGATCTAATATGGTCATGAGCCTGAATGGCAAAGAACCCTTAATCTCAATCTCAGGTGGAAGATAGTTCAGTTTGTTAAACTGTACATAGCCAAAGCTAATGGCAATAATCAAATGAAATACCCATTTACTTCCGGCTTGTGATCCTGTATCTGAGCATGGTGCACCATCCTGTATTCAGTGATTGTCCACCTGGGACACCATAAGTCATGGCCGAGGGCTTGTGCTCAGACATTAGAATACCTAGTGAGAGTCTTGGCTCTAGGGATATTTTCTTCAGTGGAATAGCCACTGGTGATTGACCCATCTCCTGTAACTATTCCTTCATCCATGTTCCTGTATGCAACCCTAAATGAACTCATTGGATTGTCAAAGAAAAAGTCATAGAAGTAGAAGAAGTTGAGAAGAGGAAGCAGACCAGCAGGAGTTAGAGGAGAATGATAGAGGGCAGGGAGGGGGTGAATTTGATTAAAGTACATTATATACATGTATGAAATGCCATAATGAAACCCATTGTTATATATAATATATAACTAATATTTAGTAAAATATAGCATATATAACTAATATATGCTAATACAGTTTTTAAAAATGAACTCTGGGGGCTGGAGAGATGGCTCAGCAGTTTAGAGCATTGGCTGTTCTTGCAGAGGACCTGGGTTAGGTTTCTAGCACCCACACAGTGGTGAACAAACATCTATAACCCCAGTTCTAGGGAGTCAGACCCTTCTTCTGCCCTCTGGGGCTTTGCATGACACGAGTGTACTTACACTCATGCAGGCAATATGCTTATATACATAGAATAAAATAATTTAAAAAATGAACACTGGCTCTAGGATACATTGCCCATGCCTCAGACCCCAAGCACCAGTTTCCTCAGCCCCACAGGGGCAGAACAAGCCTACTGAAGCTGAACTGTACAACCCCATCACTCTATACTGCAGAACCAGCAGCAGCTCTGAGAGATCCTAAGCACATGTATCAGGCCCTGCTTTGGGCACAGGACCCTGTGGGTGGCCATCAGCACTTACTAAGGATCCTGGGGAGACCCATGCACTGAGGTGGGATCTTAGGGGTACTGTGAGTGCTTTGTGGATAGGTTCACAGCCCAGCAGGCCTTGCTCTTGCTCAAGCTGGGGGCCCAGCTGCCGGGATTCCCATGAGCGATGGTCTCCTTTTCACTTTTAAATTCTATCATTTAAGGTGATAATGAGCTTTAAAAGGTGGGAAGTTTCCCAAATGTGTTCTCTGAGTACATGTATTATTACTACATTACCCTTCTGTAAATAATCATAGTAAAATGAATTCGTAATAAAAATATCCTAGATCTTTGCATCTGCATGACTCTTAAACACATGAACAAAACAACCTAAGAAGCAACAATGAGAAACCTTCCCAAACAACAAAGAAAGGACCAACATTGCAAAACAGAGGTCTCTCTCCATCCCTGTTTGGAAGCCACAGTGATCTCAACAATGCTTTCCTCATTCCCTGGCATAGAGAGAGTTTATTTTTCTTTGTGGTGATTTCTCCTTTGGTGTATTGCTGAGCCATGCCTTATTCACGTATTCTGGGGTTTTAGTGGGGCTAGGCATGGAACACTCATGAAACTGATGGAAAGAAGGGAGAGAAAAAAGAGAGACAGGCCCTTTGTGTGTCCATGTTACACCAGCATGGCTTTGTCTATGGCAGCTTTCCAGGATTGGGTTCAAAGCAGAGCTCAAACGGTAGTGACACCATCTTGGTGTGTCTATGCACTGGCACAACCATTGCTGTAATTCATTCATTTACTTTCATGAGCTTCGTATATATTTGTGCCATATTGAGGTGTCCTAGTTTGTCTTCCATTGCTGTGACAAAACACTCTGACCAACACCAACTTGGGGAGGAAAGGGTTTATTCCACTTATATCTCCTGGGTCACAGTTCATCACTCAGGGAGCCCAAGACAGGAACTCAGGGCAGGAACCTGGAGTCAGGAGCTGAAGCACAGGCCATGGAGGAATGCTATTCACTGGCTTGCTCCCCTGGCTCATGCCCAGCCTGCCTTCTTATACGGTACACAACAACCTGCCCAGGGTGGCACTACTCACTGTGGGCTGGGCCCTCCCACATTGCCTGACAATCAAGACAATACTCCACAGATGTGGCCACAGACCAATCCAATGGAGCCAATTCTCCAATTGAAGCTCCCTCAACTAGGTGTGTCAAGTTGACACTAAAGCTATCCAGCACATGAGGAGAACCCACTCTAAGCCAGGTACTCCAGAGATGGAGGCCTAGTGCTTTCCTTTGCTCATGAAATAATAAGGAGACAAATACAGAAGCTCTGAGCATACCCTGTGGACAGCATTGTGGGCAGTGGATATAAACAGTAATGAGGGGCACAAAAGCCAGGAGAGCTAAGCAAGGAGGGCTGCAGGCATTGAGGTCCCCCTTCTATAGATCTGAATGGCTACATGAGCATCAGCAAGTCTATAAACCTAGAGGAAAAAGAACATCCAACCCAGTGGAAGCCATAAAGATTGCAGGTCAGTGGAGGAAGGTGGAAAAGGGCAGCTATGTGTCCTGCCACGAGCATATCTGCAGACCGTGGAGCTGCAGTCCTGCTGTGATTTTGTCACAGTATCAGTCTAGTAGAACTCTATAGTGCCTTCATTCTAAAATGAACATAGAGCCTCCCCCCAATATTCCTCACCAGCTCCTAGACATTATGACCTGTGATGAAACAGGGAGCAGGTGTCAATAGGGAAACCATGGTCCTACACTACTCTAAAGTATAGGCTTATGAGGTTTTGCCTGTCTTTGTAGGTGGTGTTTACCTGTCTGGGGAGAGAGGAGGTGAACCGTTCTCTGAGATTTTGTCACAGGCACAATTCATATATACTAGGAACCACTTTCCCTTCCCAAGTACCGTCCCTGTGGTCACAGCCCCCCCCCCACCACTGACCCTGGCCACAAGTGATCTGTGATCATGTGGTGGACCATGCAGCAGCAAGTGAGGGCAGAACCGGTGCTTGGACTATAATCTTCAAAGTCCTATCCTCTATGATGTACTTCCACCAGCTAGGCCCCACCTCCCAAAGTCTCTAGAACCTTCCAAAATTACCATTAGCTTCAGGACAAATGTTCAGAAATGTGAGCCTGGCGGGGGTAAATTTCAGGTTTAAATCAAAACATTCAGGTAGTAGCTCTGAGTCTTGAAAGAGAAAAAATTTAGTGTTTGAAAAATCTTAACTTGATCTGAGATATACACTTGTTTTTTAAAAAGAGAAAAGATTGATTGGTTTGTGTGCATGCAATTATTTAGGGACTAGTATTTAAATATATATTTTTTGGATCATTTTCAAATGAGGGTATTCATCAATAGATTGTTTGGAAGTAGAGAGTGGGTGGAGGAGGCCTGCCTGACGCTGGTCTACACCAGATCCACACTAATTGCACACAGTGGTATTTCTGGCTTCTTGCCTTGGGCATTAAAAGAACTGGCACCTTTAGATCTGGGAAAACAAGCTTTGTATCTTGTGTTAGAGAGGAACCAAAGTAGGTTCTGAAGGTTCTCAGTGAAGTGGCATCGACTAAGTATGAACTGAGCTGAAGCCACAGAGGCAAGGGCAGAGATTTGGTGTCTATTACTCAAGGGCACACCTTGACACGGACCTCCACCTGCACGAGCACACGTGTGCTGTCCCGTAGCTGCACGATTTAAAGGCCTTATCAGGTGCACTCAGTTGTAGTGTGGTGATCCTACAAACATCATTGACATTGTTGCTGGGTCTGTAGAGTCACTCAGACAACTCAGTGCAGCGTGCCACGTAGATGTTAATTCTTCAAAACTGCTCTAGGATGCACTTCTTCAAAAATCTCCATTCTTTTTTTTTTTTTTTTTCTCTGAGGGAGGCCTTAAAAATATTTGTGATTCTCAGTGAGGAAAGTCTCAAGTTCTTTCAGGATGAGTTCAGCCCAAGCATGAATGCATTTCCTTGCCTTGTGGTCCTGTCTTTTCTGGTCCATGGCAAAGGCAAAATGAATGATCATGTAAGTCAGGCAACTGAATCTTTCCCCCAGCAGAACCCTAAAAACTAGTTCTAAGCACTATACTTTTGTCTTTTTATGATTGGTGATTTGGGGTAAGGTACATAGTAGCATTGCTGGGTGTTGTGGCAAAATTAAAGTACATTTGTTGGATGTAAATATTTTGATTAACCATGAGGACAATGAATTGGAGGGCTGAGTTAGGGTAGTGCGTTTGCATGTGTGTGTGTGTGTGTGTGTGTGTGTGTGTGTGTGTGTATGTGTGTATGTGTGTATATGTGCATGTATTCATGTGGTGTGTGTATATATATATTTGCCTATGTGTATGAATGCTTGCTTCTGTGTGATATGCATGTGCGAATGTGTGTGTAAATAGCTCATGTATGTGTGTGCATGTGTATGTATGCTTGCTTGTGTGTATAATGTGCATGTGATGTGCATGTGTGTGTCTGTGTTTGTTTATATATATGAATATGTGTGTGCACTGTGTGTGAGCGTGCACCTATATTCCACAGAGCCTATGTGGAGATCATAGGAAAAGTTGTTGGAGTCAGTTTCTCTCTTTCTATCTTGTGGATCCCCAGGTCAAACTTGAGCTGTTAGGGTTGCTGGCAAGTGCCCACACACTGGGCCATCTTGCTAGCCTTATAACCTGATCTTCACTGTGTTCATTCATGTATGTAGCAACAGACAACTGGGTCCTCTACTCATCTCAGCTTTGTTGTGAGTTCCAAGGAGACAAAGCCAACAGTCCTTATGGCATCCCAGGTGGACCAGGAACAAGATAGGCCAGTTACAGTGCTGCCTGCAGTAGGGACTGTTGAGCCCTGTCTGGAGTGCCTGAGAGAACAAGGTTTGGAGCAGTGTAGTTACTGAGCAGCAGACTCTAGAAGTGGACATCATTTCTGAAGCCAGAGCCTCATCACCCACAGCTGGGGTTCCTTATGTTCAAGGTTCTCCACTCATGTGTGAAGACTGAGAAGCACACAGGTCGTTGGAACACAGTATTCTTCCCTGGCTATGGGCCTTTCCTGATGTTGGGTGGAGAAGCATCCAGCAGGATCTGCCTGGGGCAGCTGAGGAGATCAGAGACAGCTTCCTGGATAGACGTCAGCCTCCTTTATTCCATAGAGAAGATTGTGTGCTCCATGCTTGGTACGTCTGCCACATGCCTCAATTTTCAGAACTATTAAGCTGCTTAGGAAGAGACTTGTTTCCTAATTATCACGTGAGTGTTCTCAGTGTCAGGAGAGTGCCTGGACACACCTGCTATTTAATAGCCAATTCCTATTAAATATACCCATTGATGGGTGAGTTTAGTAGGTGGCAAATTGGCAAATGCTGTCTCATTTGCCTTCACCTTGGTATAAATACTGCTATTATGGTTGATCCCATGCCACCAGTTTGTGGTCATGCAGCTCACAGAACTCTTGACAACTGAGGTGCCAGCATTTATCACCAGTACAAGTTGGGCACCTTCCAGTCAGCTCTCCAGTATACCAAGAAGGGCAATCATCATGCCTGCACCTGGGTGGAATTCAGAGATGGTTCAAGTTCTTCTAGAAGGTTGCAGACACCTCACAGGGGGAATCCAGGCCTCAACTTCCTTGACCATCTTGGAATTCTCTGGCCTGCACCTCACAGCAGCTGCAGTTGCGTGAGTGCGATCTTCTGGGCTCTAAAACATGCTTGCTGTGGGGAATTCCCTTGCCAAGGCTTCCTATGTCCAGAGGATAAAAGCTCACCGCCCTCACATAAGCCATGAGGATACAGGATGAGGGGTCCTGGCCAACATAGGCTCAGTGAGCAAAAAACAGGAGCAGGGTCAGGAGGGCAGAGGGACAATAGTCGCCCAGCAAAGACAGGCACTGCTCAACCCTGAGTCAGTGCAGCTAGGTTAGAGGGTGGGGGGATGTCCGCAGGGTCCAGGTGCCACAGGTAATGCTGCAGCAGCAGGGCCTCAGACAACCAGGATCACAGAAAGGCTCCCCAGTGAAGACCTGCTGTGTTTCTTCAAACCTTGATAAGCTAGGTGGCATCTTCCTTAGACTGGAGAAGGATGAAGTGTTGGGGGAAGTTTTTAGGGTGGCTCAGCCTCTGGCCATGTACCCAGGTCAGCATCTGCTTCCTCTGGTGGCCAAGGCTCCAGGTCTCAGTGTTCCCTGAGCTTCATCCTGACACTGGACTCACAGGTGCCTCTCAGATTTAACTGAGTCCCAGACTGAGCTCTGTGCTCACCCACTGCTCTGGATGGTCCCCTCCTACCTTATATAAGGCCTGCTGCTATGGCTTGGTGTACCTTCCTTCTGCAGCCTGAGCCACCTAGCAGGCACCTTGACTGGTCTGAGTCCAGCTCCAAGGCTAGCCCTTGTGCCCAGCCTGTCACCGGCAGGTGGCTGTCCTCTTGGGAGTCAGGACCCAAGGCTGCTCTGTCACCTTTGTATGTCTCATCTTCCTGTCCAAGCACCAAGTTGCACAGATCACCCAGGAACAGTCTTGAAAGGGCTAAGCAAAGGGGACTTTGATCAGCCTACACATCTAATATTTCTGAAAAAAAAATATATATGCCTACAGAGCCACAGGGAAACACTATACTTGTAGAATAACCTGTTTCACAGCCTAGGTTTTCATAGGAAATCTAAACTATTTCAACTTCAGAAACTTTACAGTGTTATGGTATACGTGTGGTTGAGTAAATGTCTCATTTACATGGTGGGGGGAAGTGTTAGTACGTTTGTGTGTCTGGTGTGCTGCTCCCTGTGTGAGTTGGGTGTTATCTCTCTCTCTCTTCCTCTCTCTGTGGTATGTGTTGTCCATGTGTGTGAGCCATGTGGTATCTCTCTGTATGAAGGGTATTTGTTTTTGTATAGGTTGTGTGTTGCCTCCCTGCATGTGAGGTATGTCTTGTTTTTCTGTGTGAGGTATGTATTATCTCTTCTGTGTGAAGTGTGTTGTGTCTCCGTATGAGAGGGGTATTGTCTGTCCTGTGAGGTGTGTGTTGTCTCTGCGTGAAGTATTTGTTGTCTTTCTATGAGGGGTGTGATATCTATGTGAGGTGTGTGTTGTCTCTGTGTGAGGGGTGTGTTGTCTGTCTTTGTGTGTTGTCTGTGTGAGGTGTGTGTTGTCTGTTTGTGTTTGGTGTGTGTTTTCTCTCTGTGTGAGATGAGTCTTTTATTTTTCTCCATTGATGGGAATAGCCTGACAATCAAATTACTTAGAAGGCTTTTTGAATTGACTCTGTCTCCTTTATAAATGAGCCATTTAGTGTCTTTGAGGCCATTACTAAGTCTTTCAGAGGGAGAATGAGGCGAATCAGAAGGAAAACCCACACACTCTTGCTAATGGTACTAATCTAATTTGCCTTCAACACTCAACACTCACTCAAACGCCTCTTCTTGTGTCCCCCAGGACAGAGAACCTGGAGGACTTGCTGCCAGGGTAGACGGACCCTAGGGCCAGGCCTGTACCATTCATTGGTCACAGGCCTTCAGGAAGGGTACGGATGTTATGAAGATGAGTCTGTGGAGAGCAAGATGGGACAGGCATGGACCTGGGAGTTGTTGCTCACTTGGGCAAATGACATCCACTCATAAGCAAAGGGGCACAGGGTGAGAACACTGTGACAGAGAAAGAAGGTGCTAGAAGCCCCTGCTTTGCATAGAAAGGTACCTGGAATCCACAGTGGACCAGAGAGAAGGAAGCGGCAGGAGGAGGCTAGAGACAGGAAGTGAAGTTTGCAAGGGGCAGGAAGAGTGGCCCTGGTCTGGAAGACCTATGGGCAGAGCTCTAAGGCAGTGAAAGCCCCCTCCCCCACCATGCATGCTCCAATTCGCACCCGAGTCTGTCTTTCACATCACAGATGACCGGGAAGCTACAGCTCGCTCCATGGCTGCTAGGCCACTTTTAAACCCTCCCCAGGGTCTATTTCCCTTCTTCCTATGGCAAAGTCGATTGAGTGTGGACTCGCTTTCCTCTTCTCTGTCAGCCCTGGGGACAGCAACTGGGCCTTCACATGGGGTCCTGGGTAGGACAGTGGAGGTCTGAACCTGGGAACGCAAGTAAAATGGGCTGTCACCATGAACCTTCTTTGCAGCCGTCCCTGGGGAAAAGCCCAAGACTCTGGGGCAGTGGGCAGCACAGAGCCCGCGATGTTGGCACAGACCTCTTAGCTGCTGTCCCCAGAAAGACTTCAGTGAAAAATCCTGATCTGTGTAAGTGGGGACCAGGGCAGCTCCATCGGCCACTATGCGGAAAGGAGCAAGCCTTCCTGTATCTACGTAGGCTCTGCCCAACAGCGGGATGCTGAAACTTGGGTGGTTTGGGGTGAGTTGGAGCTCTATGTTATCAGGCAGGGAGGACAGAGGGAGGGCCACTCTGATTCCAGGACAGAGCAGTAGCCAGAGATACTGTTAGCCAGGGTTGAGTCTATTAGAAACAAGATGAGAGGGTAGAATCCTGTTAGAGGGAGAGAACAGCTTTTGGAAGCAGAGCATACCCAAAATGAGTTCCAAGGTGCTGGTGAGGTACTGGAGGGAGTATGGCGAGGCAGGGTGAAATAGGGGACTGTTCTACTCAGAGGAACCAGAAGAATCAGCCAGAGTAGAGGAGGTGGACTCTAGTCTGGCACTGGACACTTCCACACATCTATAATAGCACATCACCTGGGCAGGACATGCATGCTCGAGCTTGAGTGCCCCCATGGCACAGCTAGCAAGGCAGAGTGGCTGACTACACAGGGCTGGGGATGATCAGTTTGTGAATAAGGTAGAGAAAGGCAGGGTGTGGAAGAGACAAGTTTTCCAGAGACCAGTGAGCAGGTGGGCATGGTAGCCCACAGCCCTAAAGGCAGGGAGCCAGAATACATGGAACTTGTGGGACTATGGCCCTGCAGGCCACAGAGAGGGGGCAAAGAGACATGAGATTCAGGCAAAAGCTTGTTGGAAGGGTATACCATGTATTTCCCCTGGCAAGCTACTTAGACAAGCTAATGAGAGACATTTGAGTAAAAGACATTCAAGTGACCCCAGTTGAGGATAGCTCAACTGGGAACAAACAGAGCAAGATCTAGCCTAGGTATGAACAGACAGCAAGCCTGCCCTGCTCCGCTCTGTGCAGGGACCACCAGCTGCTGGTCCCAGAGCCTGCCTTGTGTCAGAGGACACAGCAAAAATCAAGTAAATACACAGCCATCCAGGAGGATAGCAGCTGTCAGGAGCTCTCTGGATAGGTGAGTGACATTGCTATATAGGTAAGGGCCACAGGGCAATATGATGACCAGGCCCAAAGAAGAGAAGGAGGCATGCACAAACAGAAATCCAGGCACACTGCAGGCCTCAGGATGGGCCAGGCCCTGGGGACAGAACAGGCTTGGCCACCCAAAGCTCTGAAGGCCCTGTGCTTGGGAGACCTTCAGGACAGGCTAGGCAGATGAGACTCCAAGTCAAGCTCACCCACATCTCACCCTGACACCGGACACATCCATAGCTCTCCCCATGGTCTGCCTTGTCTGAGCCTCATCATCTCTGATGTCCTGATTTCCAGTAGTCCTTGGGATTGCACTGCCAAGTGGTACTGCATGGAGGGCTGGGCACACTGCCTGTCATCTGTTCTCAGCCCACTCTCCAGCCAGCATCTGCCCAGGAAGCAGTTGTTCATCATGGGGTCCTATCTAGCTTCGTCTGCATTATTATTACTAGTTATTTTTATGATGATTACTTCACTTTTAGAAGCTGAAAGGCACAGAGATTTCCATACATGTCCTGTCTGTACACAGGCACAGTGTCCCCCACTGTCAACATCCTCTCTGGGAATGTTTGTTACACTCAGTGAACCTACATTAGTGCATGGCTGTCACCCAAAGTCCACAGTTCACACTGAGATTCATCCTCTACAGTTATGTGTAGGAAGATCCAGTTTGAATTGGGGGCCTATGATTGGCTCTGGGAGCTGACATCATTTGGCTTACAAAAGCAGGCTGTAGCGGGACAATAAACCAAATTCTCCATTATCATCATTACAGAATTTCCTGCTATCATTTATTTATTTATTTATTTATTTATTTATTTATTTATTTATTTATTTATTTTTGTGAGCGTACAGGCCAAAGCAAGCCTACATTTCATTCAGGTGGCCAATGGGTTGGAAAGGGGTTCTTGGACCACCAACCTGGATAGCTGGTGTCGTGAAGTGAATCGTGAGTGGACATAGGCTGAAGATAGGCCATCAGCCATCAGCCTGAAATTCCTGTCCAGGGGCCAGCAGTCTCTGGACAGGTGGGAAATCATGGCCAAGAGTGGGAAACGTTCCACTGTGCCAGGCTGAGGGCCTGAGGTGGAGGGACCTCTCAGGTCGGGCTACGGAAGTAGCCAGCTGACCTCTGTGACGAGAGGTCAGTTTCCTACAGTGGCTGCAGGCAGGTACTGTGCTCCCCTTTCCCCTAGCAAGGGAAATCGATATCTTGACCCTGGTAATAGTGAAGAAGTATCTAGTTTCTTACTGTGATGTTGGCTGTAAGGTATTCTAGTAGATTTCTTTTCAAGTTGAGAAGTTTCCTCTCTATTCCTAAGTAGATTCAGAGTTTTTATCATGACCATGGAATGAATTTTGTCAAAAGTTTTTTTCTGCATCTATTTACAGGATCACATGAAGATTTTTTATTTTTTAGTCTGTTTATGTGATTGATTACATCGATATTTTATTTATTATTTTTATTTTATGCATATGAATGCATTGTCTGCATGTATATAGGTGCACCTGGGCCATGCAATGCTCACAGAGGTCAGAAGAAGGCACCAGATTCCCTGGAACTGGAGTTATGGATAACTGTTAGCTGTTATGTGGGTTCTGGGAACTGAACCCTGGTCCTCTGCAAGAGCAGCCAGTGCTCTTAAGTGCTGAACATTCTCTCCAAGCTTTGTACTAATATTTTTGAGACAAGGTCCTTCTCTATATCTCAAGTTCACTGTGTAATCCCAAGCTGAACTTATGATCTTCCTTCCTCCACCTCTCAAGTGCTAAGGTTATAGGTATACCTCTCTATGCCTGGCTTATATTTATTGACATTTTGGTGTTAAACCAGCTTTGAATACTTGGCATGGGCTCCAACTTTTGTGAACATTGCACCTAGATAAGTGTTAGTTCCTTTTCTGTTTCCATACTGTATCGACAAGGTGGATAACTTTACAAAAAAAAGAGGCAGGTGTAACTCACTGTCTTACAGGTTTGAGGGCTTGGTGCTAGCCAGCTTCTGCTCAGCTCTGGTGGAATGACATCACAACAGTGAGGGCAGATGTGGGAGTGACGCATCATATCATGGGACAGGAACCCAGAGCAAGGGAAGAGGCAGTCTCTCTCTTTTTATGACAGCTCATTATCATAAGAATGTACAAGCATTCCCCAAGAACTACTGAGTCCCTTTGGAGTAGTGAGTGCCCCTGGTGACTCCTAAGAGACTCTGCCTCATAGCCCAACCGCTGGGGACCAAGCTTTTAATATCCGACCCGTCAGGGAACAGACATCCTTCCTCCAACCCCCAGCATTTATAGAAGCAAAGTCTTCAAGGCAGCCATCCCTGCCCCAGAGTGTCCCCTCTATCTAATTGCACAGGGATCAAACATGTATGCTTTCCTCTTTTAAACTCTTGGGCCACCATGAGGATGTCTCTTAATCTGTCACACATAGCCTGGATACTGGATTACTGAGATTGTTAGCAGGATTCCCAGGTGATGACAGAAATCTTTGGCTGGGAACAAAATGTCCACACTGAGTATCAGGTAGAACTGTCTGACTGACCTGGCTTCTCCATCAGCCGAGCAGCCACCCTGCTCCTCGGTGGCTCAATTCTGCGTACTTCACCCAGGGAGCTCACACATGCCTGATTCATCTTTGGTTCTCTAAGCCCACCCACTGCTCTGTCCCAACCTTTAATCATTTCCACTTTATTCAGGAGAGACATTGATGCATCCTTGTCTTCTAATTCCAACAACTTGACCAGTAGCAGTACTTGGAGGGGTTCCAGTCTCCGAAGTTTTTCCAGGAACACTTCACCTGGGAAGTATTGGTTCTGGGCCACACGGCATGGGGTTGCCTTGTTCTCTGCACTGAGTGACTGATCATTTACTGTGGCCTGCTGCCAACACCCCCCCCCATTCTCTCCACACGCAGAGAGGACCTCCTTCTTCCCTGTGGTGTGTGGTTAGCATCTTAACATGTAAATCCCAGCATCTGCATATGTTACTGGAAACCCATTTGCCTGTTGTCTGCTATTCTTCCACAGAGACAGTGGCACTTGGGGTTTGAGACCACATCTAATCCCTGATGCTATTTCCTGTAAAATTCCTTCTAATTGTCATCACTTCTCCATCTGCAGGTCCCTAGAACATTCTGGTGGTAATGTTATGACCACAGTTCAGAGTCCTTGTCTTTAATCTTGCCTTTAGTGCATCCTGCAGTGAGGGATTTGCCAGTCCCAGTGGCTGCTGGAGGGGGTCAGCCTGAAGCCGGTCTCTTGAGACCTCAAAGACGGACAAAGCAAAGCTGTGTGGTTCAGCTTTCTTACAGTATACCCATGACCCCTACACATGAGGACAGAGGACTGGACAATCTGGTTTTCACTGGAATGAAGCCTTGGAGGTCTGGCTAAGAGCAGCACTTTTGTTGAGACAGGATTATGCTTAGGACAGCTCAGTGTCAGGTTTGTGTAAGATGGATCTACCTCTGCTGATGGTCACCCCTTCTGCTCTCCTGTGGCCCTAGGGATAGTGTGTGTCCTTCCCTAATCCCCACTTTGAGTATGGGTTCCAGAATCTACATCTGTGAAGATCTCCAGGGAAACTGAAAGTCCTTTCCCACATCACTTGCATCTCTAGAGGGCTCTCCAAACTCCTTGCTTTCAGCCCACAACTCTTTCTCCATCTCACTATGTAGTCCTCATACACTATGAGTTCACTACTAGTCACAGAGTGTTATAGATAACAAATACAAAGCCTCATACAAAGAAGATCATGCCAATTTATTTATAAGCTGCAAACTGACAGGAAAATTGAGCCTAATACACACTCCTGACTTTCATCTCTGCATAAACAAAGTAAGCAACTTACCCATTCCCCCTAAATTGCCTTTGATAATATAGCAGGGGGTTCAAAAAGTTATTAGAAGTAACCTTAATGTTCAAATAATGACTGAAAAATTTAAAGCTAATTTGAACAAAACATAGCGGAGTTAAAAAAAGAAATTTTTAATATCTTATTTTATAAGAAGTCATTTTCCCCCTTAACTCATTATAAAGATTGAAACCCTCTGTGTTAACAATCCCCCATGAGCAAACGTCCTTCTTGGGAATGCAGTTGCCTGTGGCCCAGCTTTGCTGTGGGAGTGTGAAGGTTACAGAGGAGACTCTTCACTCCAGCCCAGGCATGGAGCACTCCCAAGGGTCTTCCCTAGTCCAACTCTGTTCTAAGTCACCCTCTTCAAGGTTACTCTAATCATGACTGCCACGCACACCATCCAGCAGCAAAGGTTTTGCCTTCTCTGAGATCTCATTCCTTATTTTGCTATATTAATTTATTTTCTCATTAGTGACAAAAACATCTGAGGAAAGCAACTTGAAGAAGGAAGGGTGTGTTTGGGCTTATAGCTCAAGGGGGTAAGGTGCATCATTCTGGGGAAATGTATGGAGGCTGAAGGGGACCTCTGGTGACATGGTGTCCACGGTCTGGAAGCAGACAGCCACAAATGCTGGTGCTCAGCTTTGTGTCGCCTTTTCATTCAGTCTGAGAATCCAGCTCATGGGGATGGTGCCACTGACACTAAGGGTGGGTCTCCCCACCTCAAATAACCAAGTCCGGTAGTTCTCTCACAGACATACCCAGAAGTTCACTTCCTAGGTGATTTTAGATTCCACCCAACTGACAATATTAGCTATCACAGTGGCCGGACTTGGTCCTTATCCATCTGAGTCCACAGCTTCTCAAACACTAAGGAGACCTCTCTACTGGAGTAAATGTCCTCCAACCATTACCCCCTTGTTCGCCAGCTGGATAGAAATCCCGTTCTGATCTGAGATCTCCTGAGGCCAGTGGAAGGAAAGCAGGTAGGGAATGGGTGCCTCAGCAAGGCTGATTATTGATCCTTTAATCCAGCTGTCTTTGGCTTGATTGGCTTTTGTGGCTGTGGGGGCGGAGTTATCCTCCCAGCCAGTATTAAAGGTGGGGTTGTGTGACTCTTAAGATCTGAGATCTCCTGAGGCCACCGGAAGGTACCCCCCCCCCCGCCAACTGGGATTATGAAGGCATCTGAAGGAAGTAAGCAAAGCAAGCCTTCAACACAGTGAAGAGGCATTTAGGACTCAGATTGGAATACTTGGAATACAGGCAAGGAGAAGCCCATATGCCAGGATCACGAAGAAGAGACAACACTGGAAAGGGGCAAGATAATCCTGCACCAAGCTCTACCAACCCTATGGAAGACTCCTGCAGTGGGATCCCTCTGGGGATGTCCCAGGACACAGATATCAGAAACACAATTGGGAACATATTTAAAGAACTACAAGATTATAAAGAACAAATCAAAGAACTAAGAAAAGAGAATGAAGAACTCAAGAAGGACCTAGAGAGAGAGAATGACAAGCTCTGGAAGGAAGTAGAAAACACTGAAAAGACCCCATACTGAAAAAGATAAGGAAACCAACCAGCGAAGCAAGAGCTACAAGAAGAATTGAGAAGCTCCAAAAAGAAGTAGAAATATTAAAGAATCAGAAGAGGAAATGAAAAAAGGAAATCAAACTCTCATCCACTCAAGAGGAAAGGAAATGGAAAAAGCCTCAGAAGCAGAATGGAGGAAGCAGAACCAAAGAATATCAGACCTGGAAGATAACACAGAACAACTAAAAACCTCAAGGAAAGATTATGAAAAATTTAAAAATACACAGAAGTTGAACAACCAGGAACTGTGGGACACTATGAAAAGATCAAACCTCCGCATCATAGGAGTAGAGGAAGAAGAATCCAAGAGAATGGTATTGATCAGATCTTCAACAGAATAATAGATGAAAACTTCCCCAAACTTAAAAAAGGACAAACCAATACAATACAAGAACAATAGAACTCCAAACAGACAAGATCAGAAAAGAAATTCTCCACACCACATCATAGTTAAAATGCTAGACACCTGTGATGGTTAATCCTGGGTGTCAACTTGACTGGACTAAGGAACAAATAAGAGAAAAAGGGTCTTCTGATTGGACCGCCTCAACCGGATGGCCCACCCCAATGTGGGTGTTACCTTCTGCCGGCAGGCAGTATAAAAGGCCATGCAGAGGGAGCTGGTCCCTTTTTTTCCTGTGGCTTGCCTCTCTCATCTGGTGAGGTTGTCTTGCTGCTGTGATCAACCTTTCGGATCCAGCTGTACTGAGACCAGCGATCTCCTGGAATCCATCGGGCCTTCAGCATTAGATTGGGACTACTGAGACATCCAGCCTTGCAGGACTGAGCAGTTCCTGGATTCTCTCGGCCTTCCAGTGTGGTGCAGCTACTGTTGGACTCCTTGAACTCTGTCACATGAGCAAATCAATAAATTGTTATAGCTATATATATTCGTCCAGTTTTACTTCTGTTCTTTAGAGAACCTGACTAATACAGATTTTGGTACCAGAAGTGGTTCTAGAGAAACAGAATTGAAAGGATGAATTTCTTTAGTGGGCTTGGTAGCCTCTGGAGCCAGCTCTCCAACCCAATGAAGCCTAGAGTTACTGAAGGCTCTCCTGGTGGCATGAAGAGGAATGATAATCCTTGGTGCAGACTATTTGAACTAATTATGAAGATAGATCCATTTGATTCACCTAACTCACCTCTTGTGAGAAGCAAGGAATTTAGCGACTCTATATATAAAACGTTCGAGAAATTGCGGAAAAATAAGGAAAATAATGATGCTGCTTGTTGCTCCTAGCATGTCTGGATAAACTGATAGAGGAAAATAAGGATCTCGGTGATAAAAATGACCAGCTCCGGATTCAAAACAACAGTTTAAAGGTTTCCAAGTGTGCTCTGGAAGAGAATCTTCTCTCCAGCAGCCAAAGAGCTAAAGCAGCAGAAAATCAAGCTGGAGCCCTTATTATTTGGCTGATTTACAATGCAAATTTAATTCCCAGCCACGAAAAGTGTCAGCAGTTAAAGTGAGAGCACTGGTGGGGAAAGGGTGGAACCCTGAAACTTGGGATGGAAGATGTGTGGGAGAAACCATGATGATGAGGATTTTGAACCCTCGGATTCTGAAGGATTTTCTTTATTGAGGAATTAATCTCCCACTCAGCAGAGAATCCACACCCTGCAGATCCTCCTCCCCACCCTTCCTTAGGAAAAACTAATCCCCCCCTCCCATGGGAGCTAATGTCCCTCAGGGCCCAACAATTGTTGCTTCTAGACCTAAAACCAGATTGAAGTCTAAGCAAGCCCCTCAAGGTGAGATAGAAAGTGGTCCATGAGGAGGTGTGCTATACCCTAAAGAAATTAATGAGTTTGCGGATTCATTCTGGCAGAAGCCTAAAGGAATATGTGTGGGAATGGATTTTAAGGGTGGGATAATGGTGGAGGAATATAAAATTGGATCATACTGAGTTTATCATATGAGCCCACTGAGTAGAGATTCTAGGTTTAACATGGAAGCTCGAGCAGTTAAAAAAGGTGTTAAAAGTTTATTTGAAAGGTTGGCTGATATATTTATTAAAACATGGCCTAATAACAGCGAGTTAGGTAGATGCCTGATATTCTTGGCTTAGTATTGATGAAGGGTTGTGAGGGTCAGAGATGGGCATGCTCGAGTGGATTCGAAGTGTAAAACCACATTCTCCACAATATGAGGACCCAGAGGACATGCCTTCACTGAATTTATAAGATGGAAATACTGAGAGAGACACCAGAAATTTGAAGAGCTTTGTTTTTGCTCTATTTCTTATGCAGATCTTACAGTTGAGAAGTTGTTGCTCACCGCATAATTAAATGTACATGTAATAGGTTTAACAGGACCTCAGGGTAGGCTCAGGTGGCAGACTGAATCACCGAAGACCAGATGAGCGTAGCTACCATAATTATCATAATGGGTGGCAAAGGCAAAACAATACCTATAATGGCATGACCCAAAATGATCTTTGGAATGGCTAATTAATCATGGGTTCCCAGGAACCAAATACATAAGAAGCCTACTAAGTTTTATTTGATCTGTATAAGCAGAAAAGCTCTAGAACAAATGACAGGAAGTCAACATTTGATTTTAGGAGTAGCGAATCCCACCCAGTTAACCAGTTTCCAGACTTGAGACAGTTCACAGACCCAGAACCGATTGAATGAAGGGGTGGCTGGGTTCCAATGAGGAAGGACCTTGTCACAATACCAAAGTTATGCTGTTTGCCTTCCTCCTGTCGTTCCCCAGAGGGACCTGAGGCCTTTTACTAGGGTAACTGTACACTGGGGAAAGAAATAATCAGACTTTTCGAGGCCTATTGGATACTGGTTGAGTTGACACTGATCCCAGGAGACCCTAAAAAGCATTGTGACCCTCTGGTTAAAGTAGGGGCCTATGGAGGTCAGGTGATAAATGGAGTTTTGGCTGAAGTCTGACTCACGGTGGGCCCAGGGTCCCAGAATCATCCTGTGGTATTTCCCCAGTCCCAGAATGTATAATTGGGATAGATATAATTAGAAATTGGCAGAATCCCCACATTGGTTCCCTGACCTGTGGAGTGAGGGCTATTATGGTTGGAAAGGCCAAATGGAAACCATTGGTGTTGCCTCTACCGGGAAAATAGTGAACCAAAAACAGTATCTATCCTGGAGGGATTGAGAGATTAATGCCACTATCAGGATTTGAAAGAGCAGGGGTTGTGATTCCTACACATCTCCATTAACTCTCCAATTTGGCCTGTGCAAAGACAGATGGAACATGGAAAATGACAGTTGACTATCGAAAACTCAACCAAGTAGTGACACAATTGCAGCCATGTACCAGATGTGGTGCCCTTACTTGAGCAGATTAATATGTCTCCTGGTACCTGGTATGCAGCTATTGATCTGGCCAATGCTTTCTTCTCAATACCATTCATAAGGACCACAGAAGAAATTTGCTTTCAGCTGGCAAGGCCAACAGTATACCTTTACTGTCTTTACCTCAGGGTATGTTAACTCTCCAGCCTTGTGCCATACTTAGTTAGAAGTGATCTTGATCACTGACTCTTCACAAAATATCACACTGTGTCCACTATATTGATGATGTTTTGCTGATTGGACCCAGTGAAAGGAGGTAGAGCTAGTTTAGACTTGTTTGGTAAAGCATATGCGCATGAGGGATGGGAAATAAATCCAACTAAAATTCAAGGGCCATCTACCTCGGTGGAGTTTCTAGGAGTTCAGTGGTGTGAGCATGCAAGAGACATTCCTTCTAAGGTAAAGATTAAGTTGTTGCACCTGGCCCCTCCCTCCACCAAGAAAGAACACAACATGTTTGTAGGGCCTTTTGGATTCTGGGAGCACGCACATTCCTCTCTGGGTGTGTTACTATGACCCCATATATCAGGTGATGTGGAAGGCAGCAAAATTTGAGTAGGGCTTGGAACAGGAAAGGCTCTTCAACAGGTCCAGGCTGCAGTGCAGGGTGCTCTGCCCCTAGGGCCATAATGATCCAGCAGACCCAATGGTGCTTGAGGTATCAGTGGAGATAGAGATGCTGTCTGGGTCTTGGCAGGCTCCCATAGGGGAATCACAGTGAGGCCCTTGGGATTTTGGAGCAAGGTCTACCTTCATCTGCAACAACAACTATTCTCCTTTTGAAAGAAGCTCTTAGCCTGCTATTGGGCCTTAGTGGAAACTGAATGTTTGACAATGGGCCACCAAGTCACCATGTGACCTGAGATGCCCATCATGAGTGGGTGTTATCTGACCACCAGACCATAAAGTAGGATTGCACAGCAACAGTCCATTGTCAAATGGAAGTGGTACATACGGGACAGGGCCCGGGCAGGCCCTGAGGGCATGAGCAAGCTACATGAAGAAGTTGCCCAAATGCCTATGGTTCCACTCCTTTTACAATGCCTTGTGCTTAAAGATGCACCTATGGCTTCAAGGGTTTGCCCTATGATCGTTGACTGAGGAAGAGAAGATAGGCCTGGTTTACTGATGTTCTGCATGCTATGCAGGCACCACCCAGAGGTGGACAGCTGCACGCATTACAGCCTATTTCTGAACAAAAACCCTAAAGGACACTGGTGAAGGAAGTCTTCACAGTGGGCAGAACTTTTGGGCAGTGCACATGGTTTGCTTTTTGCCTGGAAGGAGAAATGGCCCGAGGTTCGATTATATACTGATTCATGGGCTGTAGCCAATGGTTTAGCTGGATGGTCAGGGACTTGAAGGAGCATGAACTGGAAAATTGGGAGAAAACATTTGGGGAAGAAGTATGTGGATAGAGCTCCTGAATGGTCAAAAGATGTGAAGATACTTGTGTCTCATGTAAATGCTCATCAAAAGTGACTCAGCAGAGGATGAGTTTAATAATCAAGTAGATTGGATGACTGTTCTGTGGATAGTCAGCCTCTTTCTCCAGCTATCCCTGTTGTTGCTCAATGGGCCCATGAACAAAGTGGTCATGGTGGCAGAGATGGGGTTATGCATGGGCTCGACAGCATGGACTTCCACTCACAAGGCTGATCTGGCTACGCTGCTGCCGAGTGCCTGATTTGCCAGCAGCAGAGACAAACATTGCAACCCTCCGATATGTGCTATTCCCGGGGTGACCAGCCAGCAACCTGGTGGCAGTGACTACATTGGACCCTTCCATCATGGAGGGGACAGCGTTTTGTCCTTACAGGAATAGATACTTATTCTGGTTATGGATTTGCCTTTCCTGCATGTAATGCTTCTGCCAAAACTACCATTCAGGGACTTACGAGAATGCCTTATCCAATGTCATGGTTTCCTCACGCATGCTTCTGACCAGGAACTCACTTCACAGCCAAAGAAGTGCGACTGTGGGCCCATGGTCATGTATCCACTGGTCTTACCATGTTCCCCACCACCCAGAAGCAGCTGGTTGAGAGAACGATGGAATGGCCTCTGAAGACACATGTTACAGCGCCAATTAGGTAGCATACCCTGGAGGGCTGGGGCGGCAAGGTTCTCCGGCAGCAGTATATGCTTTGATCAGCGTCCACTATATGGTACTGTTTCTCCTATAGCCAGAATTCATGGTCCAGGAACCAAGGGGTGGAAGTGGGAATGATTCCACTCACTCACCACTAGTGACCCAGTAGGAAAATTTTTGCTTCCTGTACCCAGACCTTGCGTTCTGCTGGTCTAGATGTTTTGGCTCCAATGGGGGAGTGCTTTTGCCAGGAGACACGCAAACGTTCATTGAACTGGAAGTAGACTTCCCCCTGGCCACTTCGGCGCTTCTACTGCCTTTAAGCAACAGGCTAAGGAAGGAATACAGTAGTAGGAGGAGTGATTGATCCAGACTACCATGGGGAAAATGGACTTTTTTCTCCACAATGGGGCAAGGAAGATTATGTCTGGAAGCGGAGGAGATGCTGTAGGGCGCCTTCTGGTGCTACCATTCCTATGATTAATGTCAATGGAAACTCCAACAACCCAAACAGACAGGACAATAAATGGCCCAGACCCTTCAGGGATGAAGGTATGGGTCACTCCTCCAGGGAAAGAGCCAATATGCAGAGGTGCTTGCTGATGGTAGAGGAAATACAGACTGGTAGCGAAAAGGTAGTCATAAATATCAGCTGAGGCCATGGGACCAGTTGCAGAAACGTGGATTATAATAGATATTAACTTTTGTCCTATTTGGTTAAGAATGTGGATACTTGTGTTGATCCCTTTTGAATGTGCAACAGACGATATGTGTTAAGTGTTGTCGTATTTAGGTTATTAGATACTTGAGGACTAATTTCTTCTCAAGGACATTACCACCTACTCTAAGAATACAATGCTTTGCTATTGCACATGAGATACTTATAACATGTTAGGTGGAATTATGACCCTGCCATCGTTTGCAATTGACATTTAAGCAGAGGCTATTTATTGGGTGTCAAGTTGACAAGGGGTGGACTTGTGATGGTTAATCCTGGGTGTCAACATGACTGGACTAAGGAAACAAATAAGAGAAAAGGGTCTTCTGATTGGGACACCTCAACCCAGATTAGCCCACCCCAAATGTGGGTGTTACCTTCTGCCAGCAAGCAGTATAAAAGGCCACGGCAGAAGGAGCTGGTCCCTTTTTTTCCTGCGGCTTGCCTCTCTCATCCAGTGAGTTTGTCTTGCTGCTGTGATCAACCTTTCGGATCCCAGCATGTACTGAGATCGGGGTAGATCTCCTGGAATCCATTCGGGCCTTCAGCACCATATTGGGACTACTGAGACATCCAGCCTTGCAGACTGAGCAGTTCCCTGGATTCTCTCGGCTTTTCCAGTGTGGTGCAGCTATGTTGGACTCCTTGAAACTCTGTCACATGAGCAAATCAATAAAATGTATATAGCTATATAATTCGTCCTGTTACTTCTGTTTCTTTAGAGAACCTGACTAATACAACACCCAAAACAAGACAAAATCCTTAAAGCCACAAGAGAAAACAACAAGTGATCTATAAGGGAAACCTATCAGAATCCTACAACTGACATCTCAAAACACCAACTATGAAAGCAAGAAGAACCTGGAGCAAAGCATTCCAGTGTTAAGGGACAATAGATGCCCAACCCAGTATTACTATACCCAGCAAAAATGTCAATTATAGTTGAAAGAGAAAAAAAACAACATTCCATGACAAAAACAAATTGAAAAAAATACATTCCGAAACACCCTTCAGAGAATATTGAAGCATTCAAAGAACAGAAGAAAGGAGCCAACAACAACCCCAGGCACCTAGAAAAAACTCATAAAAGCATAACTGCAGAAGTAGAAACCAAACCCAAACCCAAATGGATAATAAGGCAAAGGAAGCAACACAAACCTATCAGTCATTAACCTTAAATATTAATGGACTTAAATTCCCCAATCAAAAGAATAGACTGGGAGATTGGATTAGGAAACATGAATCCATGATATGCTGTCTACAAGAAAACACATCTTACCTTCAAGGACAGGCACCACCTTAAAGTGAAAGGGATGGAAAAAATATTTCCAAGCAAATGTACCAAAAAGAAAGCAGGTGTTGCTATTTTAATATCAGACAAAAATAAAACTTCAAAGAGTAAAAGATCAGAAGAGACAAAAGGGCCATAACATTCTTTATCAAAGGAACAAATTCACCAAGAAAGATTTCACAATTATGACTATATTATGCCCCAAATTCTGGTGCACCAAACTTTTAAAGACCAATTCTCCAGGACCAACAAGTCACAGATTAACCCCAGTACATCATAGTAGGAGATTTCCATACCCCTCTGAGTCCTTTGGATAGGTCAACAGGACAATGAGTAAATGGAGAGACATCTGAACTGAATGATATGATACACAAATGGACCTCATAGACCTCTTCTACCAAAATTCTATCCTAATACCATCCACTTTTTCTACTCAGGCCCCACAGAACATTCTCCAAAATCGACCACATACTGGGACACAGAAGAAAAACTCCACAATAACAAAGATTGAAATAATTTCATTGCATTCTATCAGACCACAGTGCATATAAAGCTCAACATCAACACCAGGGCCAGCCTCTCTGCCTCAAGAACACATGGAGACTAAACAACACACTCTTGAAAATGAATGGGTCAAGGAAGGGATAAGAAAGAAATAAAAGCATTCCTGGAACTGAATGACAATGACAATACAACAACACAACAAACCCTATGGTATACCTTCAAAAGCAGTCCTAGAGGGAAGTTTATAGCCCTAGGTGCCTACATTAGAAAAACCGGAAAGAGCACAAGTAAATGATCTACACTGCAGCTAAAACACTTGAGAGGCCAACAACAGATGAACCCCAAATGCAACAGACAGGAAGAAATACACAAAATCAGAGCAAAGAATCATTTGAAATAGAAACAAAGAAAAACCATATAACAAAATCAATGAAGCCAAAAGTTGGTTCTTTGAAGACTAAACAAGATAGACAGACCCTTAGCCCAGTTAACCAAAAGAAAGAAGGAACAAAACCCAATCAATACACTCTGTGATGAAAAGGGGAATAACACAACAGACAAGAAAAGATCCAGAAAATCATATGGGAATATTACAAAACCTATATTCTACCAATTTGAACACCTAGAAGAATGGACGATATCTGAAATCCTGGGAATCACCAAAGCTCGACCAAGAAGAGATCGCAGCTTAAAACGACCCATAACATATGAAGAAATAGAGGACGTATTAAGAAAGCTTTCAACTAAAAAAAAGCCCAGGCCCAGATGGTTTCACAGCAGAATTCTATAAAAATTTCAAAAACGACCTACAACCATTATTACTGAAACTGTTTAGAAATATCAGAGGAATTCTCCCAAATTCCTTCTATGAAGCCAGCATCACTCTATACCAAAACCAGGCAAAGATACAAACTAAAAAAGGAGAATTATAGACCCTCTCCTATAACACAGATGCCAAAATTCTAAACAGGATAC
This sequence comes from Rhizomys pruinosus, assembly GCA_009823505.1. Lineage (NCBI taxonomy): Eukaryota > Metazoa > Chordata > Mammalia > Rodentia > Spalacidae > Rhizomys > Rhizomys pruinosus. The sequence continues at coordinate 4,040,891 of VZQC01011939.1, read as the reverse complement.
TGGCACGCGTATACAGACACCACATCAAGAAGATCATCCATTCATGACCAAATTGGATCATACCAGAGATGCAGGGATGGTTCAAAATATGAAAATCAATAAACATCATCCAAACACATAAACGGAATCAAAAGACAAAAAACCACACCCTCATCTCAATTGATGCTGAAAAAGCCTTGACAAAATCCAGCATCCCTTCATGCTTAAAAGTCCTAGAAGGAATTGGGTTGGGGGATCCTTCCTCATGTAATCAAAGCATATACAGGAAACCCACAGCCAATATTATCCTAAATGGGGAATGACAGAAACATTCCCTTTAAAGGTAGGAAACTCATCAAGGCTGCCCCCTCTCACCACTTCTCTCCAATATAGTGCTTGAAACACTTGCTGAGCAATAAGGCAAGAAAAAGAAATTAGGAGTACTAATTGGAAAAGAGGAAGTAAGCTATCCCTATTTGCTGATGATATGATTGTTTACTTAAGGGATGCTAAAAAACTCCACTAGAAAACTCCAGAAATGATTAACAGTTTAGCAAAGCGGCCAGGATACAAAATTACACTTTAAAAAATCAATGCCCTTTCTTTACACCAAGAATAGCAACTAGAGAACAGATTCAAAAGAGACTTTCCCACTCACAATTAGCCTAAAACACAATAAAATATCTCAGGAAAACACCCAAATCCTAACTCAAATCGATCCACCAAGCCTCTCTACAACAACAATTTTAAACCTTAAAGAAAAAACATTGAAGAAGCATCAGAAGAAGGAAAAACCTCCTATGCTCCTGGATTGGGAAATATTAACAATGTAAAATGTCCATTTTACCGAAACTCTTGTGTAGATTATGCAATTCCAATCAAATCCCTAAGAGTTTCTTCAAAAGCTTGGAACAAAGTTTAAATTCATTTGGAAAAACAAAAGACCCTGAATAGCCAAAAACAACCCTGAGTGAAAAGCTATGCACAGGGGATCTCTATATCAGACTTCAACTATACTACAGGGTTATAGTCATAAAAAAGCCTGGTACTGGTACAAAAACAGACCTGTTGCACAATGGCACAAAACCAAAGATCCAAACCTAGACACACAATTCAGCCATCTTTATTTGACAAGGGGCCAAAACATCCACAATGGAAAAAGACAGCATTTTCAGCAAGTGGTGTTGGCAAAACTGGATCACCACTTGTAGAAGAATGAAATTAAACCCTTACCTCTCGCCCTGTACAAAAGTGAACTCCAGATTGATCAAAGACCTCAATGTAACCCTAAACTCTGAAGGTGATGAAGAAAAATTTGCAGCAGACTACAAGACATAGGCTTAGAAAAGACTTCCTAAATCAACAAAGCAGCTGCTTAAGAATTAAGGTCAGAATTGACAAATGGGATCTCAAAACTCAAAAGCTTTTGTACATCAAAAGAAACAATCAAGGAAGTGAAGAGAAATCCACAGAGTGGGAGGAAACCCTCACACAGAACATCTGACAAAGCATTGATTCCAGAATATATAAAACTACTCAAAAAACAAAGAAAAAAAAAAATGACCCACTCATAAATGGAGCAAAGAACATGAATAGAGACCTCACAAAGTGAGGAAGTTGAGCGATGGCTGAGAAACACCTTAACGAAGTGTTCCACATCACTATCATACGGAAATGCAAATCAAAACCACTTTAAGATATCATCTTACTCCAATAAGACTGGCTAGGATCAAGAAAACAAATGATACCAAGTGCTGGAGAGGTTGTGGGGAAAGGGGAACATTCATCCACTGCTGGAGGGAATGTAAACTCATATAGCCACTATGGAAAGCAGTGTGGAGAACCCTTGGAAGACTTGGAATGAACTTTCCATCCGACCCAGCCATACCACTCCTGGGCATGTACCCTCAAGACTCACCCCACCATAGAAATACATGCACGACTATGTTTATTTCAGCTCTCTTCACAATAGCAAGGAGCTGCAACCAACCCAAATGCCCTTCAACTGATGTGTGGATAGAGAAAATGTGGTACATCTACACAATGGAGTTCTATGCAGCAGTAAAAAAGACGACATCATGAGCTTTGCAGGAAAATAGAGGACATCATGCTGAGTGAAGTAACACAGTCCCAGAAAAACAAATGACGAATGGTATCCCTCATCTGTGGATGCTAGTGCCAATTACCTAGTTGTAAGTATTTCTTTTGCACGGCCCCCTGAGCTTTTGTCCAAAGCAGCTGGGCGTAATGCATATTGGAAACAACAGCAACAACAACAACAACAACAACAACAACAACAGAAAGGACTGCATCAAAGAACTAACTGAAACAGTGAACTTCTTCTCAAAACAGTCAACTTCCTCATGGAGAATATTGAGAAAGACTGAGAAAGAGATGAAAACCATGTTTGACAGAATGCATTAGCTCTAGTGGGGTGGGGGAATGGGTGGGAACATGGGTCTAGATTTGTTAAAAAAATAAAAATAAGTGTATGTAAAAAATAAAATAAAATAAAAAGAAACATAAAAAAAAAAAAAGAAATCCAGTTCTGTCTCTATCACCACCCAAGTAGCAGACCTCCTCTTCCTCAGCTCAGGCACCTGAGGGATCCTGCAGGCCAGGTGACTCAAACAGCAGGCAGCAGCTTCCTCACAGCTTGGACGATGAAGTCCAAGCCTGAGGAGCAAGCAGGAGTTCCCCGGAGGCTGCTCCCCGTGGCCCCAGTTGGAACTTTTGCCTTGTGTCTGTCTCTTCCATACCCCCTCATTCTATCTCTCTTCATCTGTATGGAGCTACTAATGCTACCCTGTGACCTTATTTTACCTCCGTTGTGTCTTTAGCGATCCCATCTCTATATACAGCCACATCAGTGCTCAGAGCCTCAGAATATGAATTTGTGAATCACAATTCAGTTCACAACTCCTCCTCTCTAACTTCACAGAATACCTCTGAGTGTGTGTGTGTGTGTGTGTGTGTGTGTGTGCATGCACGTGTGTGTGACCTGCACATGCCAATGTTTGTATATGTGTTTGTCTGAGTCTCTTTGTGCATCTGTGTATTTCCCTGTCTGTGTATATGTAAGTGACACTTGTGTTTGCTTAAAGTGTGTCACTTTAGGTGGGGAAATGTCTCAGGCAGGAACAAGTCTTATTAGGCATGTAAAGGCTCTAAATATTTGTACCCTGGCCCTGGGACTATGGAAAAGGACAGGAGATAGGAAGGAAGGGCAAGAAAGGGGCAGCAATCAGCACCAGGCAGGAGCTGGAGTGGCCCTGACTGCACACTATGGGACCTGATTACCAACCAGGTGTGACTTCGGCTTAGCAGCTCTGAAAAGCGCAATCAGCTCTAAAATTGGAGCTGGTGCTGCTTGTGCTCTGACTGCCATGTGGCGTCTGTGTGCGTGCTGTCTTGCTCTCCTCTGGCCCCAGGCAGGAAGAGATGGCAGAGCACAGGAATCCATAAGTGTTTTATCAGTTTACATGATTTTTCCTAGTCCAAATGAGCAGTAATGTTCCCCATCAACCTATGTGATCTCTTTCCTATTCTGAATGAGAAATGATGTCAGACATGGTAAGGAATGTAGAGAAGACTGCAAGAGGGGAAGGTACCTGAATGTAGGAAAGTCACAGGAGTGTGGGTGACCAGGAGGGCTTCTAACCTGAGCAGGAAGGTGTCCATTCTTGTTCCTAGAGTGAGGTCTTGTGCTGGGAAGAGTTTGGGTCCTACAGAGGTCATGTGACCCTGGAGTCATGCCCCGGCTCTGGCTCACTGTCCCAGACCTGAAGAAGAGTTCCACAGGCCCACAGAGCCTCACCTGACTGCACATGGCCTTCCTAAGGGGGTGGAGGATGAGCCAGATGCCGTGGTTGCCCTAGCTTTGTCCCGCACACGCTAAGGATCACTCCTTTCCTTTGGTGCTACAGCCCCAAGAATGCCATCTTGACATCACCTGTGCTTTGCATAGTTGGCACTAAAGTGCAGGAGCTTTTCTTCGAGACCTGGAGCCAAGCCGCCTGGAATTGGGAAAGGAAGGATTTCAAGTGAGACAATTTCCAGAGGCAAATTCACTGCCACTTTGGGTCCTGCTTGGTGGGCAGCAGGCACACTCCTGGCCATGTGCGGACTGAGATCTGCCTGAGACTCCCAGAGCCTCTGTGGCTGTTTTCACCCACAGGAAAGGCCAGGTCTCTCTGGAGACACTGCCCAGCCTCCATTCTTCTCTGCTGCCTCCAGGCATCCTTTTATCTGTGGGATCTCTGCTGCCAAATCTCACTGGGATAGCCTGGAGGGAGGTGACTTGAGTCAGTTCCAGGTAGAGGCTAGTCAGTCTCACCCACCTGCCTGCCTCACCTACCCACCTGTCTACCTGTGTCACTTCTCTACCTAGCCACCTGTCTACCTGTATTACTTCTCCACCTAACCACCTGGCTACCTGTGTCACCTCTCCACTTACCCACCTGTCTACCTACACACCTACCCTCCTATCTACCTACACACCTGCCCACCTACACACCTGTGCACCTGTCCACCTGAGTCACCTACCCATCTACACAGTTGCCCACTTATGCTCCTACCCACCTGCCCACCTGCCTCATCTACCCACATGCCCACCTGTTTCTCCTCCTCACTGATCCACCTGGTCACTTGCCAAGGCTGCATCTCACATTCTCACACAGTGAGAATTTATCAAAGACATGATATCCCGTGGGGGAGACCTATATGTAGACCCCTGCAGCATACATACAAAGGGCTGACATTCCTGATATCCTGAGGTAGGATTCACAAAACTGCTTGGGGATGACAGAGAGGGGCATTGGGAGAGGACTGGCTGGAAGGCTCTGGTCTGCTTAGGTATGCAAGTATCTGGGACACTCAGTTCTGTATGAAGAGGAAAGTGCAGTGTGGTGACTCACAGGGACCTGAGGATGCATAATGTCCATTGGGCAGCCAGGGAGCTTCTCCCAGGGCCTGCAGAGGTTTAAGAGTTGTCGGCGGCAGATGTCAGGCAAGGCTTCAAGCAACATTCAGTGCTTAAGGGCTCACCACCATTGAAACCTCAGAACTCCATGAACCTTGTCCCTAGCAGCTCACGTACCACAACCTTTGCCTCTGCCCAAGGATTTTACCACGAGCACACTCAGCATGTCATAGAGAGATGTCTTGACCAGCAGCAACAGGGCTCAGTCATACTTGCGTATGGTAATTCTCAAGGAGTTTGACTCCAATCACAGACTCACACACCTCACAAATCTGCTTTATCTAGAGCTAAGGTTCTATAGAGCACTTGCCTAGCATGTGGGTGGCCCTGGATTCAATCCTCATCACATGAAAAAAAAAAAACTATCTAAAAAGTAAATCTGCTTAATCTGGATTAAAGGGGTCAGATACATGGCACACTCATGCCAGCCCCGGGCACACGCCCCCTCTTACGTTCACACCAGGTGATATCAGCACCCTGTGCTTCTAGTTGGTCCCTAGAAACACAATAGATACTCAGAGGTGAGCAGTGACACCTGGGGAGGACAGTGAGCTCTGGGATCCAGGTGTGACCTATGAGATCACCTGCAGCTACTGCTTGCTGTCTCTGGGGCCAGGCAGGCAGGGTCACATGCCAAGATTGGCCACAGGTGACAGAGATGCATTTGATGGTGATGCATGCATAGGAAGGCACTGTGCGGAACAAGGATCCACATCTACCATAGCTGCCCATGTTCCAGGTCTGCTCTGAGTGTTCCTGACATTTCCTTGCTGACCCTCATAGACACCATGTGGGAGATGCTCAGTACGTAGCTTTCTTAGTGTTCCATCTTGCTTCTCTAATGTGATAAAACACTGGCCTAAAGCAACGTGGGGAGGAAAGGGTTTATTTAGCTTACAGGTCCATCAAGGGAAGCCAAGGCAGGAACCTGGAGGCAGGAACTGAGACCGTGGAGGAGCACTGCTTACCTGCTTGCTCCCTCTGAGTTCCTTATGCAGTGCAGGCCCACCTGTCCAAGGATGGCACCAATCACAGTGGGCTGGGCCTCCTACATCAGTTAGCCAGTCTCGGTGGGCTGGGCCTCCTACATCAGTCAGCCAGTCATGGTCGGCTGGGCCTCCTACATCAGTTAGCCAGTCACGGTGGGCTGGGCCTCCTATATCAGTCAGCCAATCACGGTCGGCTGGGCCTCCTACATCAGTCAGTCAGTCACGGTGGGCTGGGCCTCCTACATCAGTCAGCCAGTCACGGTGGGCTGGGCCTCCTACATCAGTTAGCCAATCACAGTGGGCTGGGCCTCCTACATCAGTTAGCCAATCACAGTGGGCTGGGCCTCCTACATCAATTAGCCAGTCACGGTGGGCTGGACCTCCTACAATCAATTAACAATCAAAATACACCTCACAGACATGCCCATAGGCTAAGCCAATGGAGGAAATGCCTCAGGTGACGTTTCTTCTCCCTAGATAACTCTAGTTTACGTCAAGTTGACAGAAACTAACTAGAACACTAAGTATTTGTGAGTCAAAACTGATGAACTCAAGCTCCTGTGAGAAAATGCATAATTCGGTCATACTTTAAAGAGGGAGGGCTCCACTCTGGAGATGAACAGCTGAGACCAAGCCAAGACCAAGACCCACCATTTACTTACCTGGGCGAATACAGGCAGTACCAATCATGGTGACATCTCCCTGGCCCATCATTTAGTTTTCTGGGATGCTGTGATCAGTTACTGCACAGGGGGTGTGGGGAAGCCCAAGGCAAGATGTGTGAAGACTCTGGGAACTCCAAGTGTTCCTTGGTCCCTGACTGACCACATTCCCCAGTCTCCATGTGATTATGCTGCACCCATCTTCCCTCTGTGTATTGGGATCTAGATTTTTCAATTCTTATACAGACACCGGCTGTAGTGTGTTCCCAAGTGATGTCACACACCAGACAACAGTGGCCAGATTTGGACATCTCATCAGAGACAGTCCCAAAGGCCAGGAACCATACTGTGCAGGCAGCAACAGGTAACTAATATAGCTGCTAAAGAGACTGTGTGGCTCTTAAACCGGATATTAGACACAAAGGGTGCAGCGGATTTTTCCTCACCCAGTGCTATTTGGCAATCGTGTGTTGGCAACTGGGTGATGGACTGGATGAAGGGTTTCCTGCCATGGGAGCATGCTGAAAACAGCTAGCAAAGAGGCATCCAGGGAAGAGGAGGCTCCTCCCCATCATCTTCTACCTTTCCTGCTTGGCAACCTTCCAAGTAGCCATGCCTCCCAGGTGAGTTAGCCCAGGCTCTTTGGGGTGGCCACTGAATACACTGAGGCATTATGGGAAGAAGCTACACACTGAGCAGTTGGGTGGAAGCTCTACATGGCAAGTGTTTATAAGCACTGTCCAACATGGACCCTGAACACAAGGCGCACAGTCCCCTGAGGGGCCCAGGTCAGTGCTTATTCATCTGCCCTTGTGGACTGGGGCTTGCTCAGAAGTTCATGAGATATCAGCATGATGTCACCCAGGTCCAGATGGTGTGGATGGGCCTCCACCTCAGTGTGGTCCCGCTCGCTCCACTGTGAACTAGCTGAGAGGCCTATCCTTTCGGAGAGTGGGCAAGCAGGGGACCCAGTGCAAAGTGAGTTTTCTAAGCAAACCAGTGGTTTCATTGGCCTCAAGATTCAGTTAGACCTTCTGACCACCATTCCTTCCCTGCTCAGTGGTCCAGGACCCATCTGCCATGACCTAAACCAAAGGTTATAGAGCAGCACTAGGGTCCATGTGAAGATGGGCCGGGACCGATGCTGCTCGCACTTAACTATACCTGGGGAACTCTTTGTGATGTCTCCTTTTGCTGTCTTATTCACATGCTGCCTTACCCATGGCCCAGTGATGAACAGTAAGCTTGGCTCACCAGTGTGGTGAGATCTGCAGTCTTTCTAAAGGCAGATGCTGTTTGCATTCACTCCACCTGGGTTTTGTTGTGTGTTTATTTTTTTGCCAGCTTCCTAATCAGTGTTGAGTTTGTTGGAAGGCCCAGTCCCCAGCTCTGATGCAGTAACACCAGAGAGGAATCAGATACATGCTGTCCAGTTAAAGAAATGAAACAGGATATGGAGGATGGGGAGCTGCATAAACTTATAAGCCAGAGGGGTCTTCTGGGTGTGCCTCACCCAGTGAGGAGCCTGCATGGCCACTTGCATGGCGCCTTGTGGACCAGGGAGAAGCAGACAGCTTAGGAGTGCAGGGAGCTTCCCATGCAACAAGACCTGCATTCTGTTGCTGGCTGAACACTGGAGTAGTTGATCCCCAAACTCAAAATATCTCACAAAATTGTGATAGCAAGACAGAGCGCTCAGGAAGTAAGGAGCTACTGTGTGTGTGTGTGTGTGTGTGTGCTGTAGTATGTGTATATGTGGTGTGTATTGTATAAATATGTGTGTTTATGTATGATGTGTATGTATTTTATATATGTATGTGGTATGTGTCTATGTGTGGTATATAGTATGCATATGTATGATATGTACTGTACATGTGTGTGGTGTGTGTGTTAGGTGTGTGTGTTAGGTGTGTGTATGCTATGTGTATGATATATATATATATATGTATATATATATATATGGTGTGTATAGTGTGGTGTATGATCTGTATGGGTCTATGTGCTGCATATATGGTGTGTACATGTTATGTGTATGGTGTTGATTTGTGTGGTTTGTGGTGTTTATGTGGTCCCTGGTTTGTGGTGTGTGAAGTGTGTGTGGTGTATAGGGTATGTGTGTATGGTGTTTATTTGTAAGGTGTAGTATGTGTGTGATTTGTGGTTTGGTGTGTGCACATGTATTATATGTGGTATCTGTGTGTGTGGGTATGTTTGTATGGGGCGTGCGTATGTATGTGGTGTGTGGTATGTATGTGAAATGTATGTGGTGTGTGGGGTATGTGTGTATGGTGTTTGCGTGTAGGGTGTGGTATGAACACACTGAAATGTAGCTGCCATTTCATCTTGCAGTCCCACTGATGGGTTCTTATCTAGGAAAATGAGATCAGCATCCTGGAGATATCACCACTCCAGTGTTCAATGTGGGAATATTTTTTTTTAATTTTTTTTTTAATTTTTATTTATTTCGGTATGTGTATGAATGTACTGTCTGCATGCAGGTGTGTGCACCCGTGTCGTGCAATGCCGCGGAGGTCAGAAGAGGGTGTCGGATTCCCCTGGAACTGGAGTTCTCCTGGAATTGGAGTTTCAGACGGTTCTCCACCGCCATGTGGGTGCTGGGGATCGAACCTGGGTCCTCTGTAAGAGCGGTCGGCGCTCTTAACCGCTAGGCCATCTCTATTTTTAAGAGCAGAAAGGCATGAATAACCCAATGTCTTCTCACAGGTGAACAGATTAAATAAATGTGGTGTAACCTCACAATGAACTGTCATCCAGCCATAAAAAGAAGGAAACCCCACATCTTCAACAGCATGGATGAGCACAGAGAACACGCAAAGTGAAATACAAACAATGAAACACATGTTACCCAGTCTCACACATGGAATCGAAAATCATTGAGCTCAGAATACCAAAGAGAAGCAAGGGAATGCCTTGGGCAGGAGCAACAGGCCAAGTTACCTGTTGTGTCTCACAGTGAAAACAACTATTTTTTTTTAAATTTTTTTTTTATTTCTGTATATGTATGAATGCACTGTCTGCATGCAAGTTTGTGCACCCGTGTCGTGCAATGCCGCGGAGGTCAGAAGAGGGTCTCGGATTCCCCTGGAACTGGAGTTCTCCTGGAATTGGAGTTTCAGACGGTTCTCGGCCGCCATGTGGGTGCTGGGGATCGAACCCGGGTCCTCTGCAAGAGCGGTCAGTGCTCTTAACCACTAGGCCATCTCTCCAGCACGAAAAACAACTATTAGTAAGTAATGTGTTCTTTCTTTGTTTTGATAAAAAGTTTCATGTAGCCCAGGTTGGTCTCAGATTCACTGTGTGGATGAGGCTGGTCTTGATTTACTGATTCTTCTGCCTCTATTTCCTAAGTGCTGAGGTTACAGGTCTGTGCCACCATATCCAGCTTAATAGTATATTCTTTATTAGAAACTTTCTATGAAAGTAGACCTTATGTGTCTTCTCTAAAGACACAAACACAAAAATAGCAACTGTATATGATGGTGGATGTTTTGATCTGATAATTAACTTGATTTTTATAATCATTTCATAGCATATACATATATTGACACCCACCTTTTAAAATGTTAAACTTTGATTTGTTAGTAATACCTCCATAAAGTTGAAAAATAAGAAGGAACCTTTACAAATAAAATTAATTTAATATATCTATTATGCATGACTAATTAAATTAAGCATTTAAAAATAATCCAGTAGATGAAAAGTCAATCAGTCATGATTGAAAAAGGAATGAATGACGTTAAAGATCTGTTAAAAGTTATATACATGAAAATACGTAATTGCCACTTGGCATGTGAATAGACCAAGGCTTTGAATGCAGCTGACTGGGGTTCCAAGGAGAAGACAGAGGAAACGGAAACCGCAACAGTTTTTGATCAGATAATTCCTGAAGAGTTTTGAGAAATGAGAGATACAACGGCAGAGACTCAAAGAGCTCCTAGTCCTTGCCTCCTTTCAGTAAATGACACTGCAGAGCAACAAACAGAGGCAAAGAGGGCAAGGAGGAAGAATGAGAGTGTGACGGATGCCCTCAACACAACAGCCGAGTGTCTGCAAAATGCCCCGAGAAGGCACTACTACTCAGCCAAAGATCCTCCAGGTACCGGAAGAAACAGGGATGCCGTCAGGTAAGAAAAACAGGAGTGTTCACCAAGAGCTCGAACCTCAAATGCTCCTGAATAAAGGTCCCAAAGTGGCTCTTTTTTATTTTTTAATTAATTTATTATTTTTTGTTTTATTTTTATTATTTATTTATTTATTTATTTATTTATTATTTTTATGTGCATGCAGGTTGGTGCACCTGTGTCATGCAATGCAGCAGAGGTCAGAAGAGGGCATCGGATTCCCCTGGAACTGGAGTTAAAGACGGTTCTCAGCCGCCATGTAGGTGCTGGGAATCAAACCCGGGTCCTCTGTAAGAGCTCTTAACTGCTGAGCCATCTCTCTGGCCCCTCAAAGTGGCTCTTAGATAAGCACACGTAAACTCCCAAATTTTAAGCATGCAAATCAAAACAAACACCGTCTGAATATGTTAAGAAACAGAATAGTAATTAATATGGGAATCAGAAGAGGACATATTTTGAAATCTCAGAGAACGATAGCATAAGGGAAATGATGGTGATTAAAGTTAGAATGTTTTCCTATCAGTGTGAAGATATTCCTTAATTTGGATTTTAAGTTTAGAATATGAATAAGAATTACAGAAATTAATAAATAAAACAGATACAAATTTGGTGTAGTAGAGAGAAAGTTAGGAAATGGAGAGCTCAACCCAAATAAAGAAAAGAGAAAAACAAGACCGAAGCAGCAGAGAGCAGATAGAGTCCAACATGATGAAGAGATGGACAAGGTCAGTGAATGGATTGCTGCTGGCACAGGGAGTTATAGGAAAGACTAGACAGGGGCTGTGTTAGCTGTGTGGGTCTGGTTGTCCCCACGTCAACAGATACGAGTCTGTAGACCAGACTGATGAGGCGATTCCTCAGTTGAGGCTTTCTCTTCCACCATGTAAGTTATCAACAGTCCACTTCTTCAGATATGGCTCTCTGACAGTGAGTATTAGTGCCATCTAGAACACGTCAGGGGATTTTCTTCATAAGGTGCCAGACTATAAAGACCAGACCAAGTAAGGTCTTTGTTCTGAGTGAGGAAGAGGTTAGAAATGCAGAATTGTGGACCCATGCTTACACCTCCCAAGTCAGAGTTTGAGTTTTAAAATGACTCTCAGGAGATTTCTGTGAGTAATAAAGTTTGAGAAGCAGATGACTTATTAGCCCACATCAACTAAGGTGGAGTTCCTTCTTGTATTTATGATCCTTAAGTTGATTTGGTTGAGATATTTAGCACTTCCCTTGCTGTGATCTGTGGCCTGAGCTACCATGTAAAGCAGTTCACAAACCATAAAGACACAAATCTGGATAGTTCTTTCTGTGAACAAATCACAGGATCCAAGAATATACAGGCTGTGAACCCTTTCCTCTGAGCTCTGAGAGTGATGGAAATCTGGTGACCCACTGTGCTTAACTGACCCGGAAACAGCTTTGCACTTAATTTTAATTTGCTATGGGTGGCAACAGTGTTCTTTTTCTGGAGAAAAAAGCAGCAAGTCCTCACAGAGGTGAAGGGCTACGTCTGCGATTGATGGCAGAGAATCTAGGGTGAGGGCAGGCTGAGCCTGCAGAGCTAGACGCCATCTTTCTGCGAGGGGCCCGGGGGCGGGGGTACTCCTCCCATCATCCCCTAGATTTCTCCAGAGGCTGCTGGGTTGGCTTTGTGGGGTGCTGCAGGGAGAGGGACTCCCAGGAGATAGGGACACTCTCAGAAAATTTTGTTTAGAAAAGGAAAAAGTTTTCTTAGCTATCCCTGGTACAACTAGGCAATCCAAGGCTCCACTGCAAGGTCCTCAAGGGGTGCTGGTGGGTGTGGGGCCCCACTTGGAAAGCTGTCCCAGCAGCTTCAGCTCCTTCAGTCCCCATGGTGTCAGGACAGGAGTGTCCTATAATCTTTCCTCTGTTCCTAAATCTGCAGTCCTGCCCCAGGGAATCACTGTAGGTCTGTGCCCAGCCCCAGGCTCTAACTCCTTATTGCTCTTCCTGGAGCCTTGGTCCTTCGTCTGAGCATTTCCTTGTATTGTAGCAGACTGGAGGAAGGACCCTGCATATGCTCCTGAAATTCTTCTCTTGGGCAGTGGCTTATTTATATCTAGTTTGGCTAGCAGTGTTATGTTTGAAGTCGTGCAGGGCGCTGTCCCAAAGGCTGTATGCAGAAGGCCTGACCCCTCTAAAAGCAGTGTAAGGCTGTTCAGAGTAGCAGCACAGCCACCACTATGAAGGGGCTGCCAGCCTCCTGCTCCTACTGGCTTGAATAGGCATTAAGCAGCACTCATGTTTTCTGGGTGCTCCCAAAGCCACTGATGACACTCAGTCTGCTGTCGTTCTAACTCTCCCTGCAACTGCCTTTTCAGACAGGAAGATGTAGGGGTGGAACTGACAAAAGCCTCCCCACGTGACCCTGACAGAAAATGGCACAGCTAAATTGCAGATCATGGTCCACGGATGCCCACCACTCTAGTTCACTGAATAATTATCAGAGGTCTTCACTTAATATCTTTCTCTCCCCCCTCTGTCTCTCTCTCTGTCTCTCTGTCTCTCTGTCTCTCTCTGTCTCTCTCTCTCTCTGTATGTGTGTGATGTGTATCTCTGTGGAGGTCAGAGGTTAACCTTCAATGTCATTCCTCCGGAGCCTCTATCTTATCATTATCTTATTTTTGAGACAGGATCTCTTGCTTTTACGTGGAACTTGCTGATGTAGTGGACTGTCTGGCCAGTGAGCTCCAGGGCCTGGCTAGTCTCGGCCTCCCAGCACTGGACGTACAAGTGTGCTACCATGCCCGGCTTTTGAAAAAAATATTTTATTTATTTTTATTTTTTATGTGTATGACTGTGTTCCCTGTGTATACATATGTGTACCATGCACATACCTGGTTCCTGTGGAGGTTAGAAGAGGGCCTCCAATGAAGTAACAGATGGTTGTGAGGCGTCATATGGGTGTTGAGAACTGAACCCAGGTCCTATGCAAGAGCAGTAAGTGCTCTTAATGACTGAGCGTCTCTCGAAAGCATGTCTTTTTATTTTTTTTATTTTTTGTTTTTTAAATTTTTTTATTTATTTCTCTGTGTGTATCAATGTACTGTCTGCATGCAGGTCTGTGCACCCATGTCGTGCAATGCCGCGGAGGTCAGAAGAGGGTCTCGGATTCCCCTGGAGCTGGAGTTCTCCTGGAATTGGAGTTTCAGACGGCTCTCGGCCGCCATGTGGGTGCTGGGGATCGAACCCGGGTCCTCTGTAAGAGCGTCGGCGCTCTTAACCGCTAGGCCATCTCTCCAGCCCCCATGTCTCACTTTTTAAAACACGGGGTCTAGGGCTCAAACTCGTGTCCTCATGCTTGTACAGCAAGCGCTTCGTAGAGAGAGCTAGCTCTTGCCTCCAGCACCTGCTTTTGAAGGTAAACACCCACAGTGTTTGTTTAGGCCCCCATGTGTCTAGGGAGCCATGGCAGTGCTTTCTTCTTAGGTTGGGGTTTCTTCTGGGATCCATCAGTGGTCTGAGATTTGCCTTGTGAACATTGGCTTCCTGTGGAGAAGACATTTGACATCACTTTGGGGACAGAAATGTCTTCTGCCAGTGAAGGCTTCAGTTTTTTTTGTTTCAATCTGTAAGAAGCAGACATTCCCAGGCATGTGTCCCCAAAGGTGACTCCTAAATGGACCATTTGTCCACAGTTCGCATCAAGTATACAAAGAGCTCTGGCCAATGATCTGGGCAGAGGTGTGTTTTTAGTATCAAAGGTGTCATAAAGGCAAGGGCTGATGGAAGAACTAAGATTCAAACACATTTTGTGCTGCCATTTCTCCCTTTCTAACAACCACACTATTCTGTTTCTTGTAAGAATGAAATGACACTAATTTTCAGGCACATCACCTCTTTGCATGGCTTGGCCCATTGTTCTTTGCAGACTTAGAAACTCCAGAGAGAGCTCAGAGGCCAGGCATCCACCCCTCATCAAACCAAGAAGCTTCTCACAGGACTCCTAGAGGTGGTGGAATAATGGTGCCTAGAAGGATGTCAAATTATCTCCTGCTGCCTTCTTCTCCCTCTCCTGGGGTTGGTGAGACTGAATGCCCCGCAGGCAGGGTGTGTGGAAGATATAGCAAAAGACTCCGAAAACTTAGCTTGGCTAGAGAGAGATGAAGAAAGGGAGTTAAGGGCATTTGTCAATGAAGAGGTCTCAGGAAGGGGGTGGCACTTGAGTGCAGGCAGGACGTTCAGTTTCTGTTCCCCACCAGCTCCAGGCGCCACTGTAGCCAGTATCCTGGGGCACCCATGCACCATGACCCTGGGTGGAGCCAGCCAGCTCCTTTCAGCCCAAATATCTCCCCAGGGTGATTTGCAGACACCTTCAGGTTCAGGTGGTGTCTGGTGCCACTCACGTGGCAGGAGCAGGGTCAGGACAGAGCACCGGGAGGGCCGTGTCTGTCATCTGCTGTCAGCTGGTAGATATGAAGTCTACTGTTTTAGCAAATACTCATTGTTCTATGGGGAGGGCCAGGGTAATCCAAGTATACCTGGTCCCCATGACCTCTCTTGTGGAGGTTTGGCATGGTGGAATGTCGGCTCCATGGAAAGTCTAAATGTGACTATGGTCTTCTCTACTCCTTCTTTACACATGGCTTCTGTTATCCTCACTGGGGCAGAAATCACTGTTGTCCATTTTCTAATGAGGCTGCTTGGACCCTAAGGAGACTCTGAGTTCTTCACGTCTGCTGGAGTTAGGGGTGTGCTGTACAGTCTGTCTAGAAGATCTTTGCTGAAACTCGATGCATGGAGTGACCGTGCAGAATCTTGAAATAAAAAATACCAAGGTTTGTGAGATTAGAGACCCAAGATTAAAATATGAGAGAGAGAGAGAGAGAGAGAGAGAGAGAGAGAGAGAGAATTTTAACACATCTTTCCTCACATAAATAGTCCAGAGGTACAGGAGTCTACAATGAAGGTAACACTTATGAAAGGCTAATGGCTGGCCTCTAAGATGAGAGGGCACATGAGAGAGTGACGAGGGAGGTATTAGGGCATGTAGGTTTTAGAGGATGTGCCATTTGGTTCAGAGGGCATAGGCTTTAGGTTATTCTGGTGGTTCTTTCTTTGTGTTTTGTTGTTATTTGTGTGTGTGTGTGTGTGTGTGTGTGTGTGTGTGTGCATGTGAAGGTCAGAGGACAAGTTGTAGGAGTTGGTTTTCTCCTTGTATCATGTGGGTCCTGGAAAATTAACTTAGGTTGTCAGGGCTCATGTGAAATATCTTTACTTACTGGCTCGGGCTGGCTTCATCCCCTCACCATCCTCCTACTTCAGCCTCCTGAGTCCTGGGGTTACAGGTGTGTATACCATATCTGGTATTTCTTGCAGAAGAAGCCATACATAGGCAAATGGGAATCCATTTTATATTCAAGATCTTTCCTGAATCAGTATCATTGAGATGAATTCACATTTTTTGAAACAAGGGCTTTAGTAGAACCTACCACATTTCCTAGTTTGCCCATCAGTGCAATTACAGCTAGTACACTCCTGCTCAGAGCACTCTGCTCAGCCTAAGAATCTGTGGTGATGTGGTTTCAACGTAAGATGCCTGTCATAGGCTTTGGTATGAACACTTGCTCCCCAGCTAGCAATATTGTTGGTGAAGATTATGGATATTTTAGGAGGTGGAGCCTCCCTGGAGGAAGTTGGTCACTGGAAACAGGTCTTGAGGTTTTACAGCCTGGCCCAACTTCCTGTTCTCTTTCTGGTTCCTGAGTGTGTCTGCCGTGTGACCAGCCAGTCTCCCGCTCCTGCCACCATGCCTTCCTGTCTATCGCCATGTCCTCCCTGACATGACGACTGTTTCCCCCTGGAACTATAAACCAAAATAAAGCCTTCTTCCTTAGGTTACTTTGGTTGGGGTATTTTATCAATGAGAAAATAAAGCAATGAGAAAATAACAAAGACACAGTGACCGACCAGGAATGATAATTAGCCAGGGCCAGCAAGGTACTCATCTGAGAAGCACATTCCTGAAGACAGCCATTTTGCACAGGGGCCAAGAGGGAAGGGCCCTCCAGGTTCATCACAAAGTAAAGGGGTCCTGCTGCTATTGCCCTTGATTGTGCTTGAGCCTCCAGACCGCAGAACTGTTCAGGGGGCCTACCTCTATTCAGCTAGCAGCTGCCATCTTCCTCAAGGCTTCAACACTGTTCTGTCTCTGTGGCATTTGGGTAGTCCTTGGAAGTGAGTGTCTGTGACTTTCTGACTAGATGAATGGGGCCACTCAAGGTCTGAGTCTATGAGTTCCATGACTGGAAAATCTCATCCTCTGTATTACTCAGCTTTTTACCACAAAATTCCAGACACAATCAACTTAAAAATGGAGGGGCTTCTTTTGACTCATGGTTTCAGAGATTTTAGTCCAGAATTGCTTGCTTGCTTGGTCCCACTGTTGTTGGCTTGTGGGGAGGCCAAGAGTCACAATGAGGAGGGTGGGTGGACCATAGCCATGGCTCAGGACCAAGCCTTTAGCGTGTGGCCTGGCCTGACAGCACTGTCTCTTCTATATAATATCCTCTACTCTTGCTCTCTCCACACACATACACACACACACACACACACACACACACAGTTTTAACATGCACAGAGTCAACTAAAATCTGGTTACAAAGGAAGACTTCTGGGCATCAAAAGAGCTGCTGGAATATGAAGGAATCTGCACTTTTGAATAAACAAACACAGTGTGAAACTTAGATCTGTGTCCTCCATCTCCCTTCTCGTCTTGTGACAATACCTTAGAGCAGCGAGATTCTGAATGGACTCAGCTGCCCTTAGCCAGTCCTGTCCTTCTTTAGGCTTTGTAGGTACTAGAGGACAAACTCAAGGCTAGGCATCACAACGGCCAGCCTTATGCAGAGCTGTGCTGTGCAGTAGCTGAGAGTACCCACTACAGGCTGTGTCATCTTGGAAATCAACCTAATGTCTTCAACCTCAGCCATTTCATCTGTAGAATGCTTCCCTCCTTTCTCTCTCTCTCTCTCTCTCTCTCTCTCTCTCTCTCTCTCTCTCTCTCTCTGTCTCTTAAGGTTATTATAAATGAACAGATCTGTGATGAACACAGCCCTTCAGTGTGCTTTTTGGAAGACAAATGGCAGGCTGGGGAGGTAGCTCTATTGGTAAAGCAGCACTTGCCCAGCAAGCATCAGGATCTATCTTGGGTCCTCAGAGCCCACGTAGAAAAGCCAGGCATATTGGTATGTGTTTGTAATCCACTGTTGGAGAGCTACTTGGCAAGTTCCAGGCCAGTAAAAGACTCTGTCTCCAAAAAAGGAGCATTTCCTGCTTTTCCAGAGTTCAGTTCTCAACACTGACATCAGGCAGCTCACAACTGTCTATAACTTCATCTCTAAAGGGTCTCATATCCTCTTCTAACCTCTCTGGGTACCTACACATATGTGGCAGCCACACAGATATTATATACATGAGTATAAACAAAAATACAGTTTTAGGAAAGAAAAGGTGTATGGCATCCTGAGAACCAGCACATACACTTGTCCTCTGGCCTCACACATGCAATGTAGGTGTATAAACACTAACAAAAATATGTACTCACAAAAACATCACACCTACACATACATGCACACGTACACACAAGACAAAGGCCTCATACGGGATGAACAGCAGATCTACCGTGCACTCTGAGTCAGCTGACAGGAGCAAGGTGAAGAATAGATATATACAGGAGGGTATGCTGGGAGGGGGGCAGGGCCAGAGTGAAGAGGCAGGACTCCTTCCCACTGCCCTGCAGCAAACCTCATCCCTTGCCCTCACCTACCACTCACACATTAATCAACGTACGAAGAGCTCAACCTGCTCATCTCAGGCACCAAAGGGGCAGAGCTGGCTTCAGGTGACAGACAGTGAGGAAGGCAGGAAAACAAAGGCTTCTCTCAAGGCAATGCTGAGTTTCATGATTGGCTGAGAACACCTAGGAAAGGAAGCTCAGAGTACTTCCTGTGATGAGGAGCACCAGGAGATCAGTGGCATGGCGATCTGTGTGGTGAGTGGACAGACTGGGGTGGAGGGAGGAATCTATTGTGGGACAAGGACAGGTTCCTACCATAGGTGCTGTCACTAGCTGAACAGAGGAGGTGGGTCACCTTAATTCTAGAGGATGGAGAATTCATCACGCCCCTCCCTACCTCACAGCCAGCCCCTCCCTACCTCACAGCCAGCCCCTCCCTACCTCACAGCCAGCCCCACTACAACTTGCTGGCAGGATGTAGTCCTCTAGCCTGCTCCAAAGCCTGTGCACCAGAACTGTAGGAGTGTCTCTAGATCGCAGGTTCTGGGGCTGCACTGGGGAACGAGTATACACTAGGATTGGTACCAAGGCCAACTCCAGCCCTGTCATGTGAGTAGAGATTGGAGTACTGTTTACTCCTTGGTGCCAGCTCCTTGCTGGGATGGCAGTGGGCCAATATGAGTTACATTCAAAATTCATGAAGATGGTTTCCATGGGGGGGGGAAGTGCAGACTGCTCAGCTCAGGGCCCTGAACACCCTTTCCAGCCTGTGGACCCTTGATGCTTTCTGTGTTCCTCAGTTAATGGGGTGATGGCATTTCAAGGGCAATTCTGGATACAAAAATCACCATAGCTGTCAAGCAGGATACGGATGTAAGAAGCATTCCCATTCAGAACGCAGATGTGTACGGATCAGCAGGCCCGGGTGGCTTGCTTCCCAGGGCACCAGGCTGTTTACAGTGCTGGGCTCTCTGCTTTGTATCTTCTGAACAATTACAAGAAGGAAATACGGAGAAAAGCTGTCACCTGGAAAAAGTAAATGCTAAGAAGACGCAGGGGAAGTGCAGTCTTCTGTATCCCCGGAGGTTGAAATAATCCATTAATTTTCAGAATTGCCGGCAACTCTTCCCGAAACGTCCCCTCAGGGACACACACAAGCCGTGACTCACGGGAGGACAGCTCCAGATACCCCTAAATGGTGTGGGCCTTTGTCAATCACTGAATCTAATTTAGAGTCCTTTTATGTGATGTGTGTGTGCATGCGTGCATGCATGTTGTTATGTGTGAGCATGTGTGGCGGTGCACATGTGAATGTTTGCATGTGCATGCGGACATCAGAGGTCGATCTTTGGAGTCTTTTTGATGACGCTTCATCTTACATATTGAGGCAGTGTGCCTTGTTAGAGCCTAGAGCACACTGATTAGCGCTCTTGGACTAGCTGTCCAAGTACTGTGGTTATAGGCAGGCTGCCATGCCTGCCCATCATTTATGTGGGTGCTGGGGGGCACATGAATTCTGGTCTTCATGTTAGTACGGCAAGTGCTTTAGCCACTAGGCCATTTACCCAGCCCCTGAGTTGAGATTTCTAATTGTCAAAACCGCTCCAGGAGATGTTTTTTGGCCTGTGGCCCTTCCTGTCAGGAATATTTCCACATTCCAGCAATTGTTGGTGGATTGGTTTTGCTGACGTGGACATGTTCAGTACACAAATCAGGTCCATTCAGCGGCCACTCTAATTAACACAAATACCACGTTGGTGCTGCTGTATTATTATAGGTAAATAATTGGCTGGTGTGAAACCCTCTTACTATGTGAGCGGTTTTACAAGCATGGCAGTGATTGTCCTCTACTCACAGCAGGCCTTCAGAGAGCAGAACAAGGGTTGGAGGAGGCTCAGGGATGCTGTGCCCTGTGAGAAGCTGCTGTCAGGTCACTGGAGTCCTGGTGTGGACAGTGAGCACCTGGCTGCCAAGCAGATACACCAGGCTACAGTTTGCCTGGCAGCCTGGGCAGATACTCTGTTCCCTTCAGAGAGGCTGAGTTCCTTGCTATGCTACGTGCTAGAACCCGGAACTTTGGAGCCTCAGTTCGGACATGGAGCCCCTCACAGGTGCTGGCCCAGAGCCTCGGCTCAGTGCTCACACCCTCTGGCACAGCAGCTTTACCCCTGGTTATGAGATGGCACCGGTGAGCAGCTCACCCCGCATCAGCACCTGCTGTACTGATCCTTTCCTGTCCTGAGAGCGACTCCCTCATTCCACATGGATCTTTAGGGGTGCCAACCAGGATTCTCCTTACACTGTGGGATCCTCAGGATCTGTGGAAATTAATTTTCAGGGAAGATTCCATCAGGGTAAGGGGAAGACTGGACAGGGACATGCTTTACTGCAATCCAAGACCAAAGTAAACGCAGAGCTCATTTCCATTTCCTGCCATTGCTGCATCACTGGGTGCTCACCCAGGCCTTGGTCTTGGTGGCGTGAGCACTAACACACAGTTCACTGTCTTTGGGTGAACACTCAGTGTTACATGCCTCCAGGAGCTACTGACTTGGGGGGGGTATCAACCTCACTCCCAGATCTCCTCCAGGAGCTACTGACTGTTGGGGGGTATCAACCTCACTCCCAGATCTCCAGGAGTACTGACTGGGGGGGGTATCAACCTCACTCCCAGATCTCCAGGAGACTACTGACTGGGGGGGGGTATCAACCTCACTCCCAGATCTCCAGGAGATACTGACTGGGGGGGGTATCAACCTCACTCCCAGGTCTCCTCCAGGAGCTACTGACTGGGGGGGGGTATCAACCTCACTCCCAGATCTCCTCCAGGAGTTACTGACTGGGGGGGGGGGTATCAACCTCACTCCCAGGTCTCCTCCAGGAGCTACTGACTGGGGGGGGGTATCAACCTCACTCCCAGATCTCCCCCTTTTTTCCAGGAGCTACTGACTGGGGGGGAGTCAACCTCACTCCCAGACTCCTCCAGGAGCTACTGACGGGGGGGGGGTATCAACTCACTCCCAGGTCTCCTCCAGGAGCTACTGACTGGGGGGGGTATCAACCTCACTCCCAGGTCTCCTCCAGGAGCTACTGACTGGGAGGGGGTATCAACCTCACTCCCAGATCTCCAGGAGATACTGACTGGGGGGGGTATCAACCTCACTCCCAGGTCTCCTCCAGGAGCTACTGACTGGGGGGGGGTATCAACCTCACTCCCAGGTCTCCTCCAGGAGCTACTGACTGGGGGGGGGTATCAACCTCACTCCCAGGTCTCCTCCAGGAACTACTGACTGTGGGAGGGGGGTATCAACCTCACTCCCAGGTCTCCTCCAGGAGCTACTGACTGGGGGGGGTATCAACCTCACTCCCAGATCTCCAGGAGATACTGACTGGGGGGGGGTATCAACCTCACTCCCAGGTCTCCTCCAGGAGCTACTGACTGTGGGGGGTATCAACCTCACTCCCAGATCTCCAGGAACTACTGACGTGGGAGGGGGGTATCAACCTCACTCCCAGTCTCCTCCAGGAGACTACTGGACTGTGAGGGAGGGGGTATCAACCTCACTCCCAGATCCTCCAGGAGTACTGACTGTGGGGGGGGGTATCAACCTCACTCCCAGATCTCCTCCAGGAGCTACTGACTGGGGGGGGGTATCAACCTCACTCCCAGATCTCCAGGAGATACTGACTGGGGGGGGGTTATCAACCTCACTCCCAGGTCTCCTCCAGGAGCTACTGACTGGGGGGGGGGGTATCAACCTCACTCCCAGATCTCCAGGAACTACTGACTGTGGGAGGGGGGTATCAACCTCACTCCCAGATCTCCTCCAGGAGTTACTGACTGTTGGGGGGGTATCAACCTCACTCCCAGATCTCCTCCAGGAGCTACTGACTGGGGGGGATATCAACCTCACTCCCAGATCTCCTCCAGGAGCTACTGACTGTTGGGGGGTATCAACCTCACTCCCAGATCTCCTCCAGACAGAAGCTGCCACACTTGGCTTCAATAAGGCACAGGGACATCAGTAAGCCTGGATGAGGTACTCAGCGTGAGTGGGTGGGTAGTGCCATAGCCTCTGTGATGCATAGTAGCTTCCCATTGCCTCATCTATTTGTCCACTCCTCTGCTTGGGGGACAGCCTCCATCTTATTATTCCCGTGTGCTTGCATGTACCTGGTGATAGAAATAGCAGATTCATCGTGAATTCCTAGAGAACTTCAGTCTAAAGCTCAAAACACCTGGACACTGCAGCTTTTCCAAACATCATTCAATGCATTAGAAATTCCTTGAAAGAAGGGACCTCATATCCCAGCTTGTCATCTTTGTGTGTGTACCAGCTTCCAACTTCCATGTTAATGAAGGTTAAATATAAATTCTGTACATTTTAATAAAGTTTAAATATAAATGCTGCCATAGCTCATTCCTTGCCAATTTTATTGAAATAATATTCAGTAATGCTGTTGAGATAGAGCACACTTTGAAACGTTATCTAGAATGAATGAACAAAGAAACAACACTGTAGAAAACAGGCCCAGACAACTTCAGGGCCCTGTCCAATGGGATTGCCATGTTCTGTGACAACAGGGAAAGTGCTAGATATTTGTATGGATGTATCAGAGTGCTGGACACAGTGCATGCTCACCAACTGTTCACATCCATGGAACTGTGAATGAGTATTGGAAAGACCCATGCACACCTGGAAAACAGAAAAGGTCGCTGCACCTAGTCCTGCCCTGGGATCCAGAGCATTGGCTGCCACTGTCAGGATGTGTAGTGGTACAGCCACTTTTGAAAACAGGTTGGTGGTATCTTAACATTCATCACACTCCAGCCATCCTGTGCTTAATTATTGTCCCAAGAATTAGGGACATCCATGTGCATTTAGAGACTTGCCATAGCAAATTTACTTGCAATAGTGAAAAATTTGGAAATAGAATAGTTGCAACAAATGGCTACTCACATTGTGTCATGCCTGGGAGCACGTACTGCTTTGCAGGTGGAGACGACCTGTTCATAAGCACAGCAACATAGTGATGTGACTGTTGAAATTGCAGTGTGGCAGAAACAAGGTGGGAATAAACAAATGGCCATGACATTGTGCCTGGACTGTTTCAGGATACCGATAATGCGATTTACTGGCATTTTTATTTTTATTTTACATTTCTATGTTCTTTCTTTCCTTCCTTCCTTTCATTTTTCCGGGGGTCGAGATATCATGTAGCTTGGGCTATTATCTCAAACTTACTATGTAGCCAAGAATGACCTTGAACTCTGGCTCCTCCTCCCCCATCTTCCAAGTTGCTGGTATAACACCTCTGGTTCATGCAATGGTGGGGCTGAAGCCAGGACTTCGAGCATGCCAGGCAAGCACTGCACCAGTGGAGCTCCAGCCTCAGCCCTAGCTTCCATTTTTTAAATTCTAATAGTCAACATTCTGATGAGGAGAAAGGCCCAGCATTCTCACCCATCCCTGCTGCCAGAGGGAAGTGGTCCAGGGCCTCTAGAGGGCAACTACCAAAGGGCATCAAAGACCTTGCCATGTGACCCATAAAAAGTATCCAAAATAGCCCTCAAAATAGTGAAAAGTAAAATGGAATTCAGTCCAATACTGAGTTAATCAAGTACAACTGTGCCCTGTAGAGAGTCTCTCTCTCTCTCTCTCACTCTCTCTCTCCCTCTCTCTCTCTCTCTCTCTCCCTCCCTCCCTCCCTCCCTCCCTACCTCCCTCTCCAATCTCTTTATCCAGGGCCTCTCTGTATCCCAGTGTAAATTCAAACTCATGATCTTCCTGCCATTTCCTCCCTAATAGGCCTACTGAGTCCAGGTCCCCTGCTGGGAGTGCAGGTACACAGTCCCATACCACACACAGTTCCACACCCAGACTAGATTTTTCCTGACTTTTCCAGTAGTCTAGTTGCAAACACTCAATTACATGATTGCATACCTTGTGAGAGCATTCTGGAATCCCTTCTGAGAACCAGCACTTCTGGGTCAGACCATATCTTCATTTAAAGAGGAGGCTGATGTTTGTCCTCTGACACTCATGCTCTGGGCTGATTTTACCCCAGTGCCTCTGCCTACAATGGTCCTTAATGACTATGTTGTCCTGAAGCAGGGCTAGGCTATGACACACACAGTCATTTGCAGCCCTGTCACTCTGGCCAGCACTGCATGAGCACACTTCTGAGCACATGCCTTCTTCCTAGGTGTCTAGGGTTTTTTTTTTTTCCTTAGGAGGAAAAATCTGCTAGCAACCACTGCTGGTGTCCTGAGATCTGGAACCTTCCATTGCTTTCTCAGCTCCGATGACCAGCAGCTGCTTTCAGATCCACCCCCTGCAGCCAACTGCAAGACAAGCAAAGCAGTGATCTTTCCTCAGAAGTCTCAGCCTGGGCTCCTCCTCCTCTTTCTCCTTCTCCTCCTCTTTGTTCTCTCTCTCTCTCTCTCTCTCTCTCTCTCTCTCTCTCTCTCTCCCACTTTCTCCTCCTTAATCTAATTGTTGTTTTGACAGAGTATGTCACCGTGTAGCCCAGGATGGCCTCAAACTCAGGATCCTCCTGCCTCTGTTTTCCAAGGGCTAGGACAGGCCTGTACCGCAGAGTTGTGTTTCTTCCTGATGCCTGATTATCAATTGTCCTTTTACAGCTGCTGAAAGACTGGCTGTTAGTTTATTATATATAAAATAAGTCGGAAGAAATTAGTTCCTCATTTCCAGAGCCCTAATTAAAGAAAATAACAAGCTCTAGGAAAGTTAAAGAGTGTTGGGTCACTGCACCAATTATTATAATTTCTACCTAGTGTCTCTTCCACTGTGTGACAAGCTAGCTTAGCTGAAACAAAAAGCTTGCACCTGAAGATCCCGCCACTGGCAACAATGAGGGCAAATGCATGACCTCAGCCAAGTCTACTATCTGCAGATGACAAGCCAGCCAGGTCAACCCAAGCAGCATCCTGCTGACATGTGCAAGTGACCTTGGAACACCCTACCTCTACTTCAAACCAGGTTGAAGCAGGACCAGTTGATGGCAGTGCCATCCAAATGGAACATATGCACAATGAATTAGATGGTTAGTCAGCTCCTAAGACATCCAGGTCCCTCCTAGGCTGGATCGGTGGCCAGAGGAGATAGCCAAACCTTCCTGAGAGGAGGAGTGGGCAGCCAGCTCCCACTAGTAGGCCGGCAGCTCCCTTCTTCACCAGCTGTGGCCACCATGTGGCTGTCTGTGTTTGTGCCAGGCTGGAGCAGGTTGCAAAGTGGGCCTGGCTAATGTGACTCCAAGGATGCTTTTCTGCAGTGACCTCAGACTCTCCTTGCATTCAGGCTTCTTCCATATGGCACTGGCACACTGGTGCATGTGTGTGTGTGTGTGTGTGTGTGTGTGTGTACACATCTGCACACTCATACATGCACACAGGCTCTTGGAGCTTGTCATGTGCTGTCACTCTGCAGCTTCTATGTGGCCAGGTGCCCTTGGAAGGAGGCATTACCTGGCTGACTCACACAGCCTGAATAGAAACATCTTTTTACTCTCTACTATCTTTCAGGGAGAACCACAGGACCTATGGCTGATCATGTTAGCTAGTTTATTCTCTCTGCCCAGGAAAGCTGGGATCTGAGCCAGGCTGACCCCTTCTGCAAGAAGCCAGACGGTGGGAGTAAGCATTGCTTCTTTGCAAGAGGATTCCAAGAAATAGTGCAGCTGGTGTCATTAGCATCCTGGGGCAGAGCTGGCATGCTATCGCTCCTTTCTCCTGGGGGGCATCCTAATGACAGCCCGGAGGAAGAAATGTGCTCAAGATGTTCACGGGAGAAGACTGGGACGGAACATGTGGCAAGAGCCGTCCTCACCAGGTTGAGGTGTGGGCGCAGCAAGGTGTGTGTCCACTTCTCTTTCTCATCCTGAAGTGGCCCCAGCAAAAGTCCCTGTCTCAATTCACACACCAGAAATGCCTCTGCCCCACTCCCTCTGCCACCCCAAGAGGCCTTCTCTTTTCCCCTCCTGCTAGTAAACCAGGAACTCCAATAAATCACATCTTACCCATCTCCAGGTTTGTTCCTACACTTCAGTAATAACTGGACTAATTTAGTGATAATTGAATTGCATAAAAACACAATAGAGGGGAGGCAGGAAATGAGTGGATGAAAACATGGCTACTTTCCATTGTCCTGTTTCACAAAAGGAAGGTCCTGCACACCCACACATGGTCCTGAACCATGCTTATTGTGGAAGAATTCTGGAAGCTTCCAATATACACACACAAACAGGCCTGCCCACCATACTGATTGTGGAAGAATTCTGCATTAGCAGAATTGGAGCCTGGATTCCCACTATTACTTGGGAATGTCAACTATAGGCCTTACTTACCATAGACCATTTTCACCAGTTTTTACCACCTTCTATCTCTGAGTGTCTTTCTGCCTTATATCCCAGGATAGGCCTAGTGGAGTTCACGATTGCAGAACTCAGACTCATGGGACCCTGGGTGTGGTTCATGTCTTCATTTACTTCAGATCATGAGCCATGGTGGTGGCATGGAATGAAGATCATTTCCTCCTGATTTTGTCAGCAGCCCTCTCCTACTTCCATGACTTCTTAGGTGGTTTAGTGCTGGGCACAGCTCGGTATGACATCCTTTGTAGGAGTTTGACATTTATTGAATATGGATTGACTCATCCTAAATTGTCAGGGTGCATTTCAGATGAGCCAGGCAGCCTGGAATCAATATCTGGGAGTTCATCATCCAGGCTGTCCTGTCTGTAAGCCTTGCCCATTCTTGGGGAGATGCCTGTAATCCTGGGCTCTGGGCTGGAGTCTTTAGACCAGTACTGCTCTTTTGGCTCCATGGGCAGAGGCCACAGGCACACCACAGTTCTCTTCATAGGACTCGTAAGAAGCTCCACACTCTTTAAACATACATACCATCAATTTATACTTAGAAGCTTCATTTTGGTTAAGAACAAACAATCTAGGTAACAGTAGCTGTAAGTCGAGCAAACTAAAAAGTGAAGTTTGATTGTCACAGAACTTGGACTGCGAGGGACTTGGGAGCAAGTCCTAATTCCCACACCACAATAGACACCTCTGGAATGGCACCACGTGAGTCACGGGGGGCTGATTCCACTGAGCCTATCCTAGGGACACAAATCAGAAAGAAACTCAGAAATAGAGGGTGGCAAAACCCCATGGTTACACAAGTGGTAAAATCTCATCTGAGAGGAAGCTTTGGGACTGGCTTGTCCTTGATGTTCCCAAAGAACCATAGACATGCGAGCTCCAACGTGGTTAGTCCGGAAGTCTTCCAGGAAGTCTGCTTCCGTTTCTCTATTCATCCTTCTTCTTTGGGTTGGTGAAAGGCCTTCTGTCATTTGTAACTTAAGACTTGTCACATTACGTGTGTTGCCTGGAAAAGTGCCTTGTCTGAGCCTGGGCTTTCCAACTCTTCACTTCCTATAGAATGAGTGCTACGTAAAAGTGTCCTCAGTGGGCTCTGAAGACTGCAGGACTTAGAGTATGGGGAAACCTTGCATAGGGTCACATTCAAGGCTGATGCTGATGAATAGTTGTCTGTGCCATTGGGAAGCATATACTTTTTTGGTTTTGAAGTGACTCCTGATATTGTCCTGCAGTTTCAAGTAAGCTTTAGTTTTTATTTTGGGGGTTGTGTATATGTGTGTGTATGGGGGGTGCACATGCACAAATATGTGGTGTCGGATTCCCCTGGACCCAGAGTTAAAGATGGTTCTCAGCTGCCATGTGGGTGCTAGGGTTTGAACTCGGGTCCTCTGCAAGAGCAGTTAGCGTTCTTAACCACTAGGCCATCTCTCCAGCCCCGACTCTGAGTTTTGAGACAGAGTATCTCATTGAACCCAGAGCTTGTCAGTTCATCTAGACTGGTTGGCCAGTAAGCTCCAAGGGTCTCCTTGTCCTTGTGTGGTAATAATGTTAAGAGCCTGTGTTGGTGGATAGGAAGCAGGTGTAAGGTCTGTGACCATCTCACTACTGGCTAAGGAAGCTGAGATCCTGTTAGCTAAATGATGTGCCTGGGAGTCCCCAGTCAGGGCCCGCACCCTTTACTCCATGCACCCCACCTTGCACACTAACTATGGAGGAAAGGAGGGAAGAGGTAGCCATAGCACACTACAGGAAGTTGGTGGATGGTGAAGAGGTCAGTGGTTAGTGATTTTTTTCCATCTTCCTTTAGCCTCAGCCCCTCATGGAACCAAAGACAACATGGGAAAGTCTGAGGGGCACACTGATGCTCCTTGAAGTA
Organism: Rhizomys pruinosus; assembly: GCA_009823505.1. Classification (NCBI taxonomy): domain Eukaryota; kingdom Metazoa; phylum Chordata; class Mammalia; order Rodentia; family Spalacidae; genus Rhizomys; species Rhizomys pruinosus. Next base: position 4,012,109 of record VZQC01011939.1, on the reverse strand, counting down.
ACAACTGTGAGAGTTTTGAGCATCATTAAGTGTGCATCACTGGCAAGTGAAGCCAAAGGCTTCAAACTGAGACTTCCTACTCCAGAAATAGGAATCCTTGGGCAAAGACCCCAGCCTATCAGGGCATCTATAGGCACCTGCTTCTATAAGCACTGGGTGCATGTCATAGCCTCATTATGTGATGAGCGTTTCAGCTGACATGGGTGGCAGAAAAAAATTTCTCACTAGAGAGTGCTGGTGATGTGAGGCCCTCTGTATCTGAGTAAGCTATGATGTCATGGATGATGTCAAACAATCCATTTCCTTTGGTCATAAAGACATAAGACAGGAAAGAGGGCTCTGTGAGCTAAGGGGCCATGCAATGGGGAGCTCTTCTGAGAACTTTGGAGAAGACACTTGGAAGAGACACCATGCTTTATTTATTTATTTTTATTATTTTATTTGTTTATTTTTAAGGGATTCTGCAATATAATAACACAGTCGTTTGCAGATAACATTCATGTTACTCAGTTTGCCATACAATTAGGTAATTGGTGCATTTTACAAGTATCTATGTCCAAATTTTGAAAAACCCAAGGTTCCCATAGTCCAGCTGGAGAAGCTTGTATGCACAGGCATGTTGATCAATTAGGAGTCCAGACTATATTACTGTAGTCTCATGATTCACCCCTATCTCTCCACAGCCCTTACATTCTACCACACCTCCTCTTCCGCAATTTGTTCCCTGGGCTTTGGGAAAGGGGCACAAGTGGGTGAGAAGAAAACAGTCTACTTTCTTTGGAGTCATCATTTTGGACTCTAGTCTGTTCAGGTTGTTTCCATTCAGGGATTGACAGCTTTTCCAGTGTTACCTTTTTAGTCATACTAACAAAGCACAAGCAATTGGATGTACAGGCATTTAAGCAGTACTAATTATTATGGCAAGCTAAGCTGTGAGCATAGACACAGATGCTTGGATGGTATGCTAATCCGCAAATTGTGGTTTCTCTATAAAGGGTGACAAGTTCTTATTGTGGTTTATAACATCTCCTAACCACTAGAGGCATAAGCTTGTGGCAGGCCACGTGGTGTGTTATTCCTCCATGGAGAGAGATAATAGCCAATAGATTTGGGATTATATATAGATATATTTATAGATATAGATATATATATAGAGACACTTGGCTGCCACTGTTTGCACAGTATCTCGCTGTTGAGTGTAGCTGATACTGAGCGGAGGAGTCTATGCTTGTCTCAGGGATACGCAAATTATTTGCTAGTAGGATATTGCTTGTAGGTGGAAGGCCCAAATTTGGTAAAAAGCTAAAGCTCTCGATGGAAAAAGGAGACAGTGAGGGGCGGGAAAATGATGGTCAATGGGAGGTGGCCAGTCATCAGGTATGGGACAACACAGCAAAAAGAGAGGAAAGAAGTGGACGTCTGTCGCATACCGATCATAGTGGGATATTGACTGATCAGGAGACTAGTAGGGCAGTAAGGCATATACTAGTAGCAGCAGACACTTGTCGACAAAGACCCCTGTGCGGGAAGTCTCGGGAACAAACAGAATAGACTTGAGCGTGGCCTGAAGATGTTGCAACAGCTCTTGGGACACATAAGTAATACCCACTGACCTCACGTAAAAAAAAGGCCTTTAAGGTAAACGATGTAGGATGTGGTGCGCGAGGGAGTTGGAAAGGTCATGGTCAGCTAATAGAGATTCGGCGCGACCAACCTATGCATCACAGGCAAGAAAGAATCAGTTGCTGAGTCGAGCCTTTCCTGAGTAATATATTTTGCTTAATACACAGCTTATAAAACAAATACTTTAAAGTATTGATATTTGGCTCTAGATAGAAATATCCTTTCACAGTTCACTATGCCTATTAGTCAATTAAAAAAGCGTAGTTATACCTGTTTTATAGGAACTTTCACGTAACAATTGGCTTCTAATTTACAGTTTAGGGAATGATTTCATTCACCATCATGTTTTTCTTTTTCCTATAAAGGGGAGAGGTAGGAAGGTTTCTCAGTATCTGGAAGGTAAACTTCATTAGGGCCCATTATAAACAGTTAACCCCAATAGTATTCAGAGAAATGCTCAGTGTCTGTGACTCAGGCGTCTGAGGTTCTTTTCTTTAATGTTGCATATGGGTCAACCTCTCTGCTGGCATTTCCAGTCCATCCTGCATAGCCAAAGTTGTATGTTTTCAGAGCATTTAGAGTGGTGATTTTTACCTGTGGGAACATAAAATTCTCCTCCCATTGTTTAGTTTCAAGATCCAAAAAAATTGAAAATTTATCAGTAGGATTGGAACACAGAGTTTACCATTTGTATCCCAGAAAGGATACTACCCCACCTCCCACCTCCCTCTTTTTTTTTTTTTTTTTAGTTTTTATGTTTTGACCTATAGATGCCTAAGTTGTATTACACATACCCATAAACAGGAGCCAAGGTATAAGCTTTTATTAAATTTACCCAAAATGTTTCTTATTGACTGTATGCTACTTATTTGGGAAGGAAATTTAAGCTTAGTCCTTTAAATTGTCCTGTAGTAAAAGAAAGTCTTATAATGTGATGTTGTGTATTCAGAAAAATATAGAGCCATTTGTGTACCTAACCCAATACAAATTATAAATAAAACAATTAACATTTTATATTCCCAATTAGTTCATTTATTACCATTTTTCACCAAAACCTACACCAAATTTAACTAATCTAAACCAATTCACTAAGCCTTAAAATATCATATACTTTGTGGATAAAGCTTGGGCAGAGTTGAGTACCTGCTAAATAAATTTTACCCAATAAACACTTTAAAAGCTATATGACTGGACTCATGACGTCTACTTATTTGGAAGTAAATTTAAGCTTAGTTCCTTTAAATTGTCCTACAAGTAAAAGAAAAGTGTTACACTGTGTATGTGATAATTCAGAAAAATATAGACACCAACCCAATACAAATTATAAATAAAACAACTGGCATTTTATATTCCAGTAGTTCAAATGTATTACCATTCTACAAAACCTACCCCAAAAGTTAACATAATCTAAACATTTCTAGGCCTTAAAAGTATCCTATACTATGTGGATTAAAGCTTGGCAGAGTTGAGTACCGGCTAAAAAAATTTTACCAAATATACACTTTGTCTTTAAAGCTATATGACTGGATTATGACTTTAAAAAGGATTATTCTCTATTCAGAACCAAATATAAGACTAAAGTCTCTCTTAAGTGGTGAATATAAGCAAATATATTAATACAGGAGAGCACTGATAGCAGCAATGGATTATTCTGTCAAGGAGATGTATGGCCAGGGGACCCAAGCCCCCCCCAAAGGTAAGGCTAAATTCCTGAAATTGGGATATCTGCAAGAAGAGAGGCAGTAAGGCCTGCCCTGCTGTCAATGACCTGATGTAAGCATGGGAAGATTATATGGAGATCGCACTTACAAGTATACAGTTGGTCCTGGAATACCAGAGAAGTTACCAAAAGGCTGCTGAACCAATAAAGCAAATATTGGTTTCTCCTTGATCAAGCAAGACTCCTCCATCAACATCAGCTACACTCACCTGCTTGGAGATACTGTGCAACAGTGGCAGCCATATTTCTGATATATCCCAAATTTATTTGACTTATTAGCTCTCTCCTTGGAGGAAAAACTCGTGTTGTTGCCACAAGCTTTATACCTCTAGATGTTAGGAGAGTTATACGCCACAGTAAGGCCTTGTCATCTTTCTCAGGGGAAAAAAAAAAAGTAATCCAGGGATTAACGCACCATCCAAACATCTGTGTCTATACCAAAATAACCACCATAGTAACTAGCAATGTTTAAATACCTATATATCTAATTGCTTGTGCTTCATAGTAGGATTGGAAAGTTATCCCTGGGCAAAGGCAGCCCATGAAAGAAACAGCCAGAACTGATCAGAGTCCAAAACGACATCTCCAGACAATAGACTGTTTGGCTTCTTGTCCACCTGTGCCCTGTCTCTAAGCCTAAGGAAATCTGCAGAAGAGGGGGATGGTAGAATGTAGGGGTGCATTGGGGTGAGATGGTAAAACTATGACAATATAGTCTGGACACTTATTGATCAACTTGATTGAACATTCAAGCCCCTCCAGCGTGTGGTGGTGGAGGCCTTGGGGCTGTGTGGGCTGAGGCCACAACATGCTTGCAAATTGGTTTTATATGAAGGGATGCTTGTGCTAAAAAAAAAAAAAAAGAGGAGCTAGATACTGAAAAGTCCTTAAAGCAAGTTTTCATGCCAGGCATGAAGAAGGCCAAGAGCTTGGATTAAGATAGTCATTAAAATCCACTCTGTAAGATTTGCAGTTTAAAAAGGTTTACTTAAAAAATAACATATATTTATATAGAGAGGTAGAGAGAGTAGAGATTTATACACAAATACAAAATAAACCATATAAGTTAATGGACTTGATTTCTCTGAGACACCATGCTTTAAAGAGAACAACTGTGCTTGAATGTCTGGTTGATCATTCAGTGAATCTGGGGCTGTGGTTGAGACGTGTATCTCCATGGGCAGCACTGCCTTCACAATATTGTGCTCTTCTTCTCAAAACCATCACAGTTTAACACATACACACACACACACACACACACACACACGTAACTTCTTTTCATATAAAAGATTTTAACTGAGTTTCCCTATATAGGGTGTAATGTTCCATCCAGAACCCATAGGTTGCTAAATAAAAAGCCTAGTGCCAGGTGTGGTATATGTCCCATTTATAACCATCTCCCTCTCCCCTCCACAAAAAAAATAATGAACTATTTCCATTGCTCTGGGATTCTTACCAGAACTTGATAGATAATATTGCCGAAAACACCACATACTGTTCACAAGATAGAGAAATCAAATTTTTGAGGACCAGGAAGCTCCCTCCTTGCTGCCTAGCTTTCATAATACAGGAAGGTGCTGTGTAGGATACTGTCAGAAAAAAAAAGCAGCCCAGCCTTATCCAGCTGTGGAGCCCTGTGAACTACAATAATGACCGATATAGCAAGATATGCCCATGGGCACGATAGTGGCAGGAATGCTATGGAATGTTATGGGAAGTAAGCACCCACTTTCTGGCTGGATTTAAGGCCCACTCCAAGAAGGAAACTCATGCATGATACTCTAAATTTGGCCAAGAACCCATGGCTGGGGAGCTTACAGGCTCCAGAAGTGAGTTCACTAGTATTATTTTGCTAAATGGAAATAGTATCCATTTGCCCTCTAAATTTGGATCTCTGTATCCATAGATTAATCCAGCTCTTCAAACTCATCAGAGAAACTTCTTTGTGCAGTGGATGGTGGTTAACACAGAAATTTGTAATTGACCAAAGTGTAGAGAATAAGTGTCCAGGGAGTGCTCAACCACAAATGGGACATTTATGTCACCCACTTAAAGGCTCAATGATTATCACAGAAAAAGGGGGCAGAAAAATTGTAAGAGCCAGAAATCAAGGAGGACCAGAGGGAAACAGTCTTCTGTGTGTTACACAATGGCTGTGCTTACAAACTAACAGCAGCTGTGGTGGGCTGCGCAAGGTCTGAACAAGATTGAGCCAGTCAGCATTCTAACATGGAGAAGGGAGAGGCTCATGAGAGTCTCTACCCCTAACTGAGGAACTATCTGCAGTCATGGCTTTGGGGGAGGGAAAGATAGTTATTCTTAAGGGTATAGATTCTGTTAGGTCAACCATGCTCCAGTTCATATGGTTACTCAGTTAGTCATTAAAAAAATAAGAGGACAGAATATTGAGAGGCTTGGGGAGATAGGGGTGGAATTAGGAAGAGCTATGGGGAGAAGCAGGGGGAGGTCTGACTAAAATTCATGGCATGAAATTCTCAAAGAATTAATAAAAATGTTATATTAAAAAAAAAAAAAACAGAAGGGGTTGGATAACTGGCTCAGTGGTTAAGAGCCACGGCTGTTCTTTCAGAGAACCTGGATTCAATGTCCAGCACACACATGGAGTTGAACAACTGTTCCTAACTTCGGTTCCAGGTATCTGACACTCTCTTCTTGCCTCTGAGGGCTTTGCATGATATAGGTGCACTTACATACATGCAGGCAAAACACACACATAAAATAAATATAAATCCTCACACACACATAAAAATAAATAAAATCTTCACAAAAATTCAGAGATGATATGCCTAGGACACTTTATATTCTATGACTGATATTTTTGGTAACTCCAGTGTTGATGTAAATACCTGACACGAGTATTTTAAGAATGGAAAGGCTTATTTTTGCTCATGATTCCAAAAGGTAGAGTTCATGGTGGCAAAGAACAGCAGGTTTCATGATGTCAGAGAAGGATGTCAGGGTTCAGGATGTGAGGGAAGGATGTCAGGGTTCATGATGTCAGGGAAGGATGTGAGGGTTCATGATGTCAGAGAAGGATGTCAGGGTCCATGATATCAGGGAAGGAAGTCAGGGTTCATGATGTGAGGGAAGGATGTGAGGGTTCATGATGTCAGAGAAGGATGTCAGGGTCCATGATGTCAGGGAAGGAAGTCAGGGTTCATGATGTGAGGGAAGGATGTGAGGGTTCATGATGTCAGAAAAGGATGTGAGGGTTCATGATGTCAGAAAAGGATGTGAGGGTTCATGATGTCAGAGAAGGATGTGAGGGTTCATGATGGCAGAGAAGGATGTCAGGGTTCATTATGGCAGAGAAGGATGTGAGGGTTCATGATGGCAGAGAAGGATGGCAGGGTTCATGATGTCAGGGCTCATGATGTCAGGAAAGGATGTCAGGGTTCATAGTGTCAGGGTTCATGATGTCAGAGAAGGATTTCAGGGTTCATGATGGAAGGGAAGGATGTCACGGAAGGATGTCAGGGTTCATGATGGCAGGGAAAGATGGCAGGGTTCATGATGTCAGGGTTCATGATGTCAGGGAAGGATGTGAGAGTTCATGATGGCAGAGAAGGATGTCAGGGTTCATGATGGAAGGGAAGGATGTCACGGAAGGATATCAGGGTTCATGGTGTCATAACAAGGATTTCAGGGTTCAGGATGTCAGAGAAGGATGTCAGGGTTCATGATGGCAGGGAAGGATGTCAGAGTTCATGATATTAAAGAAGGATGTCAGGGTTCATGATGTCAGGGAAGGATGTCAGGGTTCATGATGGCAGAGAAAGATGTCAGGTTTCTGGGGCTGGAGCGATGGCCTAGCGGTTAAGAGCGCCGACCGCTCTTGCAGAGGACCCGGGTTCGATCCCCAGCACCCACATGGCGGCCGAGAGCCGTCTGAAACTCCATTTCCAGGAGAACTCCAGTTCCAGGGGAGTCCGACGCCCTCTTCTGACCTCCGCGGCATTGCACGTCACGGGTGCACAGACTTGCATGCACACAATACATTCATACACGTACGGAAAAAAAAAAAAAAAAGATGTCAGGTTTCATGATGTCAGGGAAGGATGTGGGTTCACGATGTCAGGGAAGGATGTCAGGGTTCATGATGTCAGGGAAGGATGTCAGGGTTCATGATGTCATAGAAGGATGTCAGGGTTCATGATGTCATAGAAGGATGTCAGGGTTCATGATGTCAGGGTTCATGATGTCAGGGTAGGATGTCAGGGTTCATGATGTCAGAGAAGGATGTCAGAGTTCATGATTTCAGAGAAGGATGTCCCGGTCCATGATGTCAGGGAAAGATGTCAGGGTTCATGATGTTAGAGAAGGATGTCAGAGTTCATGATTTCAGAGGATGTCAGGGTTCATGATGTCAGGGTTCATGATGTCAGGGTAGGATGTCAGGGTTCATGATGTCAGGGAAGGATGGCAGGGTTCATGATGTCAGGGAAGGATGGCAGGGTTCATGATGTCAGAGAAGGATGTCAGGGTCCATGATGTCAGAGAAGGATGTCAGAGTTCATGATTTCAGAGAAGGATGTCCCGGTCCATGATGTCAGGGAAAGATGTCAGGGTTCATGATGTCAGAGAAGGATGTCAGAGTTCATGATTTCAGAGGATGTCAGGGTTCATGATGTCAGGGTTCATGATGTCAGGGTAGGATGGCAGGGTTCATGATGTCAGGGAAGGATGGCAGGGTTCATGGTGGCAGGGTTCATAATGTCAGAGAAGGATGGCAGGGTTCATGATGTCAGGGAAGGATGTCAGAGTTCATGATTTCAGAGGATGGCAGGGTTCATGATGTCAGAGTTCATGATGTCAGGGAAGGATGGCAGGGTTCATGGTGGCAGGGTTCATGATGTCAGGGAAGGATGGCAGGGTTCATGGTGGGCAGCGTGCATCTGTGATCCTCATGTCTGAGAAGAGCAGCCAGCAGGGCTGAGAACCTGGTGCTCAGCTGCCTTCCTCCTTTTCTCATTTTATTAGGTATGAGCCCAACCCCAGATCATGGGATATTCTGACCATATTTAGGGTGGGTTTTCCCTCCTCAGCTGAACCTCCTTGGAGACTCCCTCACAGACAAGCCTAGAAGTGTGTCTCATGGATGATTCTACATCCAACCACGTTGACAACAAAGATTAAGCATCAGAACAATGTACTGCTGAATGAAATGTATGCAAAGAGCGCTAGAAAAGGAACAAGGACTCTGGGGCACAGCTTACTTTCAAGTTTCCCGTAAGACACATTCCTTATAAAAGTAGGATGAGGAGAGAGAAGAGGCTGCTGAGGAGATCTGAGCTCAGGGAATGTCAGACAAACCCTGGAGGCCGGGGGGAGGAGGAGTGACTAAGTGGAAAGTGGTCATGCCCAGCTGATTGTCAGACTTACCAAACAGGAGCCAAAGAGAAAAACCTCATCAATGAACAAGGGAACCATAAAACACATAAGACAGAGCTTGAGGCCCAGCCCATCGATTGAATACCTGGCTAGCATGTGTGAGGTCTTGGGTCAGATCCTGAGCACCACAAAAGGAAAGGAAAATTAAGGTAGTATAACCTTGGAAGCTAGACAACAGAAAACCACAAAGGCTCAAGAGACTGAAACTATACCAAGAAGAAAGGAACTTCAATCCAGGCCTTGGAGGAAGCAATGAGGAATGAGCGTGGCGGGGAGGGGCTTTATGGGAAGGAGCATGGGAACTGCCTGTACCCCAAAAGTCACCCTTGAAACAAACCCACCTATTACCCAAATATAAGGGACATTTTTATAATTTTTAAGAAAAAACTGCAGCTCCATTCTTCATCTATTTGTAGTTTTTGACTAGAAAAATTAAAAACAAAATCACTGCTAATAGGCCCTTGTGCAGAAATGTAGGAGACTCCCCCCTTCAGTGTCAGGGATCACAGACTGGGACACTGCAAGAAGCCTTCAGTAGTGGATTTGGAGTCTGCTGCACCATCTACCTGCAGAGTTCCATTATCAGGCAGGGTAAGGCAACCCACTAGGCAGACAGAGCCCTGCCGTGAACAGAAACCTGCCTTCTGGAAAGATCTGATCTGGAGACATCTCACAGGTGCTGTCACAGACCAAAAAGACTAACAGGGCGCAAAAGCCACTAAAAAGAATCACCTTCAGAACCAAGTGCAGGGAGAGGGAGGCAGTGTGCAGAGCCGAGGCCCGGTGTCAATACTGGGTGTTGGTAAGGCAAGCTGTTCTGCTACGAGTCTAACTGTGGGGCAGGGCGTGTCCATATTTCTGGAGACCCAGCTCAACCAGGAGGGAAGGCTGAAGGAGGTTTTTCAAGCAGGAGGGAGCGCTGACTGAGGTTTTTCAACCAGGTGGGAGGGCTGACTGAGGTTTTTCAAGCAGGAGGCAGGGCTGACAGAGGTTTTGAGAGCAGAGTTCTGTTTGAATTCTCTAGCTCTGTCCAAATAGGCCATCTCCTGTTGCCCCTAGGACAGGCTCCGTCCTATATCCTTAGAGCAGCTATGGCCAACATCTCCTTTCCTGCCTCTCAGCAGAGTGCAGAATCTGGGGTATCAGCATTCGCTTTTAGTTGTTCTTGTATCAGAGTACCAAGCAATAGCTCTTTGTCTTTGTGTGTTTGAAGAAGAGACTGACCCCTGGGGAGCTTTCCTGGGTTGGGGTTGTGGGTTTGGGGACCCCACTGGCCCTGTCATGTGGACCGATGCTGGAGTGCATGGGCAGGAGGGAGCTGGAGGGAGAGTTGGATGCCCTTGCAGTTGATCTGCACAGGAGGAGGCGTGTCTCTGGGCTGCTCTAGGTTCTTTTCCTCATTGACAAAATGGGCTGAGAAAGTCTTTGGAAATCTGGCTCACAGAATGTTAGTGGGGCTGAGGTGAGGAGTTTTAACACATTCGGGTATGCACCATGATGTTAGCACCACTCAGCCATGGGCAGAACCAGCCCGCTGCAAGCTTAGAGCACTTCGCTCTTCCTCCTTTACCTTCAAGCCACAGAAGAGTCAGACATGAGAAGAAATGAGGCTCCAAAGGGGTGAAGAAGGTATTGTCTGTGAGCCCCATATCAGAGATGGGGTGAAGAAGGTATTGTCTGTGAGCCCCATAAGAGAGATGGGGTGAAGAAGGTATTGTCTGTGAGCCCCATAAGAGAGATGGGGTGAAGAAGGTATTGTCTGTGAGCCCCATAAGAGAGATGGGGTGAAGAAGGTATTGTCTGTGAGCCTCATAACAGAGATGGGGTGAAGAAGGTATTGTCTGTGAGCCCCACAACAGAGACGGGGTGAAGAAGGTATTGTCTGTGAGCCCCACAACAGAGATGAGGTGAAGAAGGTACTGTCTGTGAGCCCCACAACAGAGATGGGGTGAAGAAGGTATTGTCTGTGAGCCCCACAACAGATATGGGGTGAAGAAGGTATTGTCTGTGAGCCCCATAACAGAGATGGGGTGAAGATGGTATTGTCTGTGAGCCCCACAACAGAGATGGGGTGAAGAAGGTATTGTCTGTGAGCCCCACAACAGAAATGGGGTAAAGAAGGTATTGTCTGTGAGCCCCATAACAGAGATGGGGTGAAGAAGGTATTGTCTGTGAGCCCCATAACAGAGATGGGATGAAGAAGGTATTGTCTGTGAGCCCCACAACAGAGATGGGGTAAAGAAAGTATTGTCTGTGAGCCCCATATCAGAGATGGGGTGAAGAAGGTATTGTCTGTGAGCCCCATAACACAGACAGGATGAAGAAAGTATTGTCTGTGAGCCCCATAACAGAGAGGGGGTGAAGAAGGTATTGTCTGTGAGCCCCATTGCAGAGACGGGGTGAAGAAGGTATTGTCTGTGAGCCCCATATCAGAGACGGGATAAAGAAGGTATTTTCTGTGAGCCCCATAACACAGACAGGATGAAGAAGGTATTGTCTGTGAGCCCCACAACAGAGATGGGGTGTTCTGTAGCCCTGGGGGGATGCTAACCACATTCTCTATACCCCACCGTTATGAGCTGCACAGGCTGCATACACATTGCTGTACCTCTCTGAAGGATTTAGAGCCAGGCTGTGGTGGTCTCCTCCCTCCCCATGAATGCTCTTCCCTGTGTGTCTGGACTGCCTCAGAGAATAGCTTAAGCACAGAGTGACCTTGTCCATCTGGCCTGCCCTAGCCCAGGCCCAGACCCAGGCTCTGTTCGTTCATTAAAGCACATGAACGTTGGTGCTGCAAGGGGCAGTGTTCATTCACAGAGCAGCTTTCCCTGCATTACAGACTGTGCTGAGAGCCAGAGCTTCAGATGTGTTCCCTCCCACACTGCTTTTTAATTTCAGAGCCCCAGGCGATCTGCGAGGGGTGACAAGTGGCAGTGGCTTCCCTGATGTTGGTATTCCGAGGTCGCTGTGTGGTTGCAGCCAGCAGCTCAGGGATGAAGTGTAGCATTAAAAATAAGAGAGATTAAAAATATGTGCCCTCCCAAGTCAGCAGAGCAGAGCTAACAACCCCACATAAAGAAGCTGGAGTCAGATGATCTGGTGACTGGGAGGCAGAGGGAGAGCCCGCCATGGCCATCAATCCTCTCCCTGCACCAGTGGAGAAGGAGGGCTGGGGATGCAGGGCAGAGGAAGGGAACAGGCAGGGGGAGTGGAGAGAAAGAGAGAGAGAGAGAGAGAGAGAGAGAGAGAGAGAGAGAGAGAGAGAGAGAGAATCATAGGGAGAAAGCTAGAAAGAGAGGAGGAGGGAGGGAAGGAGAAAGGGGAAGGAGGAAGGGAATGAGAGAGAACACCTCCAGGAGACAGAGGCCAGGGTGGCCAGGTGGATACAGATGTAGCCAGCAGGGAATGGATGTGCTCATTTCTGTTACATAACCTGAAATGGCAGGTTTCAGCCTGTGTATTTAGCTTTTGAAATTATGTTTTGCCATAAATCAAGACTTGATAACACGTTGCTTTCCTTCCATGCCTACAACTCCTAGCACAAGTCTCCTGTCTACCACTGCGTTGCTCCCTCTTCACCTTCCTCATCCCCGCCACACTTTCAGTTCCTGGGTCACACCCAGAAGCGCTTTTCCCTCCTGATCCTGCTAGAAATGGTAATTTTTCAGAATGCAACTTGCTTATGAAGGGGTCGAAGCCCATCTTCTGTTACTGTTTCGTTCTGATGCTGTGACAAACACCATGACCAAAAGCTAGCTAAGGGGAGGAAAGGATTTATTTGGACTACACGTCCCAGTTACAGTCTATCATTGAGGAAGTCGGAGCAGGAACTGCAGCGGGAGATTGACGCAGAAACCCTGGAGGAACGCTGCTTGCTGGCTCACTTGCAGGCTCATACTTACCTAGCTTTCTTATACAGCTCAGGACCACCTGTCCAGGGAATGGTGCTGCCCACAGCAGCTCGGGCTCTCCCACATCAACTGCTAATCAAGACAGCCCCCTACAGATATGCTCACAGGCCATTTTGATCTAGGGAATTCCTCAATCGAGGCTTTACTTTCAGGTGAACTAGGCTGTGTTAGTTGAGAATTAAAGCTAACTAGGATATCTCTTCTGCATACGTGTACTAAGCACGTGTTGTAAATGAGTCTTTATGGTGATGTGTGTACGTGCATTTGTGTGCATGTGAGAGAGGATATTAGGAAACAGCAATGAGTTTGTTTGATGCTCAAGCATCTCTCAATATAATGGGATGGTGGGAGCTGAGGGTTGGGAGTTATGACAAGAAATTCAAGTGGTCACACATGAGCCTTTAACAAAGAGGCCTGGGGGAAGGGTGAATGGAACTGGAACAGCCTTGGGCAGGTTTCTTTGCGGTAGGAAGCTGCTTCATTCAAGAAGGGGTGGAGTGACTCCAGACTGAAACTCCAGGGGACTTTCTCTTCTGTATCGCACCACTATTATGGAAGACTGCTTATTAAATCATTCATTCATTCACTGGAGTTTCAAGTAGATTAGTAAAATGTGAGCATTTTGGTTTTCTTGACTCAAGGGTTGGGGCATCATCATCATCATCATCGTCATCATCAATCATCTCAGGAGAATAAAGAGTTCTGTCTTGAAGATATTGCCAAGGCTGGACTTCTACACATTCTTATTTAGACACAAGCCTTGACCAAATGTGACATGCACAACTCACTACACAGTGCTCTTTTGGAAGGCCAGGGAACCAAAGAACCGGAGGATGTGGTACAGCTGTAGAGGCTTGCAAAGGGGTGGACAGAGGTGTGGGAGGAGGGAGGTGTGGGAGGAGGGGATGGGACACGGGTGCTGTCCACAGCCAGGTGCTGAATCCTGGCCTTCCATGTTCTGCCATAGAATTCAGGCACATCTCTTGACCTACTTTTTAGTTTCCTCATCATGGATAATAAAAACAGTTTCATGACAGGGTTGTAAAAAGACACATAATGAATGTAGGGTGTTGACATTAGAACACACCAGAACTCCATTGATGTGGCTGCTCAAGGAGGCTCACAACTTCATATAAAGTGATTCCTCAAAGGCCTATGATTACTGTATGATTTTAGACATGCCTGCTGAAGATCGTGAAACGTTTGCTTCCAAGTGAAACCTCCCTGCAGGAGTATGGAGTTCCTTGCTGGGCAGTGTGTGGACCCCTGTTTACTGAGTCTTTCTTTCATGGATATGCTTTAATTGGGATGGTGAAAGTCCTAGAGCACTCAGTTTGGAAGAGAGGTTGGAACTCATCCACTAATTCTATTTTTGTTTTTTATTTTTTAAATATTTTTATTCATTATTTTTATTTTGTGTATAAGTGCATCTGTGTCGTACAATGCCTGGAGGTTAGAACAGGGCATTGGATCCCCTGGAACAGGAGTTGTTAGCTGCCATGTGGGTGCTGGGAACCAAACCTGGGTCTTCTGCAAGTGCAGCCAGTGCTCTTAACCACTGAGCTCCAGAAAATTACATTTTTAAAGATGGGGGTCTGATAGGTTTCATTCATGATGTTGATAAACTCAGAGCTCTTCCTCAAGCCTGGTATAGGGCTGGAACTATGAGTGATTATTAATTAATTTAGGGAACAAAAAGCTGAGTGGATATGAGGATGAGTGAGTAGATGAACAGATGGGCACACACACACACACACACACACACACACATATATATATATATATATATACATGTATATATGTATGTATGGATGTGTATATGGACGGATGGATGGATCAGTGGATGCATAGGTGGAGAGACAGATAAATGGATGAATGCTTGGACTTTGCTTACACAATGATGACACAAGTGGAAAGGATGTCATTCTAGGGGATAATTTTGCATAAAGCTTCCAAGAAGAGAATTCAGTTAGTCATAGCAAGTACAGTGTGAGGCCCGGAAAGTTACCTTCAGAAGAGTGGATCACCGAGGAAGGGTCCGACCCCAGCAGGAGTTGGGAAGGGCTGGAAAAGAAACACATTGTCTCTGTCACCCAGATACTGTGACTGTTCTGAGAGTTTCCTTAGTTAATCTATATTCCCCAATATATAAGGTAATTGTTTATGTTTTTGTTTCTATTTCAAGATCGGATGTTATGTAGCCCAAGCTAGCCTTAAATTCCCTATGTAGCTGAGGATGACTTTGAACTGCAGATCCTCCTGCCTTCATCTCCACAGTGCTGGGTCAAAAGTATATTCCATAATACCTGGCTTTGACAAAAATCTTTTTAAAGTCATTTTTCAATCTCGTGTATATGTGTGCATATCATGGCACATGTATATCACAGCATATATGTAAAAGCCAACCTCAGGTACTGGTCCTCACCTTTCACCTTGTTTGAGACAGGGTGTCTTGTTCCCTGCTGCATAAGACAGGCTAGCTGGCCCATGAGCTTTCTGAGATTGCCTTGTTTTCCCTCTCATCTCTCCATTTGGAGTGCTGGGATTACTAGCCTGTGCTATTGTGTCGGGCTTTACTTGGATTCTGGGGATCCGAACTCCAGTCCTCACACTTGCTTGGCAAATGCTTTGCCCAATGAGCCTTTTTCCCAGCCCAGGGCAAAAAAAAAAAAAAAAGAGCAAACAAAAAACCCAACCAAATAAATGTATTTGTCTGGTTGAAGGATTCATGTGAAGAGCATACAACCATTGTTCTCAAGGCTTTGCTGGATCACTGTGTGTCACTGGTCTTGGAGAAGCAGACCCTACCAGCCAGGCCTGTGCCCTTCTCAGGACACACTGCTTCTGGTGGGGACAAAAGGGCTGGCTTTGGGGGAGCAGGGTGCCTTAAGGATGGCAGCTTTGAGATGGAGCCTGTCTGCTTGTGGGGCTGATAAAGCAAAGCCTGTGAAGTCAGCCACTGAACTGCCTCAGGCCCTGCTTCTAAGAAGAATCACTGTCCCTGTTGGTCTGGGCACAGTGCTCCTCCTGCTCAGCCCCAAATGGCCCCAGGCTGCTCATTCATTATCCTCGAAGTGCCCTGCCCTGGCTGGTGGACTGGGCAGCAGGAGAGCTAGGCTGACGGGGGCAGCAGCTCAGACCTGCCCTCCTCCCCCAAGGACAAAGAGCAGCGCCCCCTCCCTCATCTGTGAGCCCCCTCCCTCTGCAGGCTGAAGGCTGGGACGGAAATGCCGCCCAGCACCAGGCTTGCCGCTCAGTACCTGCAATTTGCACAGGGGGAGTTCAGCTATTTCAGAGAACTGAGGTGCTGGAAATACTTGAGTAGAGGGGGATGCAAATGCTGCCTCCCACGCCACCCTCAGAATCCAGGGCAATAAGGGTGAACTTTCCATCAAGGTGACACTGGTTTAAAAAAAGAAAAAAAATGGCACTGATCTTTTTAAGGCTGGACAAAGAAGCAGAGAAAGCAAAAGTCAAATGAGCCTGCTTGAGCCCAGCCCTCCCACACCTCCAGGTCATGGTCCCCAACCTTTAGCACACAGGGATCTCTGGGATTCTGCTGAGATGTGAGCTCTGGTTCTCTGTCCTGCAATGGGAGGGAGGCCAGGGGTCTGTGTTTCTTACAAATTTCCAAGAAACCCTGCTCTCTGTCATTTGAGCCATACTGGGTCATAAGCAAGTCACCTTCTCCAGGGTAGTTCGTCTCTATCTACACAGCTGTGGTCATCTATCCTGCAGACTCCCCAGGGGGCAGCTCTTTCCTCTGAATGACAGCCCTGTTGGGCAGCACTGGATGGGCACTGGTCTGGCAACTCGAGCTCACATGTGTTCTTCTCCGGAAAGAGGTCCTTTTACGGGAAGCCCCACAACCTGAGGACTTCTGGGCCTCTTGTCCAGTGCAGAGCCTACCTTTCCCTAGGAGACAAATCACCAAGGACTACCACAGCAGGGTCAGGTCCTGCTCCATGGGACTGTGAATATGTTCACGGGGAGGTGAGTACTGGAGACACCATTCACAGAAAAGTTCTTCAGTCGGCCACTTTGAATCTTCGCAGAGCTAGTGGAGTATATTTGGGTAGGGCACTGGGCCAGCCCAGGGTGCCAGAGTCGCGACCTTACAGGACAAGAACACTGTGGCTCTAATCCAGGCACACAGGGCTCCTAATTATTTTCAGGAAGATACTATTGGTATCTGGCTTTCCTGTTTCCTATGTCTAGACTGGGCCCTGCCACACCCAGTCCATGTAGGGACTAAAGATGTTTCTGCTGTGTTGTCTCCTGCCTCAGCACCCTGCAGGGTAGATTCTCCAGGTATCTCCACATTTTCTTATAGCCTGGGACTTGGGTGCCAGCAAAGAGCAAAGATGGTCCTTCATCTCAGGTTCTTGGCCTGAAGGAAGTCCATGGAGGACAGAACTTCAGTGGTACCAGACTGTCCCACTGTGAGTCATCTTTATGGTCTGTGCCCACTTGATGTGTAAGTGACTAATCACGTGCGAGTGAATTCTTTTCTCGCATCTGGCTCCTAGAATGGCACAGGTGGGACGTGACCACATGAGGTGGCAGAGGTAAAGCAGAGCTCTGAGTCAGGCACCTGGCTCTCACCAGCCCTCCTCCCAGAAGGCTTTGCCCCTGGTGCCTTTGCTTCATGCCTCTCACCTGCAAGGCATTCAGAGAATAGTTGCAGCTACATAAGGCATCAACTCAAATTAGACAATCAGGGCCTCTAATGGGCATGACCACACTTCACGAGCTTCAGGTCAAGCTTAGGTCTCCAGACATTATAATGATATGCACGGGTTCATTTCGCCTCTATAGGCAGGAGTCAGGCTGTTATTACCCTCATCTCTGTATAAAAATTCAGGAACATTTTAGTTAATAAGTGATCAGGGCACATGCTAACTGCTAGAGGTGACAGATGGGAGGGGTCAGAGTGTGGAGTCTCTTTGTGTCCATATCTGCATCAGTGCTGCAGGGATCTCTGGACCTGATGTCCAACCCCCACCTAAAAGGGGAGGTGAGCTCAAATGGAAACCGATTTTCCAGGGTCAACCTTCTCTACCCTCTTTCTCCCTATCTGCTGTGGGGACAAGGGTGTGACAGTTGGATCCCTAGAGCCATAATACTGTCAGGAGACTTTCAGAGACATGATCTTACCATCCTTGAGCATTTGGACCTAGTCATTATCCAGCTCTGGAGCCTACATTATGAAATACTGAGCACACAAACACAGCTAAGCAGGGATGTACCTACCAGAGTCAGAGGTCAGAGGCTTGCGCCTGTACTGATCTTGGTGGGTACCAAGCACAATGGACAAGAAGTTCTGAAAGGCTCAGTGGCAGACTTGCCGCACTCTGTTTAGTGCACCAAGGCTTTGGCTGCTACTGGAAGAAAGACTACTGAGTGACAGGGTGGATTTCCTTGCATCAGGTGAGCCGGATCAAAGGGGCAGGGACACTCTAGCCAGCTGGCAGGGGAACCAACACTAAAAGCCTCTGGAGTGCCAGCCAAGGGCAGTGAACGGGCTTAATTAAAGTCTGGGAACAATCACGACAAGTTCTTCCCCTTGAAACACTGGCAGCTTCTGATGGTAAGTGGCTGCCAGTCCTTCAGGGGACAAGGACAGACAGGCAGGTGAGGAGGGCCACCCAAGTGGGCCAGGGCAGGTGTGCACCTCAGGTGCCTTCCAGACCCTGTTAATCCCACCTACATTCTCAGAAGTGAAGCTTCTGATCAGTCTCTGTGACGTGGGCCTTGCATCCCCCTCTAAAGTCAGGGGGAAAGGTGGGGCACGTACAGGTGAATTCTTTGGAAAGTGATTCACTGAGTAGTTTGCTGCCAGTGATCCCAACGTTTAGTCTTATATACACAAACCTATATAAGTGCCTTACTGCTATGAGCCTCAATTCCTAATCCAGGGAATGGGGATATTTTTCCTTTTTTAGAACTTAACATTTTATGATCCCCTGATAAATGGAGAGTGAAAGAATCACAAAATAACATAAATGCGATGTGCTGTCCTTGAGTTGACATTTGTTTCATATTGGCACCATATGTGTAGAGGGATATGACTTCCCATGTTACAAAGGTTGATGTAGCAGGTGCTCAGGAAGACTGGCCGGAGTCAGAACATCACAGTCACTGCACTGATTCAGTTCAACACCACCTTGCAGTGGAGGAGACAGCCGGGGAGCTCAGGTGACCCATGACTGACGTTTTCCTTCCCACCTCCTTTCGCAAGCTCTTCCTACTGGGCCTGGACAGTGGGCTGGCCAGGCATGAAATAACTCTATCAGGTAGCCTTCTGGCCACTTGTCTCAATAGAAGACAGGATCTTGTTGTTAGGAGAAATCACTGCTTTCTTGTTGTTTGCTTGTTCATTTGTTTGAGAAAGGGTCTCCCTATGGAGCCCTACCTGTTCTCAAACTCACAGAGACCTGCCTGCTTCTGCCTCCTGAGTGCTGGGCTTAAAGGTGTATACTACCACACAAATGTAGATCAGAAGAGGCTGACTATGGAGAAATTTTACACGTATGTGCAAGAGCAACCCTCACCAGGCCTTCATTCTCAGGTAGAAGAGAGCTGCTCAGTGAAAACTCACCACTCAGCGGATATGCAGCTGAGTGTTTAAGAGTTCCTTTCAATGCAGTCAGTTACTGTGTCCAGATAACGCCATTCTCTTGGTTATTGGGAGCAGATCGTGTTAATTTTGGAGGACTGGGGGCTGATGGACAGAAGCAGAGCAGCCAAACTGCAGGAGAGGGATATAAGCCAACCCAAGGCATGACCTATTTTGATTGTGGTGAAGGAAGACGCCGTGTAGGAGGAGCCCCGAGGGATGCACGGGGTGAGTGAATCAGGCCAGCACAGCCAAGGGTGGCTTGGGATCAAATACCCGCCAGTCTGATGGCAGACTCTGACCTAATTTGGTGGAGGACCTACATTGGGGAAGGCCTAGGACAAGAGGTGACTGAGGGATCTGTGCTATGAACTGAGGTAGATCCACCCACACAGTCTGGAATGGAAGGCACCCCAGAGTGAGGAAGGACAGCAGGTGTGGGGCTCGGAGTTCAGATACAGTTGTCCGGGACTGAGACAGCCTGGTTTAAGGAGATGCACCAAGACAGGCTTGCTAGGTTGTAAAAACCTCCACGTTCTGTATGCTGTTTATCCCCGGGGGCCTCCACCTGCTCTAAGAGTAACTTGTGCTTTCTATGAGGACAAAGAAAATTATCAATTAACGTGTTGCAAAGCATGGACCTCACAATAACGTATCATATCTTATTTCTGAAATTCATGAATAATTTATATTATGTGGTTCCCTGACACAATTGCAACAATCTGGCCAGGGGGATAGTTCATCTTTTTTTTGATACTTGATGAAAATTGAGATAATGAAATGTGACTCAGTTTTCCCAGCTGCACTGTAGTACAGCTGTAGTACAGCTTTCTGTGTCTTCTCCTACCCCAGATGGCAGTCCCAGGATGCAAACTCAAGGAAGCTTTGACGCAAAGTTGACTTCAGGGGCAGAAAGAAAGAATGCTACCCTTTTCTCACAAAGGTGCTTCTGGTTCCATGGAGGTCTGTGGAACACGCGGCTGGTACAGGAACACAACCAAGTGTGTCTTGAAGCCTGTATCATACCCACCCTCAATGGCCAATCATCTCACGTGACTGCTGTGCTGCTAGGAATTTGGTCAGAGTAAAACCTGATGCCTCAGGCAACATTTACTTGTCACTTAGGGTATTGCATTCCAAACTCAGGTTGAATAAGACAAGTTTTTGCTTTTGACAACCTTGATTTAGTGACCTGGCCAGTGAATTGGCATGTGTACCACCTTACCAGTGGCAAACAGATAGAAGGCCATGGTGCAGTTCCAAGCTCAGCATCAAAGGGATGTGTATTCAATTTCTCCCTTTGTCTGTCTGTGTCTACCAATTGCCAATAGATCCCTCAAGATAATTTTCATATCTAGTCCGTAAAGATTGTAACCCTACAAACTCAGAGGATATGTTCCTGTTTTTTGCCCATCTAGCAAAATGGCTTATGCACATAGTTAAGAACAGTACCAGTAGAGTAAGGATATGCTTATGATATAGCATGTGGAGAGAATCATTCCTGTAGGCCACTCAGTTATGACCCAAAGGAGAGTAACCATGTTTCTAAAGTAAAAACAGAAGAAGCCCATTAGTATAGGGATGAGCACATAAGAAGATCTGTCAAGCAGGCTTAAAATTCCATCACAGCAGGAGCCAGGTCTTATTTATTGAAAGCACATTTATTCCTTGAATAAGTGAGCAAATAAATCAATCATTAGTTAGAGCACATGGGTTGATTTTGGATGGGAGGCCATCTGAGATTCAGCTCTATGACTAGCTGAGGTGTCAGCACACAGTAGTAACCATATAATTTCTCTCATCAAAGTTTAGTGTCCCCCACACCCCTAGAAAGTATGTTTGGAAGCATGTACAGAAGTTGACAGCTTGTCAGCTAGCCACTCTTTACGGGGTCATGAATATGCATGTTGCCCTAGTTAGCTGTAACTGTCAACTTGACATGACCTGGAGTCACCTGAGAAGGGAGTTGAAGGGTTTCTGAGATCAGATTGGCCTGTGGGCATGTCTGTGAGAAAGTGTCTTAATTGTTAATTGATGTGGGAGGGACCAGCCCACTGTGGGTGGTCCTGGGCTGTATAAAGATGCTAGCTAAGCTTGAGCCTGTGAGTGAACCAACAAGCAGCCTTCCTCCACGGTGTCTGCTTCACACCCCTGCTTGAGTTTTTACCCTGACTTTCCTCAGAGATGGACCTTGACCTAGAAGAGTAAGTCAGATAAATCCTCTCCTCTCCTGAGCTGCTTCTGGCTAGTGTTTTGCCACATCAATGGAAAGCTAACTGGAACCCATGTGTTCCTCTATCTGCTTATAGGACCTTCTACCTACTTTTCCATGTGTCCACCCATTGATCCAATATTTACTGGACACCTACTTAACCAAGCTTCATCTTGGCTGTTGGAGACACATGCCCACCGTAGCTTTTTGCAAACCCCTAGGCACTGAGCAGGAAGACGTCAAAAGGCAATCACAACACGCCTAGACTCTGTTTAACAAAGAAGTAACTTTTCTGGAAGGAGTGGCTCTCATGGTCCTCTCTAAGGATGGCAGAACTTTGAGTCTCCAATAATTCAAACATTCTCAGGCTGTAGTTTTATTGAGGTGGCACTAATTTCTATAACTGTTTCTCGACACTTCTAGGCCTAGATGTGTTTATGACGTGGTTCTCATTATTAAAGGACTTTCACCGATTGTTAATTGCTTACTGATTATACTCTCCTTCTCTTTCAGATTACTTCCTTGAAGGCACCTCAAGTTATAAAGCTTGAAATTTTTCACAGAGGTTAAAAATCTTTCTTCATTTCATTTTGGCACATTCCAGAAAATCATTTTTTTTTAGCCATTATGGATCAAAACTACTTGTGCTAATGTAAAATAAACGAGAAGCTTAGAGACAGAGTGTGGTTGCAGGAGGCTCTCAATTTGCGACATAATTGAGACTGTGGAGAAAACGTGTGCAGGTATTGGGTCGACACATATTTCAGACACAATTTGAGTTTTAAATGCTCTGCAGCACCATAATCAAGAGCGAAGCTCTGAGCCTGCAGGGAAGCAAGGTTGCTATGATGACAAGATGGGAACCCAAGGAGATCCCAGCCTGCCTTTCTTCTGTTGGCTGCTCAATGCCAAGAAGGCCTGTTAAGACCTAAGGAAATGGGATGGGGACAGAGTGGTCCTGACAGAGGTATCTCTCCTGATATAGTGTCACAGGATGAGTCAACTGGGAAGGAGACTTTGCGGTAAAGGGACTCCCTAGGGTCCACACCATGAGGAGTGGAGTCAGAGGCAGTGAGAAGGGCTGAGCTCAGGTGCACCTGAGTACACAGGAGCAGATTCACCATGGCCCTGGAGAGCTCCCAGTGTCCTCAGGGGGCTCCTTGTGGAGCTGGGCCTCAGGGGTGCTGCACTGAGCAGTCACTGCATTGGTAAGCATGCCCCTTGGGGGTGTGAGGTAGGATAACACATTGCTCCACAGCCCAGGGCTATGCCTGGAGAGAATCCCAAGACAGCCTTCAGCCACCAACGCTCCCAACAAGCCAGATGATGGTTGTTGAACGTGTGTGGGACAATTCTACAATTTATGGACATGCCCTCCACATAAGTCCATGTTCAATTGTTCAAATACCACCAGGTTATATCATTTTATACCCTTCTATCTCAAATTTAAATCCATCTCTATGACAGTTCAACTCATTACTTTGGTCCAAGCTGGTAGAATCATTATAAAAACTGGTTGGCTCACAGAATGGCAGATATGGTTCTCTCTTGACCCCATCTCTACCCCTAGCTGTCACTGCCTTCCTCAATGCTCCTTCAAAGCCATGCTTTTTGAAAGAGGTTTTGTGCATTTCCTTTCTACTTTTACTTCTCTTTCCCTCCTCAGTTTATTTCAGCTGGGCCCTGTCCCCATTATGACTCAACAGCTGCTCTTCCAAAGTCAAGATGTTCTCTGGGCACTAACCATAGCAGAGAGCTCCCTTCCAATCCTTAGCAGACAGACAACATCAGTCATGTTCTCTGAGCTCTCCACGATCCCTGAGACACAACTATCCAGTCTCCGTGGTTTCTCGTTCTCTACATAGATCCTTAGAACACTGTGCTTCTTGGGCTCAGACCTTGCTTGTCACCAGTCTGATTTATCTAGGTGACCGTTTCTTCTCTAGACTTGTCCTCTGCTTCTTGGCACCCAGCTGCCTTGCCATGCCCTCCAGGATGTCTCAAGCCCATGTTGTCTCATGACTTCCCAGAGTTCTTTGGCTCCGACCATCATCACTTTCCACTAGGCAAGCCAGAAGTCATAGAACCACTATGGACCATCTCTCCCTGCCATGTCCAACTATTCAAATACCACCAGGTTGTGTGGTTTTTGTTCCCCCACATCTCAAACTTAAACCCACCTCTATGTCCACGCAACTCACTACTTTGGCCCAAGGGGCTAGAGCTATTACAGTAATGGTGTGGCTCACACTAAACACCTGGTCCTTTTACCATCTCTGAGGCACTAGGTATAAGATAATCAACTGAGCTGTTATTTAAGATGAAAACCTTGTGTCATCACCAGCTTCCTAAAGCCCTTCACAAGCACAACACCCACACAGTGCGTCCTGCAGCTCCTGATCTGCTCCTGATCTCCTTTTGATTGTGCCTGTCCCCACCCTGCACCCGTGCACACTCTCCTGTCAAAATGTTACTTCCTCTCCACTGTGCTCTACTAACTCCCCTACTCTGTTCCAGCTAGCCCAAGGATCACTTCATCATGTCCCTTTCAGCTGTGAACTGGCCACACCTCCCTGGCACACACTCTCATGTCTGCCCAGAACTCTCTTCTAGTGTTTGCTATACATAAAATTTTTCTTTGGATCATGAAATTATTTCATTAAACCTTGACATTCTGGTTTTACTGTGAGCTCTGTGAGTATAAAAATGGTTCTCAGTAAATATTTTTGGATAGATAGACACAGCTCTCAATAAATATTTTTAGATGGATAAATGGGGTGGGTGGATCCACTGAGCTCAGAACACAGAATAAAAACAGATTCATCTTTGGGGGAAGGGGTGTTTATCTTAGTGTTGAAAACACAGAATGTGTGCTGCCCTGGGACATCCATACGCCTAGCTAGCCTAGAACACTTGGCAATGAAGTCAAGGAGGGCCTGGGGCCGGACGGCAATTGTGGCAGGGAGGAGAGCCCAGGACAGGGCCTGAGCACCCAGGCAGGGAAGTAAGGACCAAGAAGCTTAGCTATGCCTTGCTAAACTACGTCCACCCTAAATTCTTTTATTAAAACACCAAGCCACAGAATCGGAAAGGGGACTGTATTTTAGGTGATCATGCTAAAATGTTCTGGTAGAAAAGAGGTGCCCCGATGGGTGAAATAGCCATTCTCTTCTTCACTGGCTCCTTCCAGTCCTAGGCCTTCCTCCCTCTTTGCTCTGGGGTCAGCTCTCTTGCTGTCTCTCAGAATTCTTCGTCTCCTGGGAAGACAAAACAGAGCTGAAGAGCAGGGGCACCCACTGTCCTATAGGTCTGTTAAACCCGCATCCACCCTAAGAGCTTCTGATCCCAGGCTGCCTTGGCTTCCGGGTTTGTATTTAGCAGGGGCGGTGGCTGCTGTCCACTCTGCCTCCCCAGGTAGCTCTGGCCCCAGGACTTGCAGACACTATGGTTCAGCCCTGCTTTTCGGCTGGCTGGAGTCACCCTTCTTGCTCTGAAAATGTCGCCAGAGAAAGCAGGGCAGTGGACACGCTCTCTGCACATCAGAAGGCCCCTGACTCAGCGCTTTCCTGCTGATGCTCGCAGAGCCCCTAGGGACAAGAAGGGCAGGCGCAGGTCAGTACAGCGTGGCGGCCAGTGACCTGCAGAGCTGTTCACCTCCCTTCTCTCTGGCCTATGGACTGATAAGCAGGGCACAGCCTGGACCCTGAGCCCTTAGAGAGGATTCCGAATGGGCCTCGGAGCTAATCACCCAATGGAGATCAAGCTGCTGTTCCCATGGTGATCCCACACAGAGCCCTGCGCCCTGGGAGCTCACCTCCTCCCATTCACTGTAACCTCCATTAAGCAGAAACAAAAGATTAATACGGCAGAAGCCATTTAATGAACTCAGAGCTGGCAGAGGCTCGCAGCTTTTTCCGGGAGCAGATTCCTGGAACAGCTAGGCAGAGACTTCCCCGCCTCTTCCAGGAGAGCCCAGGGCATTCTACTGTCTGATCTCTTCGGGCTGTCAGACATCCATGCATCAAATAGGCCCAGGCAGTCTCCTGGCTGTGGGAAGAACCCTTTTCCTCTTCTCTGTGTGCAAGTCATTCTGTCTCCACTACAGAAAGGGGAAGAGAACAGGGACTCAAAGGACATGAAGAATGGATGCAGACTTCCTCTCCACAGCTCAGGGAGGAGTGTGGGAAGCCAGCAAAGGGCAGGGACTCCAAGCAGCAGTCAGGGTGTCTGGAGGCCAGAGTGTCTGGGCTTGGCTTGGGGACGGCAGCAAGCCTCATCTGCTGCAGGTTGTACCAGGGGTCTGACATCTCTGAGCCGGTGGGAGAGCTCAATAGGATTCTATACAGTCCCATGTATTCCCACACTGGAGAGGATCAGGAGAGGATCTACGGCCCGCTTGGTTCCCTTCACAGCCTCCTTCTCTCTCTCCACGGGGAAGTGTCTGTCAGGGGCCACACTGGGATGCAGCCCTCTCTGCCAGGGCCTGGTTTGTCACCTGTGCTTCTCTGGCTCCCTGTGTGTCTCCTGGTGTCCCACAGGGTACAGATGAGGGTGGGTCTGCAGGGTCTTTTGCTGTTCTAGAAGTTACCTTCAGGCCTCAGGTGTGGGACTTGGGTCCCTGGGGATGCCCAGCAGACTCTCCTTTCCAGAACAGTCTTGTGACATCCTGAGGGACTTTCTCAGCAGCAACATCTTGCTGGGCAAAGATAAGTATTCATTGTGAAGAAAACTGACAGAATGGGGTAACAGTTATGAGGGTGGGGTGCCCTCAGAGGAGGCTCCAGGCAGATGGGCTCCTCCAAAGAACCAAGTGTGCTGCTGACCTTGGTAGCCTGTGTTGCTCACAGTGTTCCGGAGTCCCTTCATCCACACCCAAAATTTGCTTGGTATTCACTCGTATTAGTGTTCTAGTGATCATCTTGTCTCTTCATCTTCCAGCGTGGGGGAGCATCACGCCTCCCCAGACATTATCCCTCTTTCCACCTAGAAACACTTGCCAGTGAGCAGGACAAAGAAGGCTGGACACTGTGGCTGCTTGTTGAACTATTTCCTCTAACACTGAAGGACCAGTATTTTCCCAGATATGTGTATAAAACACTGCTGAATTGGGAGCTGAGGTCATCAGCAGAGATGGAGGTGTGGTTGGCAGAGGAGGTCAGGGCTAAGCAGAAAGGCCTGAGCTCATGGACTGAAAGGCCTGAGCTCATGGACTGAGAGGCCTGGCTTTGCTCTCACAGTCACTTGCAGAGCTGCTGGGTCAGCCCAGAGGTTCTCAGCTTGGTCCCAGAGGACAAAGGCTGAAGAGAGCTACTGCTAGGAGCCCTCAGGGGCTACCCTGAGACGGGCTCCTAGCAGTAGATTCCCTGGAACCTGCCCACAGGGGTGCACTCAGTGAAGGTGGTAGCCAGCCTACTGCTTCTGCTTCAAACTCAACATCTGTTATCATTTTAATAATAAGATATTATTGCATATTATACTTAATAAATATTCACATATTGTAATTAATACTAGCATATCCCCACATATCCATTGAATATGGTAATTTGTTGAGTTGAAAATGTTGCAACTAAAATGAAGTAGGTGTGGGTTTGGATGCAGTAAAGGGCTGCTGTTCCCACCGATTGCCACAGCAGAGAGGGCCTTGCAGGGAGCAGACCATCATCTACATTGGGAGTGTGTCTGTTTCCAGATCCGAAGCTACCCAGCTACAGTGATAGCCAGGAAACACCCCCAACGATGTTTATTACTCAAAAATTAGGGAATCATGTACTTAGTATCACATATTCATAAAAAGAAGTTGGAGAAAGGCTACAATGCAGTTTCTGCATTCTACTTATGATCTGCATTAAATCAGATACCCTTCCACAGAGCATGGGAAGGAAAAGTGAAGCAGCTGCTCTGCCTTCCTACCGCTCACCAGCAAATGTGCTTTGGAATATTTGCCATTCAATGTAATCATGCAAAAACCTATTCTTTAAGACTCACATCCTGGTTAAGAAACCCTACCCCTACCTGAGGAACTACTGGCAACTGATGACTGCTGGGAAGGGGAGATGTAGTCTCATTTAAGGGTGAGACTCTTAGGAGGCTGACCAACCTCCAGTGGATGGACCCACCCAAACGGCATTTGGGGACAAAACTCTAAAAACCTCTCTACATATGAAATTCACTAAACAAGTAAAAGAACACTACGAGATAAAATAAAGCTGACTTCCTGTTCACTTGGAGAACTCGGCCTCTCTTAAGTGGCCCTGACCATTCTCTATCCACAGAGCCAGGTGGGTGCTCTGCAACCCACTCAGGCTCTCACCTGCTCCCTTAGTTTAGACATGGGGTCACTCCCAGGTCCACACTGACTGATTAGCACAGTCTGTGACCTTTGGGAAGAATACTCACCCTGTAAATGCCTGCAAGATTTGCTTCGGGGCTCTGTGACAACTCCCGCACCTGCTCCCAGACCTGCCAAATACCCAATTTCTGTAATGTGCTTTCTGACCCTTCTGAGGAAATCACATTGTTGGGGTGGGAGCAGGGACAGGGAGTGAGTGTAAGAACAGCAAGCGCTGCTCTCACGCCTGGCTTTGAGCTCTTCCATGGGCAGAGCTGGCATGTGGGTTTCAGACAAGGGGTGGGGGATGGATTTCTGGAAGGACAATTAAGTCTTCCCAGGATTTATAGGATTGCGTATCAGACTCCTCAGTCCTAATTCCAGACCCACAGTCTCCGATTGTATTTATCGACCCTTTGAAAGACCTGATAGTTTTCTCACAATGGGATTCATACATTAAAATTAATCAATAGAACAGATTAAGAGTGAAACTAAGCTGAGCATAAATTATTCTCTTTGCTGAGTGGAGCTTATGGTGGAGCAACAGTGTGGAGTCTATGAGGTCACGATGAAGACTCAGTTTCAGCACTAGCCTTGCATAGTGTCCTGGGCAGGTCACGGCAGCCTCTTAGCCAGCCAGAATCTTCCTGCCTGTAACATGGGGCAGCAGGACTCTTCTCATTCTCTCAGGGTTGTTCCCATACAATGCACAGCAAGGCCTGATTTCTGGTGGGTAGCAGGTGCAGAGGCTCTCCTAATGCCACGTGGATGTTTATATATCCTGTACATCCTGCACTGAGAGGAGCCCTAAACCTTCATTCACATGTCCCCCTTGACCACTGTCTAAGCTGTCTTCAGTAGCTGGAGGGGAGTGTAAACACCCGAAAGGGTGGCAGTGGGCCTTGCTGGGTGCAGAGCCTGTGGGGAGCCAGACGTCAGGTGGGATTGAGTGATGGCCCTGTTGTTACCCTCATGAAGTGGGAGTAGCTCTTCTCTGGAGAGGGAGTCTTATGAGACGTCCTAAGATCATGTGTAAAAACAATTATCAGAGACTACGCTATATTTAGTGACTGAGGGGAGCACCATGCTCTCTGTGCCCGGCTCCTCCATGGAGCCATAGGAAGTAGGGTGGCAGCACTTGGGTCTATCCACCTGCAGCAGAAGCCACCAGGTGTGGGAGTGAGGGAGTGCATTCTTCAGCAGTGCTCCTGTGCTGTGCTCTGGGAAGAAGGTGCCACAGCGGCACTGCTTCTGGGTGTGATTTCATGTGTGGATCCTGAAGAGCCCATGTGTTTGAGCTGGGAAAGGTGGTGAACATGGTGTGACCGCACAGCAGGGCCTGGTGACCAAGCCAGTAGGGCATGCAGACCAGGAGAGTCTCCATGTCTCCACTTCCTCCATTTCCTCCAGCACATAGCTGAGTCTTTAAGCCTGTCTCTCAAGCTTATTTTGAAAATTAGAGAAAATTAGAAGGTGACTGCTGAAATACAAGATTAACAACAACAACAACAAAACACCCTTCATTATTATGACCTGAATAAACCCAAATCTCTGCTCCAGTGGAGAACTCAGCTCCACAAAACAACACTCATGGGGACCCCACAGTTCACAGCCACAGCCTTCTTGGTTTCTGTGGAAGGGATGAAGAGGTTTGGGTCCGAGTGTATCATGGGAGAGGGGGTCTTCCAAACCTCTTTTACCCTGTCTCCTGCCCTGACGATGGTGACTCACAGCTGCTTTCATCACCTGGGTCCTCTGCACTCAGGACATTCCCTGACCCGGGACTTGGGTCCCCTCCAGTCTCCTGTCCCAGGCTCGTGAGGCAACCCTTGGTCTTTACTCTCTATCCCAGTACAGCCAGTTCCAGCAAGGGACCTCATCTCCAGGGCCTACTCAGTAGGTGACCACTGAATAAGCAGATTGTGTATGTGTGTACATGCATGCCGATATGCATATATGCTGTGATGTGCGTCCATGTGTGCTTTGTGCCTTGTGTGTGCAGCACACTTGCACTCAGAGCACACTGCTATCCTTCCATAGTGACACCTCTGTGCACTTTTCATCACCCTGCCTGACCCTACATCTGCCATTAAAAATTTATCACTCCAGGTGAGATGTGTCAGTGGGTATAGACATTTGCCGCCAAGCCTGATAGCCTCAGTTCAATCAGTCCCTGGAGTCCATATGGCAGAAGGAGAAAATCTACCCTGTCACGTTATCTTCTGACCTGCATGTGCATGCTGTAGCATGCTACCCCCAGCAAATAAATAAATGTGAAAAAAATCAAAGTTTCTAATTCCATTCCTTTGCAAGTATTACCCTTCTGTTAACCACTGGCTAATGCTCAGCCTAGAAATTACCCTCCCCTACCCCTCTGTTGCCTGACAGTCAGCAGACCCAGTGCTAATGCGGTGAGTGTCCTTGTCTGCCCATGTTCTGACTGCAGAGGGCTTCAAAGACAGAGACCAGGTCTGAGTCACTTTTCCCTTTGTAGCAATTTGCCATAACTGGGCCACAGTAGACTCACGTAATGAATAAAATAATGAATAAGTGAAGTTAATGACATTACTGTATAAATAATACACAGGAAAGAACATTGCCGGGAAGCCATTAACTCATGTGTGGACATAATTAACCCAAAGAGGTAATTAGTGTATTTTAACACAGGTTCTGTGTAAATCAGGTAGTGGTGTGTCTCAGTGTCGGGCAGCTCCACATGAGTTCCTGACATACAGAAAATGAGCACTGCATTTGGTGAGAATCCATTTCAAAATCAGAGATATATTTGGCATATAGTAAAATACCATACCTTAGGGCCTGGTTGGGTGGACTGCTCCTCCTGTGTAAACCCACAGAGACACTGCCAGGTGAGATTTGGAACATAGCTACCCCTCAAAAGAACTTTCCTTGAGTTTCATCCTAGGTAGAGTATGATGGCTAGTTTTAACTGTCGACCTGACACAATCGAGAATCACCTTGAAAGAGTCTCAGTGAGGGGATCTCTAGGCCAAGGTGCTTGGGGGGCTATCTTTGTGGGATTATTCATGCTATTGTAATGTAAATTAATCTTGCTAATGTAAATGAGAAGGCCTGTCCACTGTGGGCGGCACCATCCTTCGGTAAGGGACCCTGGACTGTGTAAGAGTGGAGCGAGCAAGCTGAGCAGTGACCATTCATGCATTCGTTTCTATGCCTGATTGTGGATGTAACACAACTGGCTGTTTTAAGTGTCTGCTGCCCTGACTTCCTTGATACGGTCAGCTGTGGTCTGGAATTGTGAGCTAAAATAAACCCTTTCTCCTCTACCTTATTTTCTGTCAGAGTATTTCATCACAGCAACAGAAATGAAACTAGGGCAGACAGCCACCCCAAGCAATTGCTCCAGGAATGGATGGTTATGGCTTAAAGTAGGTCTGGAGGGTGGGATTGGGAGGCCCACAGCACCCCAGTTTATCCCGGTGCCTTGTGGATGACTGTGGCATCCTTCGGTGGGCTGGCTTGTGTACTCTGCAGGGGATTTTCCTCTAATTTTCCTAAACCCTGTGTCTGGAACCTTATAAATACGGTTGGTAAACCAACTGTATACACAGATGACGGTGACAGGAAGTGAGGTCATTAGGAAGAGCTGAGCTCCTACATGACTAGTGTCTTGGAAACAGAAACACAGGCACAGAGAAGCCATGTGGTATGGAACCAAAGGTAGAGCCATGTGGACCCGCCCAGAGGCCAGGTAAGAGACTGAGCAGGGTCTTCTTCAGCCTCTGGGAGGAGCCAGCCCTGCAGACATACTGACCTTGGACTCTGGCCTTTGACAGGATTACCACACCAATCACTTGTTCCTTAAAGACAGTATCACTAATTCTTATCTTTCTCAAGAAATGCCTGCATCACAACACCCAACAACTGTGGAACTCAGGCCTCAGACTGCTCTCTGGCCCCATCTGCACCCTGACATGCCACACATGAACAGTAAGGCCCCAAGGCTGAGCCCTATTTTGCTGATACTGTATCCATGCTCAGGAGATGCTTGTAATGGAAGCAGGGAACTCCCATACTGTCTCTTCACTGGTGTCTGTAGGATAGAAGTGTGGATCTGTCCCTGGGTGATGTTCCAGGCCCTCAGCCTCTCCCCACTGCAGTGCTGTTTTTGGCTCTCTCTGTGTGGCTGGGCTTCCTGGTTCTTCTCCTCATCAGTAGGACCTGTGCTTCTTCTCTGAAGAAGGCTGTTGTGCCCTGGCCCCTTGGCCTGGCTAGACACATCATTCATTCTCCCTTCAGGGCACCTCTCTTGGGCTCACTGGCCATGAGCATTGGGAGACATTTCATTACTCCATTTCCATAGCAAATGTGTTTTACCTACCAGGTTCTCAAGGAGTTTATCCTTGAAGAGTCTTTGGAGTTTACAGATGTTGTTGATTTGCAATGTACTTTTTTCTCTGGAAAAGAAACTACTAGTGGAAATTTCCATGTTCTGCTGGGAAGTGAATTTCACAGAGTTAGGGCCACCATTGACTGAAGGGGTGCAGCTCAGAGTGTTCTCTTGTTTCTGTGGTCATCACAAGGCCATTTTATATCTGGGCCAGATTTCTGTGCTATTAAGGCTCCATATGACTTCATGGTCCTCTCAGCCTATAAATGTCAACGCATACAGAGGCACCGAGTGCTCGCCAGTCAAGGACAAACCTCGTGGAGCTGTGTTTGTGCGACTGGCAAAGAAGCTGTTGTTCTTTCAACAAGAGTCAAGAAGTTCCATAGCCGCATCTGTGACTGCCAGTCATTGTCCCAGGTGAGCCTCAACCCTGTGGCAGCACCCAGAGAGCAGCACGAAGCTGCAGAGAAGACACGTTGATCAGCATGAGTTTCAAATGCTCCCTCTTATGGATCAAAACCTAACTGTAGAACCTGCAGCTGGGCACGGTACCATACCTAATACATGAGGCAGGGTGTCTAAAGGATTCTAATGACTCATATATCATCTACAATAGTCCAGAAGACAAGTAGGTTCCTGTGCTCATAGCACAGGCAAGCACTCTAGAAATGTTTACCTGGAAACATTGAACAGAGTTGAATTTACTTGGTCTGAACTTTCCCCTTACATGTAAGAAGCTGTAGGAACAAAATACCTAATCTCTCTTAACAAAGATGACTGCTTTTCTATAGGTAATTCAGAAATTTTTGGAAACTGTAGGAAGCATCTGAGGGAAGCATACTGTGTGTGAAAGGTGCTGACAGTTGCCTGGTCTGGCTGCAGTGACGGCTCTCCTTCTGCAGATCTGAGAGACACCTGAGAACCCATTTCCTGGATGCTTGATTCTTTCCCAACCCATAACTCCCCATTGCTCTCATCCCTCCTGCACTCTCTTGACCCATGACTCCTGGTGACATGCAACTGTTCTCATATTTGTTTTTTCCTTTGGTCTCTAAACATTGTCACAGCATAGACTATGGACCTTGCGTCACTGGAATATATATATATATATATATATAATATATATATATATATATATATATGTGTGTGTGTGTGTGGAGAGAGAGAGAGAGAGAGAGAGAGTCTTGTCAAATGAAGGACTAAGTGAGTGGACTGAAATACTTCCAAAATCACTTGACAATGCCTGAGCAACAGCTAGCATTGTGTGCTTCTTTTTATTTTTTATTTTATTTTTATTTTTATTGATGTTTTGTGTATTTCAGACATCATTTTTCAGTTCAATTTAGACATATGCCCCTTTCCCTTCCCCCTACCCCATCCCAGATCATGCATTCTGCCATACATGTCCTGAATCTTTCTCTTAGACTTTTAAAAGTTTTTCTCTGAAAAGGTTTATTGTTTGGGACAGAATTTAATTATATTAGTCTGTTCTTTGGCCCAGTCCTTATGTTGTTGTGGTTCCCTCCTAATTGTATTGCTCCAAAATATGCCTAAATAAGCATCATATATGTACCAGAATTATGTCCTCCAGGAATAACTCTGTATGTTAAGTCTGATAATGTTTAGGAAATTCACATTTTTCCCTTTAATTTAAGCATTGTGTGCTTCTTCCCACCTATGACATTCACCTGTCCTGTGTAAGTCACCTGATCAACACTTTGAGGAGAATGTCTGATGAATGTTCTCATCTGAGGCTCCAGAATATATGGAAAGAGATAACGTTTTCTCCTTCTATCATCTTGTTCCATCATTTCCACATCAGTGGCCTTGGGGTTGGAAGAACTGTTCAGTCTTCTAGTTACATTCCAAAGTGGGCAGCACCAGTGTCTTTGTTTCAATGTTCACTGTATCTTTTCACATCAGCCACAGAGCTGAGCGGTGTTTGGGTGTATTCTAATACTTAGTGATATCTACCTGAATTGGACAGAGACTTCAAGGACAGACAGAATTTTCTCCCTGTTCTATCTCCACATATTCTTCAGTCAGCTTTCAGCAAGGCGTAGTCCCCAGAAAGTCACCTCTACCCAGATGTGTTCTTACTGCACCCAGCTCCAGAGAGGAGCAACGGTCCTGTGGGGCTGCCATACCCATGAAGTTCTAAAGGAGTCTTGAAGGCATTTAGATATCTGGCTTTAGAATTTCTGCAGTCACCTAGAACCATAGAACACCATAGAACACCACCCAGAACAAAAAAGTGACATGAAAAATGCTTCTCTGTGATTTCCTAGAGCTGAGGTAGGGGGCTGTCCTTCCATTTCCCCATCAAGTAAGAAACTAGAGAAAGATGCCCCCCAAGGGTCATTTTCTTTAGTAATTTTTCCTCCCAACAGGGTGACTCGGTAGGGCCTCTAGCTCCAGAGATTTCTATTTTCTAGTGATCCATGACAGAGTCGGCTCTGCGTTTTCATGCAGTTTATAAAATGTTATTAAGTGCAGCTCTTGGTGGTCTCTTCTGCATCTTCTGCTCTACAACCTGCCAAGCAAATCATTCTTTCTAGAAAGCTCTAATCAGAGTTACCTTCACAGTCTCTGAACCCAATCAGACCAGAATCAGTCCTTCTTCTTTGTCTGTCCTTCAGAATAATAACAATACCTGGGAGGCTGAGGAAAAGACTAGAGTTAAAATTTCGGGACGTTGTGAAGGAAATTGTATAGGTAAAACATCAAGATCATAACAGTAGGCCCTGAGCCATCAATCAGCACTCCGACAAATTTCCTTACATGTGAACCCCAAGGACATTTTATTTCACATATTCAGTGAATACAAAGAATAATTCTATGACATGCTGATGTTTTGGAGGGGGTGATGAACACACTTGGTGTTGTTAAGCATTAGGAATTAGAAATCTCCCAAGCCTGGTAAGAAGTTAGAAATGACTATGGCTACCAGCTACCTATGCTGACTAATCAGAATCAGGCAGCAAAGCTCTGCTGAGTACTTAAGTCAGCACAGTTTTGTCCCCAAGATGTGATGGTTTGTGAGCTGGAGATTTCATGAAACAGAGGACAGCTTTAGCCTCATTCTGGAGCTGAGCAACCTGAAGCATAGGCATGGTGCACAGGCATTCTAGTTTGCTCTTCACTGCTGTGATAAAACATGAACCAAAAGCTACTTGGAGGGCAGAAAGGGTTTATTTGGCTTACAGGTTATCGTCCATCATGGAGGGAAGCCAAAGCAGGAACTCAAGGCACAAACTGAAGTAGGCCATGGGGGAATGCTGCTTACTAGCTTGCTTCCTATGGCTTGTTAACTTTCTTATGTAGACCAGGGCCCCCAGTCTAGGAATGGGAACACCCATAATGGGCTGGGCCTTCCAGCATCAATTAGCAATTATGAAAATGTTCCATAAGCATGCCCATAGGCCAATTCGATGGAGGTAATTCTCCAATCAAGGTTCCCTCTTCTCTGATGTGTCAGGTTGACAACAAAACTAGCTTTGATTACAAGGGGAGAGGCCTTGCAGAATCTTCAGGAAGCTACTCAGAGCATGGTTTGGTTACATCAGGGAGAGAGCAGAGCAAGGTGCCAGGGACAAGGCTGGAGAATGCTCGTGTGTGTGTGTGTGTGTGTGTGTGTGTGTGTTTTAAGAATTGACTCACATGACTTTCACCTTTTATGGCCAACATAGAACTAGACAAGCTTGAGACTTAGGAAGAATCAATATTTCAGTTCATGTCCAGCAGCATAGTATAAGTCTAAAAGCTGCTGGGCAGGAAGAATTCTCTTACTTAATGCTTTGTTCAGTCTTTATCCTCTGTTCATTCCTGTAACTGATTTGATGGGGAACTACCCACCCCGGGGAAGGAAATCTGCTTTTATCAGTTTACTGATTCAAATGTTAAACTTATCCAAAAACACACTCAAGGGAAACACAAAATAATGTCTGACCAAATATCTGATCATCCTGAGGCTCAATTTATATTGAGTCACATTGACTCATAAAGTTAACTCCACAGAGTTTGAGTCATGGTAAGACACTAGTTTGTATGATGGGAGTTCTCAAAAGATCTTAGCAAGAGAGCAAGGTCTTCACATTTGTACGCAAGGGAGTGGATTCTGCTGTTTTAAAAATGATGGAAAAGAGAAAATACTCAAAAGAAGCAAGCGACAAGTGAGCTGGAGGCAGGATCACACTGAGATGCTTAGTCTGATACAACATCTACAATACAGGATAGTCAACTTCAGCTTAATAACTTCAAGAGATTTTTGGTGGAGACAATGTAAAAAATTAAAAAGTCAGCCAGGCATGGTGGCACATGACTTTAATCCCAGCACTCAGGAGGCAGAGGGAGGTAGATATCTGTGAGTTCAAGGCCAGCCTGGTCTACAGAGAGAGTTCCAGGCCAGCTGGGGCTATAGGGAGACCTTGTCTCAAAACCACCAAAAATAAATAATAAATAAATAGTGCAAATATATGAACATTTCGAAAAATAAAGATTATTTTTAAAAATTAAAGAGTCAAAACTGCCTTATTTTATTTAATTTTTTGTCTTTTTGAGACAAGGTCTCCCTTTAGTCCCAGTTGGCCTGGAGCTCACTGTAGACCAGGCTGGCCTTGAACTCACAAAGATCCACCTGCTTCTGCCTCCCAAGTGCCAGGATTAAAGGCGTGTGCTACCACACCCGGCTGAAACTGCCTAATTTTATTTATTTATATTTTGTTTTACATATATTATTTATTTATTTATTTATTTATTTTTGTACAAGATTATGTTACAAATCGAATCCAGACTCATGTCCCCCTCCCACCCCCCCACCCCACCAGATTCACCCTTTCAGTCAGTTCTTTAATGCAGTCCCCTCTGTTGTTGGTGGTGTTGTTGTTCTTTCCAATATGCATCACTCCCAACAAGAAATGTTTACAACTAGGTTATAGGTGCTAGCATCCACAGATGAGGGATACCATTTGTCATTTGCTTTTCTGGGACTGTTTTACTTCACTTAGCATAATATCTTCCAGTTCCATACATTTACCTGCAAAGTTCATGATGTTGTCTTTTTTTTTAATTAAATTTATTTCTGTATGTGTATGAGTGTACTGTCTGCATGCAAGTTTGTGCACCCGTGTCGTGCAATGCCACGGAGGTCAGAAGAGTGTCCCGCGCTGTAGTCTCGCCGGCAAGAACTTCACGCGGACAACAGGATTCTTCTGCAGCAGTATTTATTGTGCACAGCTCTTTTGTGAGAAGGACCCCGAAATGGGGCAGAAGCACTGCTTATATAGCAGTCTAGAGGGCTCGTGTATGCTCTGGATTGGTGCAGTGCCCTGATGCCTCATTAGCATGCCCAAGGCGCGGGCTCAGAGAGTAGTAGTCATGCACAGTTTGTCCAATGCAAAGGCAATGGCGGGAAGCGGCTTGTTGTTGTTCTAGCAACTCAGGAAGTCGGCGCCATCTTAGGGCATGGTACAGCACACATTGTTTGTGTGGTAGGCTGCCAACAGAAGAGGGTGTCGTATTCCCCTGGAACTGGAGTTCTCCTGGAACTGGAGTTTCAAACGGTTCTGGGCCACCATGTGGGTGGTGGGGATCGAACCCGGGTCCTCTGTAAGAGTGGTCGGCGCTCTTAACCGCTAGGCCATCTCTCCAGCCCCGATGTTGTCTTTTTTTACTGTTGCATAGAACTCCATTGTGAAGATGTACCACATTTTCTCTATTCACTCATCAGATGAGGGGCATTTGGGTTGCTTCCAGCTTTTTGCTATTCTGAACAGAGCTGCAATAAACATAGCTGTGTATGTATCTCTACAGTAAGATGAATCTTCTGGGTATATACCCAGGAATGGTATGAATGGGTCAGGTGGTAAGCTCATTTTGAGTCTTCCAAGGGTTCTCCACACTGATTTCTATAGTGGCTGTACAAGTTTACATTCCCACCAGCAATGGATGAGGGTTCCCCTTTCCCCACAACCTCTCCAGCATTTGGTATCATTTGTTTTCTTGATCCTAGGCAGTCTTATTGAGTGAGATGATATCTTAAGGTGGTTTTAATTTGCATTTCCTTAATTATTAGTGATGCTGAACACTTTTAAAGATGTTTTTCAGCCGTCTCTAATTCCTCACTTGTGAAGTCTCTGTTCAGCTCTTTGCTCCATCTTTTGAGTGATTCATTTGTCTTCTTTGTTTTTTGAGTAGTTTATATATTCTGGAAATCAATGCTTTGTCAGATGTATCTGTGGTGAAGGTTTCCTCCCACTCTGTGGGATTTCTCTTCACTTCCTTGATTGTTTCTTTTGATGTACAGAAGCTTTTGAGTTTGATGAGGTCCCATTTGTCAATTGTCGACCTTAATTCTTGTGCAGCTGCTGTCTGATTTAGGAAGTCTTTTCCTACGCCTATGTCTTGTAGTCTGCTGCCAACTTTTTCTTCTATCACCTTCAGAGTTTGGGGTTTCACGTTGAGGTCTTTAATCCATCTGGAGTTGACTTTTGTACAGGGTGAGAGGTAGGGGTTTAATTTCATTCTTCTACAAGTGGTGATCCAGTTTTGCCAACACCACTTGCTGAAGATGCTGTCTTTTCTCCATTGTGGCTTCTTGGCCCCCTTGTCAAATATGAGATGGCTGAAATTGTATGTGCTCAGATTTGGATCTTCAGTTTTGTTCCATTGGTCAACAGGTCTGTTTTTGTGCCAGTACCAAGCTGTTTTTATGACTATAGCCCTGTAGTATAGTTTGAAGTCTGGTATAGAGATCCCCCCTGTACTGGTCTTTTCACTCAGGGTTGCTTTGGCTATTCGGGGTCTTTTGTTTTTCCAAATGAAATTAAGGATTTTTTTTCCAAGCCTGTGAAGAAACTCTTGGGGATTTTAATTGGGATTGCATTAAATCTGTACAAGAGTTTTGGTAGAATGGACATTTTTACTATATTAAGTTTCCCAATCCATGAGCATGGGAGGTTTTTCCATGTTCTAATGTTTTCTTCAATTTCCTTCGTCAGGGGTTTAAAATTTTTGTTGTAGAGATCTTTGGTGTCTTTGGTTAGGTTTGTTCCTAGGTATTTTATTGTTTTTGAGGTTATTGTGAGTGGGAAGGTCTCCTTGTATACCTTCTTCAGTTGCTTGTGTTTGGTGTAAAGAAAGGCTACTGATTTTTCAAGGTTAATTTTGTATCCTGCCACTCTACTGAAGCTCTTAATCGTTTCTAGGAGTTTTCTGGTGGAGTTCTTAGCATCCCTTATGTAAATGATCATATCATCAGCAAAAAGGGATAGTTTGACTTCCTCTTTTCCAATTAGAACTCCTTTAATTTCCTTTTCTTGCCTTATTGCTCTAGCAAGTGTTTCAAGCACTATATTGAAGAGGAGTGGTGACAGGGTCAGCCTTGTTGAGTTCCTACCTTTAAGGGGAATGCTTCTGTCATTTCCCCATTTAGGACAATATTGGCTGTGGGTTTCCTGTATATGGCTTTGATTACATTGAGGGATGATCCCTCCAATCCAATTCCCTCTGGGACTTTAAGCATGAAGTGATGCTGGATTTTGTCAAAGAATTTTTCTGCGTCAATTGAGATGATCATGTGGTTTTTTTGTCTTTCAGACCATTTATATATTTGATGATATTTATTGATTTTCGTATATTGAACCATCCCTGCATTTCTGGTATGAACCCAACTTGGTCATGATGTGGGTCTGAATGCGATTTGCAAATATCCTGTTTAGAAGTTTTGCATCTGTGTTCATTAATGAGATGGATCTATAGTTCTCCTTTTCAGTTGTATCTTTGCCTGGTTTTGGTAATAGCATGATGCTGGCTTCATAGAAGGAATTTGGGAGAATTCCCTCTGTTTGTATCCTTCTAAACAATTTGAATAATAATGGCTGTAAGTCTTTTTGAAATCTTTTATAGAATTTTGCTGTGAAACCATCTGAGCCTCAGCTTTTTTTTAGTTGGGAGGTTTTTTATTACATCTTCAATTTCTTCATATACTATGGGTCTGTTTAAGGTGTCGATCTCTTCTTGGTTGAGCTTTGGCGATTCCCAGGATTTCAGATATTCATCCATTTCTTTTAGGTTTTCAAACTTAGTAGAGTATAGATTTTTGAAGTATTCCTGTATGATTGTCTGGATCTTTTCATTCTCTGTTGTGATATTTCCCCTTTCATTTCAGATTCTATTGATTTAGAGTTGTTCCTTCTTTCTTTTGGTTAACTGGGCTAGAGGTCTATCTTGTTTATTCTCTCAAAGAACCAATTTTTGGATTAATTGATTTTCTGTATGGTTTTCTTTGTTTCTATTTCATTGATTTTTGCTCTGATTTTTGTTATTTCTTCCTGTCTGCTGCATTTAGGGTTCATTTGTTGTTGTCTCTCAAGTGTTTTTAGTTGCAGTGTTAGATTGTTCATTTGTGTTCTTTTTTATTTTTTTTGATGTAAGTAAGCACTCAGGGCTATAAACTTCCCTCTTAGGACTACTTTTAAAGTGTCCCATAGGTTTTGTTGTGTTGTATTATCATTGTCATTCAGTTCCAGGAATGCTTTTATTTCTTACTTTATTTCTTCCTTGA
The DNA here is from genome assembly GCA_009823505.1 of Rhizomys pruinosus. Taxonomy (NCBI): domain Eukaryota; kingdom Metazoa; phylum Chordata; class Mammalia; order Rodentia; family Spalacidae; genus Rhizomys; species Rhizomys pruinosus. The sequence continues at coordinate 3,971,352 of VZQC01011939.1, read as the reverse complement.
CCCATTCATTATTTAGGAGAGTGTTGTTTAGTCTCCATGTGTTCTTGTAGGTTGTAGGGCTTATCCTGGTGTTGATATTGAGCTTTATTGCCCTGTGGTCTGATAGAATGCATGAAATTATTTCAATCTTTTTGTATTTGTTGAGTTTTTTCTATGTCCCCAGTATGTGGTCTATTTTGGAGAATGTTTCATGGGGTGCTGAGTAGAAAGTGTATTCTCTGGTGTTTGGGTGGAGTATTCAGTAGATGTCTGTGAGGTCCATTTGATGTATTGTATCATTCAGTTCAGATGTCTCTCTGTTTATTCTTTGTCTGGTTGATCTGGCCAAAAAACTTAGTGGGGTATTGAAGTCCCCTACTATTAGTGTGCTGGAGTTAATCTGTGCCTTGAGGTCCTGAAGAATTGTCTTTATAAAGTTTGGTGCACCAGAGTTTGGTGCATATATATTCATAATTGTGAAATCTTCATGGTCAATTGTTGCTTTGATAAAGATGTAATGGACTTCTTTGTCTCTTTTGATTTTTTTTAACTTTAAAGTCTATTTTGTCTGATATTAAAATAGCAGCATCTGCTTTCTTTTTTGGTACCATTTGCTTGGAATATTTTTTTCCATCTCTTCACCTTAAGTTGGTGCCTATATTTGAGATTGAGATGGATTTCTTGTAGACAGCATATAGATGGGTTTTGTTTCCTAATCCAATCTCCCAGTCTATGTCTTTTGATTGGGGAGTTTAGTCCATTAATATTTAAGGTTATAATTGAAAGATGCATGTTGCTTCCTTTTACCTTATTATCCATTTGCATTTTTAGTCTCAGTTTCTACTTCTGCAGTTATGTTTTTATTAGTTTCTCTTTCTAGGTGCTTGGGGATGGTTGTTCCTCTCTTCTGTCCTTTGAATTGCTTCAAGTATTTTCTGAAGGGTTGGTTTTCCAGACACATATTCTATCATCTTGTTTATGTCATGGAAGATTTTTCTCTCTCCTTCAACTATAATCGACATTTTTGCTGGGTGTATTAACCTGAGTTAGCTTCCATAGTCCTTTAACACTGGGAATGCTTTGATCCATGTTCTTCTTGCTTTCATGGTTTGCACCGAGAAGTCAGTCGTAATTCTGATGGGTTTTCCCTTCTAGGTCACTTGTTTTTCTCTTGTGGCTTTCAGAATTTTGACTTTATTTTGAGCATCTAGCATTTTAGCTATGATATGGTGTGGGGAGTTTCTTTTCTGATCTTGTCTGTTTGGAGTTCTATGTGCTTCTTGTATTTGTATGGGTTTGTCTTTTTTTAGTTTGGAGAAATTTTCATATATTATTCTGTTGAAGATCTGATCAATACCATTCTCTTGGGATTCTTCTCCTTCCTCTATTCCTATGATGCGGAGGTTTGATCTTTTCATAGTGTCCCACAGCTCCTGGTTGTTCCATTTTTGTGTATTTTTAAATTTTTCATAATCTTTCCTTGAGGTTTTTAGTTGTTCTGTGTTGTCCTCCAGGTCTGATATTCTTTGTTCTGCTTCCTCCATTCTGCTTCTGAGGCTTTTTTCATTCCTTTCCTCTTGAATGGATGAGTGTTTGATTTCCTTTTTCATTTCCTCTTCTGATTTCTTTAGTGTTTCTATTTCTTTTTGGAGCTTCTCATTCTCTTCTGGGTACTCCTTACTTTGTTGGTTGGCTTCCTTTTTCAGTGTTTCCATTCCTTCTGGAGGTTTGTCATTTTCCTCCCTCTAGTTCTTTCTAAAGTTTGTCATTCTCTCCCTTTAATTTTCCTAAGTTTGTCTTGTCTACCTCTAGTTCCTTCTTAAGTTTTCTTTCTCTTCTTTAGTTCTCTGACTTGTTCTTTATATTCTTTATTTCTTTGAATAGGTCTTCAATTGTTCCTCTGAGATCTGTTTCTTGGGTCACTCTCAGGGGATCCCGTAGAGTTCCTACAGGGTGGTAGGCTTGGTGTGGGATTATCTGCTCCTTTCCATGTTGTCCCTTCATCAGCCCCTGGCATGTGGGTTTCCCTTTTTTTGCCTGTATTCTGATACGAATCACAAATGCCTTTTCACTGTGTTGAAGGCTTGCTTTGCTTGCCTCCTTCAGATGCTTTTTTTTCCCTCCTTGTTTATGGAGTGTTGACTTGTCTAGGTTTCAGGCTTTCAATTTTGTTTTCACATTGGAGTCTAATTCACTCTTCCCTTTCTGTTCTGAAGATTCTCCAAAAAACCACTTGGATACTCTCTCAGCAATTCCTGTTGCTGGGGTGGGGTTGGGGTGGGGATGCCTGACTTAGCCGTGTCCCAGTACTCTGTGCTTCAGGTGGTCCTAGCCGCATCCTGGTACTCTGTCCTTCAGGTAGCCCTGGCAGGTCCCTGATCTAACCACTGCACACTTAAGTCTCACAGTGGCAACAGGCCCACTTTTAATACCAGCTACAAGGGCAACTCTGCCCCAACAGCCACACCAGACAAGGATTTAACAGGCCCACCTTTAATCCCAGCTAGCAGGGCGACTCCACCCCACCAGCCTCACAAGACAAAGATTTAGCTATCCAACCAACAAATCAATTAACCAACTACCCAGGAGTAGATCTATCCTAAAATCTGCCTGGCTGAAGCACCTGGCTCCTACCTGTGCTTCAGGTGGTCCTGGTAGGTCCCTGATATAACCACCGCACAATCTATACTGCCTAATTTTAAAAGTATGTAACCTACCAAATTATGCATAGGAAGAAGGATGGGTTGAGAAATATATATATATATATATATATATATATATATATCACATATACATAGATGTACATGTAAATGCATAATATGCATATGTATATAGTTTCATATACACATACATATACATACAAATATGTGTGTATACATTGTGATGGCTAATCTTTGGCTAATCTTCATATCATTATTGATTTAGGAAGTATCTAAATTATTAAAGCACACTGCTATGTCTGTGAGAAAATTTTTGAAAAGATTAATTAAAAGGAGAAGGCCCTGAATATGGTCACATCCCATAAGGTGAGGGATCAGATTGAATAACAGTGGGGAGAGAGGCTGCTGAGATGACTCAGCAGGTAAAGGCATTTGTCACAAATGCCTGGTGATCTAAGTTCCCTCTGTAGAACCCATGTAGAGTGGAAGAAAGAGAACTAGTTCTGCAAAGCTGCCCTCTGACCTTCACACGTGTGATGTGGATGTACACAAACATGTACACTAATAAATAAAATTTAAGAAAAGGTGGGGAGATTTGGACACAAAAATATTTGTACTTGCTTATGGGATAAAAGTAATGTTTGGTCACAGACAAAAGCAAATTCAAATATCCTTTCAGGTACCTTGACAAATGTATTTGCTTAGTGGCTCTCACATGGGTGTCAATCAATTGGCAAAGCCCATAGGTCCCTGAGTTTCTAGTCCTCTGCCTCTCACCTATTGTCAAAGAATTCTTGTCTTACAAGCAAAATATGAATACTCAGAAACAGAGTTGTGAACTATGATCCATACTGGTTTGGAGCTCTGAGGACTGACTAGGAGTTGGGGTATTTGTGTGGGGTGTATTTATGTGTGGTATGTATGGGGGGGCTATATGCTCATAATCTTTTTTTCTAGAGAAATACAGACACATTTCATCATGCATGGAAACTTTCAAGGAGACACAGTCTTTGCCTAGAAAATGTATGTGCTTTTCTATAGCAGTGATTTTAAGAAACAACTTGATTCCTAACTGCAGAGTAAACTTGCTAGTGCAAGTGGTCTGAAGTGGTCTGAAGGGTTTCTAGGTAAAGAAGGATGAAGGCTATCCAAGATGTCTTGGATGGCACCTGAACCATAAGTTCTGAGTTGTAGAGAACCCTAACACCTGCCCATTCCAGTGACTTGTTTTATGCCTGGAGTTTTACTATGATGCCACATAGCTTGATGCACTTCTCCTTTAAGGCTGCTCATTGCATCTTTGTGGAGCTTTGAGTGCTGCATCTCTCCTCATTTGAGGTAACGTTGTTGTCATGCTATCGTCCCTACTCTGGACTCAGAATTAACTGGTCTTGGAATCCATGAGTTCTGGTGGAGGGTGGGGGGCACAAGGGGTGGGCATGGATGGGGGAATGAGTTTAAATTTGATTAAGAAATGTTGCATGAAATGTGCTCAATAAAAATTAAATTCAACATTTCTTTAATCCATAAAAAAAGAAAAATAATTAACTGGTCTTCCCTCATGACACCCTTTCCCAAGTCTCCCTCCCCCAGGGCCTTGTCCTCAACCTCCTCCCAGAATTCTTGAACATCATGCTTTTTAGCCACCCCTTGATATCCTAACAGATAAGGATTGACACCAGCAGGGAGCCTGGACCACCCTGTAGACAGAGGCTGTCAGTCATTGGCTCACACCAGTAAGACATACCTGTCTGCACATTTGAGGCCTTAGTTTTTCCTCCAGTTCTCCTAGGTCGTAGCTATTTTTATGAACAAAATAACCCAATTTTCTAGTTTTCCATAATGTATATTTTGAAAGATGACAACCTTAAAGAGGGAAGTGCTAGAAAATGCCTAAATAGAAAAAAGTAAAATAAAACCAAACTACAATGGCAAAAATTTATAAGCCTGACGGGTCAGCAATCCCACAGTGTCTTAAATATTATGGCACATTTCACTACTTTAAAGTATTTTTTTCCTGCTTGTATTTTGCAATCATTCTTCTGTTTGGTTTTTATTTTTTGTCTTGGTGCCATTTGTCACCTTATGGCTGGCTATAGTTTGGGACTCTACTTCAGCATTGGTTGGCAAAATGGAAAGAGAAAAATGGTCCTCATTCCCTCGAAAGCATCAATGCTCTGTTCCTCTGTTATTCTCCCCAGTACTAGGGCTCAAATGGCAGGGCTTCCCACCTGCTAGGTAAATGCTTCACAGCTGAATTTTATTCCAGGTCTATTGGCTTATTTTATACCAAGTTTATTTCCAAGTTCTTCTGTTATCCCTGTTTCCTGCTCCAAATGTTCATTAGTCTCTCTCTCTCTCTCTCTCTCTCTCTCTCTCTCTCTCTCTCTCTCTTTCTTTCTCTTTCTCTCATCTTAGAAAGAGCAAATCACTGCCCTTACCCAGAATCTTGACCCATGTATAGTAGGCCCTGCCCCACTATACCAAAGGCTGACTGGTTTTTGTTGTTGTTGAAACACTATGTAACACATATACTGCAGTTTGGATCTTAAATGTCTCCCACAGCTCACATTTGAGCATTCATTTGAGCGTTCATTCGTAGGCTCACAGCATTCATTGTTCTGGGAGGTTGTGGAGCCTTTAGGAGGTGAGGCCTGACTGGCAGAAGTAGATCACCAGGAGTCAGCATTGGAAGGTTATAGACTTCTTCCAGCTGTGCTCTGCTTCCAGCTGTGCTCTGCTTCCAGCTGTGCTCTGCTTCTGATCTACCACCATGTGAACAGCCACACCACAGGATCCCAGTGCCATGAGCTTCTTAGCCCTCCTTCCCTGCTGTGATGGACTACAACCCTCTGAGACTGTGAGCCAAGATAAGCCTTTTTTCCCTGCTTGTCTCAGTTAGGCATATGGTCACAGTGACAAAAAGCAGCTAATACAATATCTGAGCAGAACTTAGTATGTCCTTTAATTTCATATACTTCTCTTCATATTGCCTTACCGTGAACAGTTAAAAAACACGTTTTAATTAACAGCAACAGTAAAATGAATGACTCTGAGCCTGTTGACTTTATTTAAGAGAAATGAGATGAATAGTACTCATACACAGAAAAATCACTTGAATCTTGACTAACAAAAGTCATCCAAAAATGGACAAATCAAACAGCATGTGCTTCTCAGTCATATCACGTGTGTCACTGACTTCACCTCTAAAACCTTACAGCATTTCTAATCAACCACACTCACAAAGATTATCAATAGAAAAGCCAGAGTCACACAAAATCAACAAAACTACAAGAATTAATACATATCTTTCAACAGTAACTGAATATTAATGGTTTCAATTCCCCAATAAAGAGATATAGATTAACACATTGGATTAGAAAATAGGATCTGTCTTTTTGTTGCTTCCAAGAAACAACCTAACCATCAGCAATAGATTCCACCTAAGGATAAGGGGATGGAAAAGGGTATCACAAAAATGGAACCAAGAAAGAAGCAGGTGTAACTATTCTAATACCTGACAAAATAGACTTCAAATAAATTCAAAACTAGTCAGAAGATATAAGAAGGGACACCATACTCATTAAAGGAAAAGTCCACCAATAGGATATTATGATCCTAAACATATAGACAGGGGCACCAAAGTCCATTAAAAATACTATTAGATCTAAAGCCACAGATTAATCATAACACAGTGATAGTGGGTGACTTCAATACCCCACTGTCACCAATACATAGATCATCAGGAAAAAAATTAATAAAAAATACTCAGGAGTTAAATGACATCATAAATCAAATGGGCCTAACAGATGTCTACAAAACATTTCACCTAAACAATAAAAGAATACAAATTTTTCTCAGGACCCCATGGAAATTTCTCCTAAATTGACAATATATTAGGACATAAAGCAAGTCTCAACAGATATAAGAAAAATGAAATAACATCCTGCATTCTATCTATTAGATTATAAAAAGGGCCCCGCACCTCCAGCCCCCAGATAAAAAGGCACATGAGGCTTAAGTCACACCAGGAACATGCTTTACTTCCATGTGAGATTACCAGCAAGGGCTGCCTGCAGACACGTGGTGGAACTGGACATCGTGACAGAGAGAGAGAGATGGCACCTGGGGTCCACTTACTTATAGCCATGGGGCAGGGCCTCAGGTAGAGAGGAAACAGAAGATTGACAGTCTCTGGAGGAAGTGGGCATCTGTGTGCCTTGGGATTCTGGAAAGCCCAGACCTAACACTATCCAACCACAAAAGACTAAAACCAGACATCCACAGCAACAAAAATGACAAAAAGTATATACACTCATGAAAACTAAAAAGCACACTATTGAATGAAAATTGGGTCAATGTAGAAATCAAAAATGAAATTTTAAAGATTCCTAGAATTAAATAAAAATGAAGATACAACATATCAAAATCCATGGGACACAATAAAGGTAGCCTTAAGAGGAATGTTTATACCACTAAGTGCCTATATAAAAAAACTGGAGAGATTTAATATTACTGATAATGGTAGTTTGAATAAGACTCTTCTCCCTAGATGCCAAGTATTAGATACTTGGTCCCAGTTGGTGGTGCTATTTTAAGCACCACCAACTGGGGCCAAGGTTTAAGAGGTTTGGCCTTGCTGGAGGCAGCTGTCACTGGGTACTGGGACTGGGCTTCAAGTGTTCATAGTCTCGCCCCACTTTTAGCTTGCTCTCTCTGTTTCCTATGAGCACTTGAGGATGTGAGCACTCAGCTTTCTGCTCCAGCTGCCTCTTGCCATGCTGCACCACTCTGATGGACTCCTGTCCCTCTGAAACCACAAGCCCAACAAAAATTTCCTTCTAATTGTTGCCTTGGTCATGGTGTTTTATCACCAACAACAGAATAAGTAAATAAAACAGAAGTTGGTACTAGAGAGTACTGGGATGGACCTGACCATGTCGGATTTTAGAGAATGTGGAAGACATTGGAAGTTTTGACTAGACAGGGAGTTGAATGGGCTTTTCTAGTAGGTCTTGGAAGAAAATAATGCTTAGAGCAATGTAGTGGCCGAGAGAAACAAGGAATTAAACAGAAACTGGAATGTTTTGGGGAAAAAAAAAATCTAACCGCCTTCTGCCTACAGCCTAAGAGCTTGCCTGAGGATAAATTAAATATAATGGACTAATTTCTTTGGTGGAAGAAGTTTCTTTTTTTTTTGGTCTTTTCGAGACAGGGTCTCCCTGTAGGCCCAGCTGTCCTGGAACTCACTCTGTAGACCAGGCTGGCCTTGAACTCACAAAGATCGCCTGCCTCTGCCTCCCAAGTGCTAGGATTAAAGGCATGCGCCACCACGCCCGGCAAGAGAGTCTAACATTGAATCAGTAATGTAGTTATTAATGGTGAATACTATGAAAATCTACAATGAAAAGGATCAAGTGGGGCAAAAAGAAATACAAAATGTACAGTTAGGAGAAAAAAAGAGCCCTAGAAAGCTTAATAATGTTGGAGCCAAGGTTTGTGCTGAGGGAGAAGCTCTTGTTGATAAGGAGATTAGAGCCATTAAGGAGAGGCCTCCAGATTTGCACTTGAACAGTGTAGGGAATGGCCCTAGAGCGAGACCCCGTGGGGCTAAGCTTCCAATTTATGGAAGAAAAATGCCTAAGGAGTTTAATAGTCCTAGAAAGCTCAACAGACAAAAGCTGCTTGTAATGTCAATTAAGAAGGCCCAGGTCCATCCCAAGCTGGCAGCCAAACTTGGCAGTGTTGTTCATCTAATGCTGGCTTTAGAGTCATGAAAGATGCAAGAGTGAGGGTGTTATCAGTTCTTCTTTTGTGGGTTCAGAGGGCCACCAGGGCCAGGCAGCAAGTAGCACGGGAGTTCCTGTGTAAAGATGGCCCTGGGAGGTCAAGAAGCCCTAGAAGGCCATTGCATGAAGCTGTGAATGTGAAGCCTGGTTTGCCTGTGTAGACTGCAAGATGTTGGAGATGCCAGAGCATCTGCCAAAAAGAGCTGTATTCAGGAAATGATAACGATTCAAGAGAGATGTATGTTACAGGCAGTAAAGCTGGGGAGGGTGAGCTCTCTAAGCCTCCTGGAACTAAGTCCCAGACATCGGACATAGAGCTATAGGATTTGGTGTTTTTCCTGCGGTGTTTTGGTTTGGTATTTCCTCACTATGCTCCCATTCCTTCTTCTTGGAATGTGAATCTATATTTGGTCCCACTTTATGCTGGCAGTATGGAATTTCCTTTTTTATTTTACAGGCATTTATAGTTAAGAGAGCCTTGAGCCTCAGAAGAGACTTTGGACATAGGACTCAACTGTTAAGGACTATGGAAACTTTTTAGGTTGGACTAAATGCATTTTGCATTATGATATTGTGCTGGATAGCTTTAGTGTCAACTTGACACACCGGGGTTGAGAGCCTCAACTGGGGAATTGCCTCTATTGGACTGGCCTGTGGCCATGTCTGTGGGGTATTTTCTTGATTGTTGAATTGTATGGGAGGGCCCAAACTACTGTGGGTGTTGCCACTCCTGGGTAGGTTGTTCTGTATTGTATAAGTGAAGGGAACTAGCAGGCTGCCCATAGCTACTCTATTTCTTTAGGAAGAACTCCACTTTGTGCTCAGGATTACTTGGAACCCCTGACATTGTGCAAAAAGCCCAAACTAAGGAGGCAGGTGGTGTTTACTGGAATTGACCCTTGGGCCAGGAGAGCAGTAGGGCTGGGTCAACAATAAGATAGCAGGGAAGGGATGAGTCAACAGCGAGATAACAGGAGAGGAGACCTTCTCCCCTGCTCCCTGAGATAACAGAAGAATGGAACCATAAAATTAGTCATCTAAAATAGCATCCTATAATAACTCCTGTGGTAACTAACCCAAAGACCCACCCAGGATGTGTTTTTTTGCCTTTAAAAACTCCTCTTTAAACTCCTCCAGGTCGCTCTCCTACCTGTGTGTAGTGAGGAAGTGTCCCGATGCATCAGTTATCAATTTGGCCTTTTTTCTAAATAAACTTCACAATTGATCTTTTTTCTGTAAATAAACTTCTTGAAAAGCAGCTACCTGACTCTTTGGTGTTCTGGTGGGGACCCTGGACCCTAACATAAGAAAACAGGCTGACCCACCATGGGCAGTTTATACTCTGAGTACCTCAACTCTGAGAAGGTTTGGGACCATTACAACTACACAAAGGAGGCACTGGACATGCAGAAGATGCCCTCTTGCAAGGTGGCCTCAGCCTTCATCATCCTGCTTTGCTGCGCCATCATGGTGGAGAACTTTCTGGTGCTTGTGGCAGTGGCTAGAAATAGCAAGTTCCATTCAGCCATGTACCTGTTCTTGGGCAACCTGGGTGTCTCAGACCTGCTGGCCAGTGTGGCCTTCGTGGCCAACACCTTACTGTCAGGCTCTGTCACGCTGTGCCTGACTCCACTGCAGTGGTTTGCCTGTGAGGGCTCTGCCTTCATCACTCTGTCAGCATCTGTCTTCAGCCTCCTGGCCATCGCTATAGAGAGGCATGTGGCCATTGCCAAGGTCAAGCTGTACGGCAGCGAGAAGAGCTGTTGCATGCTGCTGCTCATTGAAGCCTCATGGTTCATCTCGCTGGTTCTGCGTGGTCTGCCTGTCCTGGGCTGGAACTGCTCTACTCTCCTGCCCCTGTACACCAAGTACTATGTGCTCTTCGTGGTTGGCCATCTTGCTGGCCATTGTGGCTCCCTACGTCTGCATCTATTTCCTTGTCCGCTCCAGACAAGCTGACATGGCCACCCCCCAGACACTGGCCCTGCTCAAGATGGTCACCATTGTCTTGGATGTCTTCATAGTCTGCTGGCTCCCAGCTTTCAGCATTCTCCTGTTAGACTCCACCTGCATTGTCCTGTCCTCTACAAAGCACGTTATTGTTTGGCCTCTGCTACCCTCAACTCGCTACTCAACCCAGTCATCTATACACGTTGGAGCAGAGACCTGAGTAGGGAGGGGTTGAGAGCCCTGCACTACTAGTGACAGGGGTCCTGGTCGGTGGCCCAGCTGGGCTCTGGGTCACCACCTCCTGCCCCTCAAAGCTCCAGCTGCTGCAGAGTAGTCTACATATGCCAACATCACCCACATTTGTGGAGGGCAATACAGTGATCTGAAAGGAAGACGTGAGCTGATAGATAACAAAGGCACGGGAAAGGGATCAGGTGACTTCAACACGTGCCCAAACCTGACAGGGCTGTGGAATTTGACCACAGTTCACGCCAGGTGGCCATCCAAGGAACCAATAGATGAGTTAGTAGTATTGTGACTATGGGGGCCACTTACAGACTAAGGGGCCATGAAGCTGGAGGTCAGGGCTAGGGAATTTATAACTTGGTACAAAGAATGTTGACACCCTGTCCTACCTTACGGCACCTCCTTCCCTTCCTGCCACCTTCTGTTTTTTTTAAAGACACGGTCTTACTTTGTAGCCCTGGCTGGCCTGAAACTCACTATGTAGACCAGGCTGGCCTACAACTCACAGAGATCCTCCTGTCTCTGCCTGTGCCTCATGAGTGCTGGGATTTAGCCATGTGCCACCATGCCAACACCTGCCACCATCTACCAACAACCTCAGAGCATTCCTTGAGGAACCACTATCTCCAGGGACCCAGAGCTTCCTCTGTCCTTCCAGGGCCGAAATCTACAGCTTCCCCATTTCCCTCAGCTTGGCCCCTTCCCTTTCATCTTGTATTCCAGGGAAGAAAATCAGCGGTGGGGGCAGGGAGGGCCCCGAACCCCATTCTGTGGGTTCAGACCTCGTTGGCTCATTGCACTACTGGAGGGGAAAAGGATCAGTTGAGAGTTGGCAAAATCGATGGGAAGCAGTGCTGAGGATGGCTTTGGGCTTCCTCTAAGGGAGACACTGGCCCATTTTTTGGAACTTCTACCCCAAGCCCAGCGTCTACTGGAAACTATTCCCACCATCACACCTCCTTCCACCCCAGGAGCAGGTCCCAGAAGGCAAGGCAACATTGAGTCCACTGTACCTGCTTGCAAATTGTCTTTGTTTTTGTACTATTTTTTAAAAATTTGTGACAAGGTCTCATGTAGCCCAGGCTGGCCTCTAACTTGCTATGTAGCTGAGGCTAGCCTTGGACTCTTTTATTCCCCCCTGCCTCTAGGTCACCTGGAACTGGAGGGAGGCAAGAGGACTCAAGAGATGTTGGCCAAAGACACAAAATTTCAGTTAGAAGGAATAAGTTCAAGGATGACCATGGTTAGTAGCAATGGTTGTTGCAGTCTTCAGAATCTCTAAAGAATAGATTTTAAGGTCGAATAAATAGATAGGGCAACGTATCAGTCTGCTGACTTTAGATATTCTGAAATGTGCATGTCTTGAAATATCACTTGTGGGCCATAAATGTATATAATTTTCATTTTCCAATTAAAAATAAGTAGTAAGAATAAAAATTAAACCCTGAAGAAGGAGATTGAAAATTATATCAAAAGATGGAAAGACCTCCCATGCTCATGAATTGGAAAAATTAATATAGTAAAAATGTCCATTTTACCCAAATTGATATATGGATACAACACAATCCCAATCAAAATCCCCATGAGCTTCTTCACAGACTTGGAAAAAAAATCCTTAAATTCATATGGAAAAACAAAGACCTGAATAGCTAAAGTAACCCCGAGTGAAAAATGCAATACAGGGGGGATTGCTCTACCAGACTTCAAGCTATATTACAGAGCCATAGTCATAAAGACAGCCCAGTACTGGAATGAAAACAGACCCCTTGACCAATGGAATAAAATTGAAGATCTAAACTTGAGCTCATACAATTGCAGCCACCTCATATTTGACAAAGGGACAAAAAAAACCTCAATGGAGGAAAGATAGCCTCTTCAGCAAATGGTGTTGGCAAAACTGGATCACTATTTATAGAAGAACAAAATTAAACCCCTACTTCTCACTCTGTACAAAAATCAACTCCAAGTGGATCAAAGATCTCAACATGAAACCCGAAGCCCTGAAGGTGATAGAAGAAAAAGTTGGCAATAATCTACAAGACATAGGTGTAGAAAAAAGACTTTCTAAATCAAACAGTAGCTGCACAGGAAATAAGGGCAACAGTCAGCAAATGGGACTTCATTAAACTCAAAAGCTTCTGTACAGCAAAAGAAACAATCAAGGAAGTGAAGAGAAAACCCACAGAGTGGAAGGAAATCTTCACCAGTGATTTATCTGACAGAACATTAATGTCAAGAATATATAGACTACTCAAAAAGCAAAGAAAACAAATGACCTACTCAAAAGATGGAGTAAAGAGCTGAGCAGAGACTTCACCAGTAAGGAAGTAAAGATGGCTAAGAAACATCTTAAAATAATTAAGGAAATGCAAATTAAAACCACTCTCAGGTATCATCTCACTCTGATAAGACTGGCTAAAATCAAGAAAACAAAAGACACCAAATGCTGGAGAGGTTGTGGGGAAAGGGAAAGACTCATCCACTGCTAGTGGGAATGCAAACTTGTGCAACCACTATGGAAAGCAGTGTGGAGACCCCTTAAAAGACTCAAAATGAACCTACCACCTGACCCAGTCATACCACTTCTGGTGTGACTGTATATACCCACAAGACCCATCCTACTGCAAAGATACATGCACATCCATGTTTATTGGAACTCTCTTCACAATAGTGAAGAGCTGGAACCAACCCAAATGCCCCTCAACAGATGAGTGGAGGACAAAAATGTGGTACATCTACACAATGGAGTACTTACCACTCAGTGGTGAAGAAAGATGACATCATGAACTTTGCAGGTAAATATATGGAACTCGAAGCCATTATGCTAAGTGAAGTAACACAGTCCCAGAAAAACAAGTGGTGAATGGTGTCCCTCATTTATGGATGCTAATACCAAATCCCCAGATGACAGGCAAGCTGAACAACATTATCCTTAAATTTCTGTTTATCTGAAAGCAACTATGTTGCTATAATGTAAATTTCTTAACTGGTTCTAAAATTGATCCACCACTTACTTTCACACTTTGTAATTAGTGTATATGAGTGGAAAGTATGTATTCATATTTTAGAGTAATATAAAATTAAAGGAGGAAAATGTGAATTTCTAAACATAAAAAAGTGACTGAGAAAAAGATGTAGGACAGTTATGGCAGAGTGCATGATCTGGGGTGGGGTGGGGGGAAGGGAAAGAGGAATATGTCTAAACTGAACTGAGAAATGATGTCTGAAATACACAAAACATCAATAAAAGCATTATACAAAATAAAAAATTAATCAAGCCAAAAAGAATAAAAATTAAGTACTTACTTAAATATATGAAGAGACACAACATGCCTAGGCTTACTTAAATATATGAAGAGACACAACATGCCTAGGCTTGATGCTCTATTTTTGTTCTGTTGCTGTGACACCACAACCAAAAGCCACTTAGAGACAGAACAGGTTTCTTTTAGCTTACAGTTCACCACTGAGGAAAGTCAGGGCAGGAACTCAAGCAGAGAAACTTGAAGAAGGAATCATGTAGGTACACTGCTTGCTGGATTGCTCACTAGCTCATGCTTAGCTAGTATATAGCCTAGGACCACCTGTCCAGAGAACGATGCCACCCATGATAGCTAGGCACTTCTACTTAAATTAACAATCAAGATAATCTCCCACAGATATGTCCACAAGTCAATGAGTCAATCCTACCAGAGAAGAATCACACCTAGAATACATGAAGAACCTCAGCCAACCAATTATGAAGCAAATCAACATTAAAGCAGACAAGAAGTTTAAATAGTTACTTCCCAAAACATGTTGAAACTGTCAGTGAATGTATTGGAAGGTTCTTAACTTCCCTCAACCTCAGGAATATGAAATTAAAACTCAATGTGATGCTACTGGGCACCCTTCAGAAGAGCTAAAATGAAAGCAAAAATTTCAGTGTCAAGGAGATCAATTGTGTGGAGTCAGAATAGAAAACTCCGTTACTTCTACCAGAAGTACAAATTTGTGCAATTCTGGAGAGCAGACAGGTAGGTGTACTAAATATTGTTACTTCACCATTTATAACAGCCCAGACCTAGAAGCTGCCCAGATGCCCAGCAGCAATGTGGGGGCCACATGAGAGGTGAGAGAGTCATAGGTGGTGCTGAAGGGGTGGGGTGAGAGTACCATAGCTTCCCCAAATGAGGAAGATGCCCCATATGAGAGACCACGTATGACCTGATTCTACCATGTAAGTTCCAGAAAAAGAATCTTAATCTGTAGTGATAAGGTTTGAAGAAGAGGTTTAGCTGGCAGGAACTTGGGGTAGTTCTCAGATGGGGCTGACTAGAATTCTGGTACTACAGATGTGTCCAATTTTTTAAAAAAAGCATTGAATAGTATGTTAGACACCTATGCTATCATACTTCTACTTATCTTTTCAAATAAAACCATGGTCCTGGATGAACTTCCTGTTCTTCCATCCCTCCCCGCCTCCACCCTTTGTCAGTCTGGTATTTGTGGTTTTCTGGAGTTCAAAATTCTTGAGTTTCCATGCTGACCTTGCTTATATTAGTTAGTTCACCTCGGCAATATTAATTCTGATTCCTAGAGAGTCATCAGTATAAAATTCACACATTCTCAATAATTTTTTTGCACTCTGTTTTCAAGGTTTGGATAAATTTTGGCACATCTGATTCTGTGATAGGAGATGTTGCCATGTGAAATCTTTTATCAATGTTAATTTTCAGAGCTGTGCGTATGCAGATTTAGTTACTGGAGTCCCTCTGGCTTACTGAGGAAGCTCACTGATAACAGTTTAGAAAGGTGGAAGGGTGTGTACATCAGGATAGTTTCTATTTGAACTCCCCCTTCCACCACAGAAAAGAATCTGTTTTTAGCACAAAGCAAAAGAACATGCTTGCTGTTTTCATTTTTCCCTGTCAAGGTGAGGCCTAGGGTTAGCTTGACACCTATTCTTCCTTGATTGACAGCTGTACCCTCAACAAGGGACAGTGGGCTGGGACCCAGACTGCCTTCTTTCTACAGAGCGTAGCCTGTGTGGGCACCCTGCCCAGCAGTGATTTCTTTAAGACCCCAGGTACAGTATGAACCTGGCTACATTAGCTGTCTTTCTACAATCTTTTCCTAGGTTCTCTTTTTTAAAAAAAGAAACTTCTAAGACTTTTAAGAAAATGCAAATTCTCCTCATCAACAGTTTTACAGAGTTCTATGGTCTTGGTTTATAATGACCTTGTTATCTATGAATAGTTTATTCTGATCATGTATCAGAGAAGTGAGGGCAATCCCATAGATCTTTTTTTTTCTTCTTCCTACAATACAATTTGATTGTGAAATTGTATGTAACTGCATCCTTCAAAAGCCTTTGTTTCTTTATACTGTTGATCTTCTTACCCACTCTTCTAAGGCCCTCCCTGCCCCAACCTGTGTACATGTACAAACACACACACACACACACACACACACACATGCACGCTCAATCACACATGTACATTTCCACATATTCACACATACTTACATGTATACATGCGCACACATACACTCAAGTTCACACATGTACACGCACACACATTCACTCACATTCACATGTGTACCTGCACACACACACTCACACACACTCATACTCACATGTATATATGCAGACATATGCATAATTGGCTCCCACTCTAAGTCATTTTACAAATCTGTCTACCATGGGACACTCCCTGGTTCTTGCTTGCCAAGGTCCATGGTCTGCCTTGCTGCCTGTCTTCTCCATGTGGTCGCACCTGGTGTGGCTGTGCACACATGCCCTGGTAAAGCCCTACAGCCTTGACACACAGCAGCAGATAGCCTGTCATGTTGGGAATGTGCGCTGCTCTAGTGCTGAGGTGATTATGTGAACTTGAAACAGTACTTGGGTCTGAGAATTGTCCTTGAGTGTGTTCTGCAATAAATTATTTAAGCGAGCTGAGGAAAAACTAATTGGTTAATAGCCGTAATTGGGATTAAAGAGTAATTTTGATTTTTAAAAGATGCTCAAAAGGACAAATATTCAGTTGTCTCATTTTGCTATTAAAAAGAAATAAGCCTCCTTAAAGGACTCACATAATGGAAAGTATAGATGGTTAAATACTGTCCTCCACATGGAGGTGACAGGCCATCTTACAAGCCCCTGCTGCTGGCAGGCGACTGGAAGCAAGCTGCTTGCTTGTGCATTGCCTGAGGGCTTTCACTATTATTATTTATGTTTTGTGCTGCTCAGTGAATGTACATTGTGCAGAACAATAGATTAAATTGTGCTGAACAAAGAGCACGATTCCGGCCCCCAGGAGAGGACTTAAATTTTCGGCACTTAAGCGACAGTTCAGGACTTGCATAGAGTGGGTGAGTGGAGGGCACAGAGCCCAGCAAATTGAGGGGGAGGGGTGGCTTACACTTTACCAAGGAGAGAAGCAAAGTGCAAATCAGGCCTGAGTGAACTGGTACATAAAGAAAAACAAGTTAACTGAAGAAAGAAAATCCAGACAGAAAAGAGGCAACAAGGCCACTAGAATTCGCTCCCCATTTCTGTGGGCTGGAGCTCACCAGCGTCCATGCCCATGGCTTTGGGTGGGTATGGGGGCAAGTGCCATCTGAGTCATTTGCCCTGCCTGTGGTCTAGGGACCTCATATCAGTCAGGAGCTTTCATTTAGATCTTTGTGACTCCTAGGACCATAGGGCCATCTCTGTGTACCCTGTGGTTGTTACCCGGAAGATGTGCACCCAGCAAATGCTCAAGAGTTATTTATCAGATGTCTGAGGATAGAATTCCCCCTATTTGCATATACATAGAAACAAGGTGCGCTTGCTTGCAGTTCACATGTTTCAGGCATTTGGTTTAAACAATCCGGGATCCAGGCCTTCAGGGCCCCAATGCATAGGCAAATGGGCACTACACAATGGACTGAAGTTTTGAAGCTCTTCACTCAGGGCACCTTGGGAAATCAATCCCTGAATGCACACACACACACCAGGTCCTGTCCTGGAAGTTCTGGGAACTGCTGCTTCCATGCACTGGTGGGGAGTCCACTTCTTGACCCACAGATAATGGTTGCCCACTTACTGTTTTTTATAAACCAAGATTTGCTTCCCAAATGCTATTCTTCCAAGAAATTTCTAATCTGAGAGGAAGTCCAAATTGGCACGGAGATAGCAGCTTTCTTGGCATAGCAGCTGTCTAGAAAGTGGTATCCTGAGTGCGCAGAGGGAGCCGGGTTAAGTCCCGCTCAGCTTTGCCTATTGCAAAGATAGTGCTTTCTGTCATTAAAGTAAAACCAGGGATATTTAGCCAGCTTCCTTCATTCTGGCTCTCATTCTTGGCCTCTCAATTGCCTCTGTCCCTGTGCTCAAGATGTTTGCCTACTTAAGAAAACATCCTTACCTTTAACCCTCTGAGAAAGCCTTGCTTTAGGCAGACACCAGGCTCTGGGCAGCTGGACTGGCCCCTGATGAGACTTGGAGTGTTTCCCAACCCCTGGGCACACCAGCTTTCAAGTCTCTGTCCTTCCACAGAAGGTGATTCCTAGACTGCTTTTATCCTGCAGGGGCTGAACAAATACAACATTTAGCAAACTCAGTGGGAACTCAGAGAAAGATTATCCTTAATAAGCTTTGTAGAAAAAAAATGTGGAGAAGACTATTTAAATACAAATATTGCCAACCTTAATTATTAGATTTTCTTAAACTCCACTCCTAAAATACAACTACAATATCAAAATATTAAGAAGGAATTAATGACCTATAATAAGATCATCTGGTCATTCTTTGTCCATGTATGTGTGAAAGTGTATATGAGTGTCTGTGTAAATATATATGTATATTTATGTGTGTATATGTATGTGGGTATATGTGGTTGTGTATGTGGTTATGTGAGTATGTGAATATGTGTATAAGCATATATGTGTGTAAATGTATATATATATGAGTGTGAATACATGTTTGTGAATATGCTGTGTGTGTGAACATAAGTATATACATGTATGTGTTAATGTGTATGCATATGTACATATGTGTATGTGTGTGTTTATTGATATGCATGAGAATATGTAGAGTAGTGTATGTGAATGCATGTATGCGTGTGGTGTGTATGTATCCATGTGTGTATATGTGTAAGTATGTATATATTAGTGTGATTGAAAATGTTTTTTAAGCATTTATGTGTATGAGTGTATATGTATGAATGTGGATGTTTGTGTATATGTGTATGTACATGTAAGTATTTCTGTATGTATATGTGTATGTAGTGTGTGTGAGTATGGGTGTGTGTGTATGTGGTGGTTTGAATGAGAGTGTCCCCCATAGGCTTTAAGTATTCAGACATTTTGTCCCCAGTTGGTGGTACTGTTCTGGGAGGTCTTAGAAGATGTGGCCATGCTGGAGGAAGTACATCATTGGGGGCAGGCTTAGTGAGTTTAACAAGCCTTGCAGTCTCCAGTCTCTCTCTTTCTTGACTTCCTGTGCTCATTGGGAGATATGAACCTCTGCTTTCTGCTCCAGCCCTGGCCACCATGCCTCCTGCCACAATGGACTGTAATTCCCTGGAACAGTCAATCATAAGGTCAAATAAACTCTTCCTTTTTTTTGTTCCTTGGTCATGGTGTTTTATCACAGCAACAGAAAAGTGACTAATACTGTGTGATGTATATGTATGTAAGTGTATATCTACTAGTATGTGTGTGAGAGTGCATGCATGTGTGTTGCAAGCACATATGTGAGTGTATGTGTATGGATATGGCTGTTTGTGCATAAGCATATATGATTATGTATGGTGTATGTGTATGCATGTAAGTGTATATGTAAGCATGTAAGTGTATGTGTGTACGTATGTATGAGTGTGTGTATGTGTGTTATGGATATATGAGTTGATGTTCAAGTGTGTGCATGTGTGAGTATGTACATGTGTACATGCGTGTGGTATGTATATATGTGTGCATGTGTAGTATGCGTATACGTTAGTATATTTGTATGAGTGTATATGTATGTTTCTGTGTATGTGTTTTGAATGTGGACGTGAGTGTGTGTGTGTATGTGTGTGTGTCTGTGAATATGTGTGTGAATGTATGTGTGTGTATGTATGTCTGTGAATATATGTGTGAATGAGTATGTATGTGAGTGTGTGTATGCATAGGAGTGTAGTATATGCTCTACCAATGTCCCCCTTATTCCTCTGAGACAGGCTTTCTTGCTGAGCCTGGAGCTAGACTGGAGGCCGGCAAGCCCCAGCAGCCCTGCATGACACTGGGTTTGCAGGAAGGCCTGCAACCAGACCCAGCTTTTTGGTAGATGCTGGCATCTGAACTCAGGTCCTCATTCTTGCACAACGAGCATGCTCACCCACTCAACCGTGTCTCAAGCCCCTCACCTGGTCATTTTTCTTTTCTTTAATTCTATATTTCTTTCTGGTCCTTATGTCATATAGGTTTTATAAAACATAAATTTAATTTTCCATAGTTTTTGTAGTAGCCTGTAAGTATTCTAATCCTACCAGTATTTTTAAAATGTAATTTCAATAGCCAGGGGAGGAGTACTTTGTTTGACTAGAGGAACAGCCAGGGAATGGGAAATGTGCAGTAGATATAAAATATATTTCTGTTATTATAAAATATAACATTACCTGTGTATCTGCTGCTCTTGACTTAAGAGGCAAATGAATTCCTCAAGTAGATTTTAGAACTAAATATTTTAAGGTGAACAATGTACATCAATATAATTGTCAATTAAAAGGAAAGGAGGGAAAGGAAGAGGTTCTGCTGTAAAGATCTTCATTATTTTGTCTTCTGTGCTCTGGCTTTGAGATTGAGGCTTTCTTTGGAGCTTGGGCTATCCTGGATCACATGGTCTTATTGGCTCAGCCTCACAGTTGGTGTCAAGTCTAACATTCCATTGGTTGTGTGACAGTATTTAGGCTATGCATGACCTTACCTAGTCCAACAACAAACACAAAGAAAAACCAGCTAAATAATCAATATAGAATTAAAATGGTAGAATACAATTTTTACTTAGTATAAAATAAATGAGACACAGAATAAGAGGAAGAAAAAGGAAGAGTATCAAACCAAAGCAAAAAGGTCAGAGCTCTATCAGCCACACTGGTGGCTATGTCAGACTTGAGACTAACCTTAAACCAGGGGTCCCCAGATGGGAAAACATAGCCTTAGTTTATTTTAAAATGCTCTGTGGGATGAGTGGTTTGTATATATTTAAAATAGTTTTTAAAAGAAGCTGAATATAAACACGGTGATGATGGTGGTGGTGATGATGGTGGTGAGGATGATGGTGATGATGATGGTGGTGGTGGTGATGATGGTGTTGGTGATGGTGGTAGTGATGATGGTGGTGGTGATAATGATGTTGATGGTGATGATGATTGTGGTGGTGATGATGATGGTGATGGTGATGATGATGGTGGTGGTGATGGTGATGATGATGGTTGTGGTGTGGTGATGGTGGTGGTGAGGATGATGGTGGTAGTGATAATGATGATGGTATTGATGATGATGGTGGTAGTGATAATGATGGTGGTGATGATGATGGTGGTGGTGGTGATGATGGTGGTGGTGGTGATGGAGGTGGTGAGGATGATGGTGATGGTGATGATGGTGGTGGTGATGGTGGTGGTGGTGGTGATGATGGTGGTGATGGTGGTGGTGAGGATGATGGTGATGGTGATGATGTTGGTGGTGATGTTGGTGGTGATGGTGGTGGTGATGATAATGGTGATGGTGATGATGGTGGTGATGGTGGTGGTGATGATGATGGTGGTGATGGTGTGGTGAGGATGATGGTGGTGGTGATGATGATGGTGGTGGTGATGGTGGTGTTGAGGATGATGGTGGTGACGGTGGTGATGATGGTGGTGATGGTGGTGGCGGTGGTGGTGATAATGATGGTGGTGGTGGTGATGGTAGTGGTCATGATGGTGGTGGTGATAATGATGGTGGTGGTGGTGGTGATGATGGTGGTGGTGATGGTGGTGGTGATGATTTTGATGACAGCAATGATTAGGATGATGATGATGATGATGATGATGATAGAGATTGTAGTGATAGTGATGGTGTACTGTTTGGTTTTTGTCAACCTGACACAGACTAGGGACACCTGAGATGAGGTAACATCAAGGCACAGCCCACTGGGGGCAGTGCCAACCATGGGGAGGTGGTCCTGAGTTTTATAGGGAAGCGGGTTGAGCACAGGCTGCAGGTGGCAAACCGGTAAGCAGAGTTCCTCCGTGGTCTGTGATTCAGCTTCTGCCTCTAGGTTCCTGCCCTGACTTCTCTCAATGATGAACTGTCAAACAGAAGAGGAAGGTCATGTTGTTTATCATAGCAATGAAAATCAAACTAGAACAAGTGGTGGTGATAATAATGATGAAAATAATGATACTGAGGATGGTGATGATGGTGTTGGTGTTGGTGATGCCTGTGGTGATGATAGTGAAGATGATAATGGAGATGATGAGAATGATAGTGATGATGGTGCTAGAGATGATGGTGGTGATGATGGTGATGATGATGACAGAGGTGGTGGTGGTGGTAGTGGTGGTGGTGGTGGTGCTAATATTGATAGTGATGTTGGTGATGAAAGAAGGGAATGAGGAGGAGAAAGGTAGTCCAGCTGGAGTTGTAGATGGCTTGTGAGGCTTAAATATCCAGTACCAAAATTTCTATAAAAGATATTTGCTGATCCTTTGATTAAAAGAGGTAACATTATATTAAGTTTCTTTAGACATAAGTACAGGCCCTATGGACATTAAATATATGATAAATTATATTAGAAAGTTATACTTGCAAGTTTTATGATTTAGGTGAAGTATACAAATTATTTGAAAGTTATAGACCATAGGAATTGGAGAAATAGCTCAACCAGTGAAGCACTTGTCTTGTATGCACAAGGACCTGAATTCTATTCCCAGAATCTACAATATTTTTTTAAATGATAGGAGCTGGAGAAATGGCTCAGTGGTTAAGAGTAGTTGCTGTTCTTGTAGAGGATCAGGTTCAGTTCTCAGCACCCACAACTGGCAGCTCACAACTTACTGTAACTCCAGGTCCAGCAGATCTGGTGCTCCCCTCTGGTGCTCCCCTCTGGCCATCAGTACTCACAAGCACTCTGTCTCTATGATTAAAATTCAAATGATCTCCACAGAAACAGAGACAGCTTGATAAAGTGAAGTTCTGACACTTACTATAATATTTCATTAATTCCTTGAGAATTTTATATATGTGCACAATGTATTTTGATCATACCCAAGTCCTCCAGGATCCATGCCCCTCCCCCAGCCACTCCAAAATTCATGCCCTCTTTGACTTTAGTTTATAACTCACTGGGTTTATTTTGTGCGGGCCTATGTGCATGGGTGTTGGGTCATCCACTGGAGCATGACCGCCCTATCAGGAGCAACACCCTTAAAGAAAATCGATGATCTCCTAGCAGCCATCAACTGTCCAGAGCTTCTCAGATAGGAGTGGTGGTGGCTCAAAAACCACTCTGCAGGAACTCTAACTGGCTCGTCCTGGTCTAGGTAACCACAGCTGCTGTGAGTTCATGCATTTAGGAGTCATGTCAAGGGCAGAGAATACTGTTTTTCTTTAATCCTTCCTAACCTCAAGGATTTTTGTTTGTTTGTTTGTTTGTTTGTTTTTTGTCTTTTCAAGACAGGGTCTCCCTGTAGCCCCAGCAGTCCTGGAACTCCCTCTGTAGACCAGGCTGACCTTGAGCTCACAAAGATCTGCCTCCCTTTGCCTCCCAAGTGCTAGGATTAAAGGCATGCACCACAACACCCAGCTCTGATCTCTGGTTCTTACAAACTTCCTGGGCCCTGTTCCTCAATGTTCTCCAGGCTTTGTGAGGAGAGGTATGAAATAGATGTCCTATATATGGCTGAACATTTCATAGGCACATATTCTCTGCATTTTTATCAGTTCTGAGTTTTTGCATTAACCACTGTACTCTGTACAATGAAGCTTCTCTATAACTGTGTGTATATAGATGTGAATTTTGAGGGTAAGTTGCTCTACATTCATTTACCAAAACTAAAGTGCTGATTCTTATTGCATAGGAATCAAACACCCTTTTATGTTAGACACAAGATATCCAGGAACATAGCTGATACTGTGATCACTGTAAATAGCAGGATGTTTTCTGTTTACAATCAGGAGCAAGGCAAATTGTCTTCATTGCATTTTTATCTAACTTTGTGTGTGAAGCCATAGTGTATATATGACAAGAAAAACTAAAAATCTTTAAATTAAAGACTCTACAAGTGCTATGAAAGAATATGGAGGGCTGGAGAGATGGCCTAGCAGTTGAGGGCGCTGACCGCTCTTGCAGAGGACCCGGGTTCAATCCCCAGCACCCACATGGTGGCCAAGAGACGTCTGAAACTCCAATTCCAGGAGAACTCCAGTTCCAGGGGAATCTGACACCCTCTTCTGACCTCCGCGGCATTGCACGACACGGGTGCACAAACTTGCATGCAAACAGTACATTCATACACATACAGAAATAAATTAAAAAAAAAAGAATATGTAAAAAATTTAAAGAAATCACAGACTTTATCTTCTTTTTTTTTCTAAATTTTTTGTTTTTGTATGTGTATGAATGTACTGTCTGCATGTAGGTCTGTGCACCCATGCCGTGCAATGCAGTGGAGGTCAGAAGAGGGCGTTGGATTCCCCTGGAACAGGAGTTAAAGACGGTTCTCAACCGCCATGTGGGTGCTGGGGATCAAACCCAGGTCCTCTGCAAGAGCAGTCGGCGCTCTTAATCGCTAGGCCATCTCTCCAGCCCCAGACTTTACCTTCTAATGTGTGAGCCTTTCAACTCTTTAGAATGTTCTTTGAATATGTAAAATTGATTTCATATTGGAAAAAAATATATCAAGCAAATGGTACCAAAAAGAAAGCAGGCATTGCTATTTTAATATCAGACAAAATAGATTTCAAAGTAAAAGAAATCAGAAGAGACAAATAAAGCTGAAAGATCTTTATGAAAGTAACAATTGACCATGAAGATTTCATAATCATGAATATATATGCACCAAACTCTGGTGCACCAAACTTTATAAAGACAATTCTTCAGGACCTCAAGACTCAGATTATCCCCAGCACACTCATAGTAGGGGACTTCAATACCCCACTAAGTCCTTTAGACATATAAACCAAAGAACAAACAGAGAGACATCTGAACTGAATGATATGATACACCAAATGGACCTCACAGACATCTACCAAATATTCCACCCTAATACCAGAGAATACATTTTCTATTCAGCACCTCATGGAACATTCTACAAAATTGACCACATACTGGGACACAGAAAAAAAAACCTCAAAAAATACAAAAAGTTTGAAATAATTTTATGCATTCTATCAGACCACAGTGCAATAAAGCTCAATATCAACACCAGCATAAGCCCTACAACCTACAAGAACACATGGAGACTAAACAACACTCTCCTAAATAATGAATGGGTCAAGGAAGAAATAAAGAAAGAAATAAAAGCATTCCTGGAACTGAATGACAATAACACAACACAACAAAACCTATGGGATACCTTAAAAGCAGTCCTAAGAGGGAAGTTTATAGCCCTGGGTGCCTACATCAGAAAAACAGAAACAGCACAAGTGAACGATCTAACACTGAGAGACAATAACAGATGAATCCTAAACACAACAGACAGGAAGAAATAAAAAATCAGAACAGAAATCAATGAAATAGAAACAAAGAAAACAATACAAAAAATCAATGAGTCCAAAAGTTGGTTCTTTGAGAGAATAAACAAGATAGACAGATCCCTAGCCCAGTTAACCAAAAGAAAGAAAGAGCAAGTCCAAATCAATAGAATCCATGATGAAAGGAGAAATATCACAACAGACAAGGAAAAGATCCAGAAGATCATACAGGAATACTTCAAAAACCTATATTTGACTAAGTTTGAAAACCTAGGAGAAATTGATGAATATCTGAAATCCTGGGAATCACAAAAGCTTAACCAAGAAGAGATCGACAGCTTAAACAGACCCAAAATATATGAAGAAATTGAAGATGTAATAAGAAACCTCCCAACTAAAAAAAGCCCAGGCCCAGGTGGTTTCATGGCAGAATCCTATAAAACATTACAAAAAGACTTACAACCATTATTACTCAAATTGTTCCGAAAGATTCAAACAAAGGGAAATCTCCCAAATTCCTTCTATGAAGCCAGCATCACTCTATTACCCAAACCAGGCAAAGATACAACCAAAAAGGAGGCCCATCTCATTAATGAACACAGATGCAAAAATTCTCAACAAAATACTTGCAAACTGCACACAGACCCACATCAAAAAGATCATCCATCATGACCAAGTTGGATTCATACCAGAGATGCAGGGATGGTTCAACATATGAAAATCAATAAATATCATAAAACACATAAGTGGAGTGAAAGTCAAAAAAAACCACATAATCAAAAAACAACAACAACAACAACAACACACGATCATCTCAATTGATGCAGAAAATGCCTTTGACAAAATCCAGCATCACTTCATGCTTAAAGTCCTAGAGGGAATTGGATTGGAGGGATCATTCCTCAATGTAATCTAAGCCATATACAGGAAACCCTGGGGCCAACATCAGCCTAAATGGAGAAAAGACAGAAGCATTCCCCTTAAAGGTAGGAACTAGGCAAGGTTGCCACCTGTCACCACTCCTGTGGTTTGAATAAAAGTGTCCCCCCCATAGGCTTTAAGTATTCACACATTTTGTCTCCAGTTGGTGGCACTGATCTTGGAGGTCTTAGAAGGTGTAGCTGTGCTGGAGGAAGTACATTATTGGGGGCAGGCTTAGTGAGTTTAACAAGCCTTGCAGTCTCCAGCCTCTCACTCTCTCTCGGCTTCCTGTGCTCATTGTGAGATGTGACCCTCGGCTTGCTGCTCCAGCCCCAGCCACCATGCTTCCTGCCACAATGGACTCCAATTCCCTGGAACCGTCAATCATAAGCTCAAATAAACTCTTCCTTTTATAAGATCCCTTGGTCATGGTGGATTTATCACAGCAA
This sequence comes from Rhizomys pruinosus, assembly GCA_009823505.1. Lineage (NCBI taxonomy): Eukaryota > Metazoa > Chordata > Mammalia > Rodentia > Spalacidae > Rhizomys > Rhizomys pruinosus. The sequence continues at coordinate 3,944,676 of VZQC01011939.1, read as the reverse complement.
CAGAAAAGTGACTAATACAGTTATTTGGTACCAGAGAGTGGGCTGTTGGCTGTGAAGAACCTGACCATGTGGATGTTTGGAGAAATGTGGAAGACTTTGGAACTTTGGGCTAGAAAAGCTGTTGACTACTGTAAGCAGAGCTTAAGGGGCCATTCTAGTAGAAGCCTGGAAGAAAGCATTGGTGCAAAAAATATAGTTCCAGAGGAAAATAAAGACTTAGACAGCAACTGTGATATTTTGATAAAGAGTCTGGCAGCAGTTTTCCCACAGCCCAAATGCTTGCCTGGTGCTAAGTTGAAAAGCAATGGACTAATGTCTTTGGTGGAGGATATTTCAAGACCAGCCTAATGTAGAAATGGTGGAGTGGCTCTTAATGGTGAATATTGTACAGATCTACAGGAAGCAGAGAGAATGAGACTGGAGTGATTAAGGAGAGGCCTAGCTATTTACAAGTAAACAATGGGAAAGGTGAGATTAAAGTGATTAAGGAGAGGCCTCGAGATTTACAAGTAAACAACAGAATCAGTACCTTCAGGGCAAGACCACACCCAGCTAAGCCTCCAATTATTGAAAGGAAAATACTGAAAGGGTCTTCTGCTCCAACAAGTCCAGGGCAGAGAAAATTTGCAAATGTGGTTAAAGTAGGAGAGATTCCATCCCGAACTTGCAGCCAAACATGGCAATTTCATTCATGTGCTGCTGGCTTTAGAGGCACGAAGGATGCAAGAGTGAAGGGGTCATCAGTTCTTCCTCCACAGTTTCAGAGAGCCACAGAGGCCAGGCAGAGTGCAGCAGGGGCATCACTGCATAAAGAAAGCCCCGATAGGCCATTGCGTGAAGCTGTGAATGTGAAGCTTGGTTGGCAGTGGAGACCCCAAGAAGACATTTGAGATGCCAGAGCTGTGAGTTATTTGCCAAGGAGAGCTGCATACAGGGAGTGGTACCAGCCTAAGAAAGAGATGTATGTTGCAAGCAAATCTGGAAGAGCTGAGCCATCTAAGCCCTTTGGAAGTCAAGTCCCAGAAGTTGCACTTGGAGCTACTGGACTTGGTGTTTGCCCTGCTGGTTTTTGGTCTTGTTTTGGTCCAGTACTTCCTCACTATGCCTCTATTCCTCCCTTTTGGAATGGGTATGTGTATTCAGTTCCACTATATGTTGGGAGTATGTAATTTGCGTTTTGATTTTACAGGAACTTACCGATAAGAGATTGGCCTGTGTCTCAGAAGAGATTTTGGACGATAGACTTTTTTATTTTATTTTATTTATTTATTTATTTATTTATTTATTTTTATGTGTATGAATGTATTGTCTGCATGCAGGTCTGCACACCCGTGTCGCGCGATGCTGCGGAGGTCAGAAGAGGGTCTCGGATTCCCCTGGAACTGGAGTTCTCCTGGAACTGGAGTCACAGACGGTTCTCAGCCGCCATGTGGGTGCTGGGGATTGAACCCGGCTCCTCTGCAAGAGTGGTCGGTGCTCTTAACCACTAGGCCATCCCCCAGCCCTTGGATGATAGACTTTTGAATAGAATTGGACTGGTAAAGACTATGGGGACTTTCAAGGTTGGACTAAATGCATTTTGCATTTTATATGGCCTATGGGGCCAGGGAGTGGAATGTGGTGGTTTGAATAAGAGTGTCCCCCCATAGGCTTTAAGTATTCAGACATTTTGTCTCCAGTTGGTGACACTGTTCTTGGAGGTCTTAGAAGGTGTGGCTGTGCTGGAGGAAATATGTTATTGGGGGCAGGTTTAGTGAGTTCAACAAGCCTTGTGGTCTCCAGTCTCTCTCTCTCTCTCTGCTTCCTGTGCTCATTGCGAGATGTGACCCTAGGCTTGCTGCTCCAGCCCTGGCCACCATGCTTCCCACCACAATGGACTCTAATTCCCTGGAACCATCAATCATAAGCTCAAATAAACTCTTCCTTTTATAAGATCCCTTGGTCATGGTGGATTTATCTCAGCAACAGAAAAGTGACTAATGCACCCTGGGTGCCTACATTAGAAAAACAGAAAGAGCACAAGTGAATGATCTAACACTACAGCTAAAAGCACTTGAGAGGCAACAACAGATGAACCCTAAATGCAACAGACAAAAAGCAAGAACACCACTCAGAGCAAAAATCAATGAAATAGAAACAAAGAAAACAATACAAAAAATCAATGAGTCCAAAAGTTGGTTCTTTGAGAGAATAAACAAGATAGACAGACCTCTAGCCCAGTTAACCAAAAGAAAGAAAGAGCAACTCCAAATCAATAGAATCCATGATGAAAGGAGAAATAACACAACAGACAAGGAAAAGATCCAGAAGATCATACAGGAATACTTCAAAAACCTATATTCGAATAAGTTTGAAAACCTAGGAGAAATTGATGAACATCTGAAATCCTGGGAATCACGAAAGCTTAACCAAGAAGAGATGCAATGACGAAAAGATTTACTATTCCTGAGGATTGAGTCATGATGGATATTTAAGCAGACATGTTGGAATAAAATCGCTCTCTCTGCATTTGAACCTCAACCCTGCGTACACGTGGTGTGCTTTCCTGCATGTATTTTCCACATGGTTCATCTCAGGATTAAGTGGGCCCTGCCACAAATCTCGATGGCATCCCCACAATTGGTGTCCCAACATGGGGCAGAAGGATACCTTGACAACTTAAGTATGCATACCCCTAAATATTGCCCTTTTCTTTTCTTTCTCCTCTCATTCCTGATATCTATCTGTTGTGGTGGAGCCATCTTTTCTGCTGGTTCCAGTGGATGGGACAATGGTCTGAGGGCATGTGGCTTTGTACATGTGGAGGAGAACAGCCTGGCTCTGATTTGGTGCAGAGGGAGCACCCAATGCCTTCCAGATTTGTGACTCCTGGCATGGCCACTCCTGCAGGCTATAAAAGCCAGTGACCTCAAGTCTGAATTTAATATTAAGGCTTAGCAGTTATGCTTGGCCTTAAAACAATTTTTCATAATTCTACAGGTCTGAAAAACTTTCTGGTTTTAAATTCTACCCCCAAAGAAAGACTCCTGCTGTGAGGAACCAGCTCCTCAAGTTAGGTTCCAATCTTAACTTGTTCATATGTAAATTTTCTCCTGGTAGCTCTCCTCAACCTGAGCACACTTCTTTGTGTTGCAAATTAAGGCCTTTCTTGGAACTGCCCTCCTCCAAGAGCAGCCTCTTCCATATAATTTCAAGCCTTGACCATTTTTCTCTTAAATTTTGTATACAAAATCTGTTTTTGGATAAAAGTGTGTTGCTCTCTTGTCTTCTTGTGGGTTTTCTCTAAATCTAACTCTTCTTACCTAAAACCTGCCAGCTATTTGTAGATCCAAGGTTGGGATTTAGCTAACAGTAATTCAAATCCATCTCAACATGTTTAACTTAAAGTGTAATATTTTTACTTAACCCCTGGGTACCCTACATATGGTTGATTTAATTTTATCTTGCTCTTTTTAAATGTGTTTCACCTTAAAAATCTCTTCTCACAGAGTTCTAGATCACATGTGGTCTGAGCTCTGGCCTGGTGCCATAAACCTGCCTGCTGTGCATGCATACCAGCTGCCTCACTGAACACATGGCATCTAAATCATGCCCTTTAAGTTTTGATTCTAGGTAACATTCTTTTGATTTCAGCATTTTGGAAACAAGATAGATGGATTTCTAGCAGAATTTACAGGACTTGGAGTTTGAAAAAAACAAACTTGCTCCGATAAATTGTCTTTTTTAAGGAACATTGGTAAAAGTCTCTTTAACAACATAAATTGATATTTTGGTTCAATTTAAATGAGAAATTTTTTGAATAAAACTGTTTTATATTTCTTTAAGCCCATTTTCAAGCTGTGTGTATATGTGAGTGAATGCAAGTTCCCACTTTTAATTCATTATAATCCTACAGGTTTAAATCTATTTAGCTGACTATAAACAAAAATAGATTCAATTCACAGAAAATGTTTGTTTTATACCCCTTAGTTTTAACAGTTTTTAATTGGGTTTATAGTATGCATATTATTCAGTTTAATGATAGATTGTTGTTAATTATTAGTAGTAATTGTTATTAATGGTTATAGTTATTGCTATTAGATATAATTATTAATAACAATTGATAGAAATTCAGTCTAATGGTAAATTGTTCATTGTTGTTGGCTCTTATTATTGACAATTATTATTCATAACAATTATTAATATTGTTGTGACTAATAATGGTTAATAATGAATAATAATTAATAATAATTAATAATTGTTATAATTGTGATTACTGTTGTGATTATGGATAATTATTATTCTTCTAAAGTCCTTAATAATACAAGATGGATCAGTCCAAGACTACAAACAATTTTGGCCTGTCTACTTTTGGGAATCCTCAATCTTTAGATTTGCAAATAGCATAGGGACATTTAGGCTTAGCAGAGGGACAGCTTAGGAGTAATTAACCAGAAGGGGTAGGATAGGGAAAGAATAGTAAACTTTAGAGATAGTTCATTAAAGGCAAATGGTTGGGAATGGGCCTAAGAGGTGGCATATAGATCTCAGCTCTTTTATGAGTTACTAGGACATTTATTCTAATTATGTAAAAATAACCCTATAACAAATTATAAAAATTTCACATTTTTCATTGGACAACAAACAATATGGCTTTCTTCTCTTACAGGTCAACCTAACAAATCTTTCTTATGTATGTATGTGTGTATGTATGTGTGTGCACACGTGTGTATGGATGTATGTACTTGTGTTCTAAGTATATTTTAATGTTAACAGCCATGATACCAGTAAAAACATTGCTTCTGAGTTGGAACGTGACCCTTCCTTCTCAAGATGCAAATTTATATTAAACAGCAAAACATAATTCAATTTCAACAAAGGTTATGGGTTATCTATCAAAAATTTTAAAATAATGGATCTACACTGCCACCTACTGGTTACGCCCTTTCAACATCTAAAACAAAGATGCAACCAGGTCTTCATTGTATCAAAGTGTTAATAAGTTTTTAGGTATTTGGAAATAAAAAAATAAAAGATATAAATGTTTTAAATAATTTTAAAAAGTTGAATTGCGATTAACATCATTGTGGAATTCGCAGCTGCCATTTTAAAAATTTTTTGCGTGCATACAGGCTAATCCAAGGCTGCATTTTGTTCAGATGACCAGTGGGTAGCTGGTGTTGAGGCCTGCATTTCATTTGGGTGACCAGTTGGTTTGGAAAAAGGCTCCCTTTGTGGAACACCAACCTGGGAAGCTGGTGTGAAATTCCTGTCCTGGGCTTGGGCAGGTGGAAAGTTACGGCCAAGAGTGGGAAACGTGTCTTGTCCCAGGCTAAGGACTCAAGTAGGAAGTTACCTCTCTGGTCAGGTCACAGGAGTGATCAACTGACCTCTATGCAATGAGGCCAGTTCCCCACAATGTCCACAAAGTGGGCACTGTGTGTCCCCTCCCCTTAGAAAGACTGCAATGCACCTGTTTGTGACAAAGGAAGCTTCCTAGAAGCTCCCACACAAAAAAAATCAAGATGATTATGATGGTAACAACATCTCATGGGGCATATCTAGCCAGTCTTTAATTAACTGATTGGCAGAAGAACTGTAAAAGAAAATTTTATTAAGAGCTAGATATTGAAAAATCTCTAAAGCAGGTTTTCATGCCAGGCCTGGAGAAGGCCAAGAGCTTGGAGGAAGATAGTTATTAAAATCCACTTTGTAAGGTTTGCAGTTTATTTATTTATTTTTTTTTATTTTTTTTTTAATTTTTATTGATGGTTTGTGCATTTTACACATCATTTTCCAATTCAGATCAGGCATATTTCCCTTTCCCTTCCCCCCCACCCCCACCCCATCCCAGATCATGTATTCTGCCATAACTGTCCTGCATCTTTCAGGTTTTTTTTTTTTCATTTTTTAGCTATAAGTGATAATCCATGAGTATAAGCATCCTTCGTGCAAAACCAATCTATAGACTGTTGTGCCCAAACCCCCACAGTCCCACCATTCAGTGGAGGTTGACAGGTTGTTTGTTCAATCAAGTTGATCAAATGAGTGTCCAGACTACATCGCTGTAGTTTCACCGTTCACCCCAATCGCAGCCTTTACATTCTACCACGCCCCCTCTTCCGCAGATTGTTCCCTAGGCTTAGAAAAGGGGCACAGGTGGATGAGAAGTAAAACTGTCCTCTCTCTCTGGAGCTGTTGACTTGGATTCTGGTCAATTCTGGCTGTTTCCTTTCATGGGCTGACAGTTTGTTCAGGAGTAACCTTTCGATCCTACTAATGAAGCACAAGCAATTAGATATATAGGTATTTAAGCAGCACTAATAGTTATGGTAGGTTACTTTGGCATAGACACATATGAAGGTTTGCAGTTTAAAATGGTAATACATTTGAACTAATTGGGAATATAAAGTGTTAATTGTTTTATTTGTAATCTGTATTGAATTTCCAACAACAACTTTGGGGTTAAGGTACACAAATGGTCTCTATATTTTTCTGGGTTATACAGTATCACCTTGCAACATTTTTCCTTTACTTTGTAGGATAATTTATAGAAATTAAGTTTAAGTTCACTTCCCAAATAAGCATACAGTCAATGATAAACTGTTTGGGTAAATTTGATGAAAACTTATGCCTTGGTTCCTATTTATGGGTATGTGTAATACAACTTAGGCATCTATAGGTCAAAACATAAAAATTTAAAAAAACAGAAAGAGGGATATGGTATAATATTCCTTCTGTATTCCAAACCTTATGATAAAATTTCAATTTTGAGGTCTTGAAACTAACAATGGGAGGAGATTTGTATGTTCACACAGATAAAAACACCAATCTAAATGCCTGAAAATGTACAAATTTTGGCTGTGCAGGATGGACTGGGAAATGCCAGCAGAGAGGATGACCCATCTGAACATTAAAGAAAAAAGAACCTCAGATTGCCTGAGTCACAGACACTGAGCATATCTCTGAATTCTATTTGGGATAACCATTTATAATGGGCCCTAATGAAGTTTACCTTCCAGATGCTGAGAAACCTTCCTACCTCTCCCCTTTATAGGAAAAAGTAAAACATGATGGTAATGAAGTCATTCCCTAACTGTAAATTAGAGCCAACTGTTATAGTGATAATTTCTTATAAAACAGGTATAGGTACCTTCTTTAATTGACTGGTAGGCATAGGAACTGTGAAAGGATAATTCTCTATTTAGAGCCAAATACAATAGTAAAGTCTTTATAAGGTGTGTAATTAAGCAAAATATATTAATACAGGAGAGCTCTGATATCAGCAATGGATTATTCTGCCTAGGAGATGTTGGCTAGGGGATCCAAGCCCCCCAAAATTATAAAGGCCTTTTGCCTATAAGTGGGATATATACAAGGAGAAAGGTGGTAAGTCCCTGTTGTCAAAGACCTGGTGTAAGCATGAAAAAAATGTTTTGAGATGTCACTTGCTAATGTACAGTTGGCCTCTGAAATGCCAGAGAGTGTTACCAAAGGCCACTAAAGCAATAAAGCAAAATAATGGTCTCCTTGAGTCAAACAATATTCCTCTGTCAGTATCAGCTACACATCAACTGCCTGGAGATACTGTGCAACAGTGGCAGCCATGTGTCTATATATATCCCAAATCTAATTAGCTATTAGCTCTCTCCTTGGAGGAATAATTCATGGCTGATGCCACAAGCTTACATCCTCTAGTGGTTAGGAGATGTTATAAGCCACAGTAAGAACTTGTCATCTTTTATAGAGAAACCACAGTTTGTGGGTTAGCATACCATCAAAACATCTGTGTCTATGATCACAGCTTAGCTTGCCATAATAGTTAGTACTGTTTAAATGCCTGTACATCTAATTGCTTGTGCTTTGTTAGTAGGATTAAAAGATACCCTGGATAAGCTGTCAATCCATGAAAGGAAACAACCTGAACAGACTAGAGTCCAAAAGGACATCTCCAGAGAAAATAGACTGCTTTGCTTCTCACCCACTTGTGCCCCTTTCCCAAAGCCTAGGGTACAACTTGCGGAAGAGGAAATGTGGTAGAATGTAAGGGCTGTGGAGAGATTGGGGTGAATAGTGAGACTACAGCAATATAGACTGGACTCCTATTTGATCAACATGCGTGTGCATACAAGCTTCTCCAATTGGACTATGGGAACCTTGGGTTGTTCAAAACTTGGACATAGATACTTGCAAATTGGTTTTTCATGAATGTTACTTACATTCATTGCTTATGCTTGACAATCAGCTTACTTCATGATTGGGATTTTTGGATATTAATTGGCCTTAGTGTGAAAATAAAGTTTCAGGTCTGACCCCCCCCCCAACTGCCTAGCACTCAAAACAGGCTTGAGAGAGCTGGCTATTCAAAACTCAGGTTCCTTTGGGTTGTTAGCCTCGCCCATGGGCTCCACTGCCTCTCAGAAAAATTAAAAAAATAAAATTAAAAGGGTGAGATGTGGGAAAACTTAGTTAAGATTGGTAGCATTCCTAAGCCAATGGTACCTCCTTGGCCACACCCATGGGGTGGAGTGTAGTGATGAAAAGATTTAGCATTCAGGAGGATTGAGTCATGATGCATATTTAAGCAGACATGTTGGAATAAAATCACGCTCTCTGCATTTGAACCTCAACCTGCATACACGTGGTGTGCTTTCCTGCATGTATTTTCCACATGGGTTGCCCCAGGATTAAGTGGGCCCTGCCACAAATCTCGACGGCATCACCACAAACATCAGCCTAAATGGAGAAAAGACAGAAGCATTCCCCTTAAAGGTAGGAGCTCGGCAAGTTTGCCACCTGTCACCACTCCTCTTCAATATAGTGCTTGAAACACTTGCTAGGACAATAAGGCAAGAAAAGGAAATTAAAGGAGTACTAATTGAAAAGATGAAGTCAAGCTACCCCTTTTTGCTGATGATATGATTGTTTACCTAAAGGATGCTAAAAACTCCACCAGAAAATTTCTAGAAACGATTAAGAGTTTCAGTAAAGTGGCGGGATACAAAATTAACCTAGAAAAATCAGTAGCCTTTCTTTACACCAACAACAAGCAACTGAAGAAGGAATACAAGGAGAACTTCCCACTCACAATTGCCTCAAAAATGATAAGATACCTAGGAACAAACCTAACCAAAGACATCAAAGATCTTTATAAAAAAAATGTAAATCCCTGAAGAAGGAAATTGAAGAAGACATCAGAAGATGGAAAAACCTCCCATGCTCATGGATTGGGAAAATTAATATAGTAAAAATGTCCATTCTACCCAAACTCTTGTACAGATTTAATTCAATCCCAATTAAAATCCCCAAGAGTTTGTTCACAGGCTTGGAAAAAAAAGTCCTTAATTTCATATGGAGAAACAAAAGACCTCGAATAGCCAAAGCAACCCTGAGTGAAAAGAGCAGTACAGGGGGGATCTCTATACCAGACTTCAACTATACTACAGGGCTGTAGTCATAAAAACAGCTTGGTTCTGGCACAAAAAGCACAAAAGCAGACCTGTTGACCAATGGAACAAAACTGAAGATCCAAACTTGAGCACGTACAATTTCACCCATCTCATATTTGACAAGGGGGCCAAGAAGACAAAATGGAAGAAACACAACATCTTTAGCAAGTGGTGTTGGCAAAATTGGATCACCACTTGTAGAAGAATAAAGTTAAACCCTTGCCCTGTATAAAAGTCAATTCCAGATGGATCAAAGACTTCAATGTGAAATCCAAAACTCTGAAGGTGACTGAAGAAAAAGTTAGCAGCAGACTACAAGACATAGGTGTAGGAAAAGACTTCCTAAATCAGACAGCAGCTGTGCAAGAAATAAGATCAACAATTGACAAATGGGACCCCATTCAACTCAAAAGCTTCTGTACATCTAAAGAAACAATCAAGGAAGTGAAGAGAAAACCCACAAGAGTGAGAGGAAACTTTTACTGCAGATACATCTGACAAAGCATTAATTTCCAGAATATGTAAACCACTCAAAACACAAGAAATAAGAAAACAAATGACTCACTCAAAAGATGGAGTAAAGAGCTGAACAGAGGCTTGACAAGTGAGGAAGTAAAGATGGCTGAGAAACACCTTAATAAGTGTTCAACATTGCTAATAATTAAGGAAATGCAAATTAAAACCACTTTAAGATATCTCCCTCTGATAAGACTGGATAGGATCAAGAAAACAAATGATACCAAATCTTGGAGAGGTTGTGGGGAAAGGGGAACACTCATCAACTGTTGGTGGGAATGTAAACTTGTACAGCCACTATGGAAAGCAGTGTGGAGAACCCTTGGGAGATTCCAAGTGAGCTTACCACCTGACCCACTCATATCACTCCTGGGATTTATATCAACAAGACTCATCTTATCACAGAGACACATGCACAGCCATGTTTATTGCAGCTCTGTTCACAATAGCAAAAAGCTGGAACCAACCCAAATGCCCCTGAACTGACGAATGGATAGAGAAAATGTGGTACATCTACACAATGGAGTTCTAGGCAGTGGTAAAGAAAGATGAAATCATGAACTTTGCAGGAAAATGGATGGAACTAGAAGATATTATGTTAAGTAACACAGTTGTAAGTACTTCTTGTGTAGGGCTCCTTGAGCTTTTGTCCAAGTATTTGGGAGTGACGCATATTGGAAAGAACAACAACAGAAAAGACTGCGTCAAAGAATTGACTGAAATGGTGAACTTCTGCTAGAAAACAGTCAACTTCTGCATTGAGAATTTTGAGAAAGACTGACAAAAAGGTGGGGTTGGGGGATAGGGAGGGGGACATAGATCTACATTTGATTTGTAATGCAATCTTGTATAAAATATATGTGCAAAATAAAATTAAAATAAAAAAGAAATAAATTTAGTAAAATACTTAGAATATGTGGACTGGTTACTATTGAGCAAAAAAACTGAAGAATGGAAAAATAGATGGAGAAACACACTATGTTCACTGACTGGAAGACCCACTATCATTAAGATGAAAATATTCCCAAATTTTTATTTATTTATTTTTTTAATTTTTTTAAATTTATTTCTGTATGTGTATGAATGTACTGTCTGCATGCAGGTTTGTGCACGCGTGTCGTGCAATGCCGCGGAGGTCAGAAGAGGGTGTCGGATTCCCCTGGAACTGGAGTTCTCCTGGAATTGGAGTTTCAGACGGTTCTCGGCCGCCATGTGGGTGCTGGGGATTGAACCTGGGTCCTCTGCAAGAGCGGTCGGCACTCTTAACCGCTAGGCCATCTCTCCAGCCCCCCCAAATTTTTATTTATAAGCTGATCAATATGCACTAGGTTGTATGTGTAGATGGAACCAGGCTTGGGTGTCTGTAGGATATTTCAGCCAGCAGGGTCACAAGAAAAGATCACAAGACCCCTCTGTTTGTGACCTGTGGATTGGGATGACATGTGACGATATGAAGGTTTAAGACTGGCTGCTAGGAGGTGATGTCATGCTGTCTATCCCAAACCTATATAAGCTGCTCACCCTGTAAGATTAAAGGGAATTCCTGAAGGTGTGCCACCCGATGAGATCTCCAAGTCATTACTGTGTGCATGTTTGCCTTAGCCAGATTGATTATGGAAGAATCAATAGAGTTAAAATTATCATCCTACCAAAAGTAATATGTAAATTCCATGCAATCACAATCAAAATCCCCATGACTTTCTTCACAGAATTAGAAAAAAAATCCTAAAATTCATATGGAAAAAAAAAAAAAAAAACACTGGGATAGCCAAAGCAACCCTGAACAAAAAGAGTAATGCAAGAGGGGTTCCTATACTAAATTTCAAACTATGTTCCAGAGATATACTCATAAAAATGGCATAGTACTGGCACAAAAATAGACCTGTACATCAATGAAACAAAATTAAAGATCCAAACTTGAGTACACGTAATTTCAGCCACCTGATATTTGACAAAGGGGCCAAGGACACTCAATGGAGGAAAGGCAGTATCTTCAGAAAATGGTGCTGGCAAAACTGGATCACCACTTGTAGAAGAATAAAGGTAAACCCCTACCTTTCACCTTGCTCAAAAGTAAACTCTAAATGCATCAAAGATCTCAGTGTGAAACCTGAAACTTTGAAATTTTAGAAGAAAACATTGGCAGTAACCTACAAGATATAGGTGTAGGAAAAGACTAATCAGACAGTAGTTGTACAGGAAATAAAGTCAATAATCAATAAGTGGGATCTCATTAAACTAAAAAGCTTCTGTACAACAAAAGAAACAATCAAAGGAGTGAAGAGAAAACCCACAGAGTGGGAGGAAATCTTCACCTTGGCACATCTGACAAAGTCTAACATCCAGAGTATATAAACTATTCAAAAAACAAAGGACCAAGAAAACAAATAAGACAATAAAAGATGGGCTAAAGGTCTGAACAGAGACTTCTCAAGAAAAGAAGTAAAGATGGCTAAGAAACATCTTAGAAAATGGTCAACATCATTAGTAATTAAGGAAATGCAACTTTCATCTTACACAGTTAAGACTGGCTACGATCAAGAAAACAAATGATACCAAATGCTGAGAGGTTGTGGGGAAAGGGGACCACTCATTCACTGCTGGTGGGATTGCAAACTCATGCAACCTCTGTGGAAAGCAGTGTAGTGAACTCATAAAAGACTAAAAGTGAACCTACCATTTGACCCAGTCATACCATTCCTAGGTATATACCCAAAGGATTCATCCTATAGCAGAGATACGTGCATAACCATGTTTATTGAAGCTCTTTTCACAATAGTGAAGAGCTGGAAACAATCCAAGTGTCCCTTGACTGATGATGGATAATGAAAATGTGGTACATTTACACAATGGAATTCTATGCAGTGGTAAAGAAAGACAACATCAGGCTGGAGAGATGGCCTAGTAGGTAAGAGCACTGACCGCTCTTACAGAGGACCCACGTTCGATCCCCAGCATCCACATGGTGGCCGAGAACCGTCTGAAACTCCAATTCCAGGAGAACTCCAGTTCCAGGGGAATCTGACGCCCTCTTCTGACCTCCGCGGCATTGCACTACATGGGTGCACAAACCTGCATGCAGACAGTACATTCCTACACATACAGAAATAAATAAAATTAAAAAAAATATTTTAAGAAAGACAAACATCATGAAATTTGTGGGCAAATGTATGGAATTAGAAACCGTTAAGCTAAGTGAAGTAACACAGTCTCAGAAAAACAATGTATGGCATCCCTCATTTGTGGATCCTAACACCAAATCCTTTTATGTAAGTCAAGGTGGGTAATTTGTTAGTAAAAATAATACCACATTGGCGGATGTTAGTATAGATATAGCTTGATGTTTATGTCTCTATTTTCCTGAGTTCTAAGATTTTGAGAAAGAATAAATCTCTTCCTTAAAAGTACAATAAAACATACATCAACTTGCTATGTAATTTAGGAATGTAAGATAATATTTCTTTGTACCTGCAAGCAAATTTACTGTTAAAATTTGAATTCTTAAATGTGTTTTGGAATTAACCTATAGTTTATTTTCAGACTTTGTAATTTTGGTATGTGTGTGGAGTGTACATATGCATACTTTGGAGTAATATAAAATTAAAGGAACAACAACAACGAAAAATACTTATTTGAAGAACTGACCAAAACAGTTATCAACTGCATCAAAAAAGTTAAAAAAAAGAGGCCCGGGCAGGACGCCATAAGTCATTCAGGCAGGTACATCTGGGGGTGGACTGTCTTAGGGGCGGCTGGAAGAGGGTCTATACTCTGAGCCCTCTTTCGGGGGTCCCCATCTCAGAGGGACCACACTTTGCCTTTGCAGAGTGAACAGAGGGTCGTGTTTAGGTCTGCTCTGGTCCCGCAGTGGCTTTGTGTGGGCCGCCTCCTGAGGCACAGGCAGGATGCCATAAGTCACTCAGGCAGGTACCGGGGTGCGAGTTAGGTCAGGCGCACCCCCCCCTCCCGCCAATGGGAATTGGTGAGAATCCAAGTGGACTTCCTTTTGGAAAACCTTCAGAACAGGAAAAGAAGACTGGCATAGGCTTCCAATATCCAATATATAAACAAAATTGAAAGCCTGAAACCTAGACAAGTCAATACTCCATAAACAAGGAGGAGGAAAGGAAAAAAAAAACATCAGAAGGAGGCAAGCAAAACCATATGCTAACATAGTGAAAAGTTATTTGTGATTTGAACCACAAAAGGGAAACCCATGTGCCAGGGACACGACGAAGGGACAACATGGGAAAGGCACAGGATAATCTCACACCAGGCTCTACCAAACCTGGAGGAGATAGCTACAATGGGATCCCCTTGGAGGAGACCCAAGGAACAGAGCATAGAGGAATAATTGCAGACTTATGCAGAGAAATTAAAGAAAATAAAGAAGAATTCAGAGAACTAAAGAGAGAGAATGAAAAACTCAAAAAGGACCTAGAGGGATCCAATGACAAACATCGGAAAGAACTAAAGGAACAGATTGACAAACTCCAGAAAGAACAAGAGGGTGAAAAAAAATAAAGAAGAATTCAGAGAACTAAAGAGAGAGAATGAAAAACTCAAAAAGGACCTAGAGGGATACAATGACACATTTCGGAAAGAACTAAAGGAACAGATTGACAAACTCCAGAAAGAACTAGAGAGAGAAAAAAAATCTCCAAAAAGAAGTAGAAACACTGAAAAAGGAAGCCAACTAGCAAAGGAGCACCAAGAAGAGACTGAGAAGCACAAAAAGGAAATGGAAACACTAAAGAAAACAAGGATGAAATGAAAAAGGAAATAGAACACTCATCCAATCAAGAAGAAAGGAAAGGAAAAAGCCCCAGAAGTAGAATAGAGGAAGCAGAACAAAGAATATCAGATTTGGAAGATAACACAGAGCAACTAAAAAGCTCAAATAAAGATTATGAAAAATTTAAAAATACACAAAAGTGGAATAACCAGGAAATATGGGACACTTTGAAAAGATCAAACCTCCACATCATAGGAATAGAGGAAGGAGAAGAATCTCAAGAGAATAGTATGGATCAGATCTTCAACAGAATAATAGATGAAAATTTCCCCAAACTAAAAATAGACAAACCCATACAAATACAAGAAGCACATAGGACCCCAAATAGACAAGATCAGAAAAGAAACACCCCACGCCATATCATAGTTAAAATGCTAGATGCCCAAAACAAAGACAAAATTCTGAGGGCCACAAAAGAAAAACAAGTCACATACAAAGGGAAACCCATCAGAATTACAACTGACTTCTCGCCTCAAACCATGAAAGCAAGAAGAACATGGAGCAAAGCATTCCCTGTGTTAAGGGACTATGGATGCCAACCCAGAATACTTTACCCAGCAAAAATGTCGACTATACTTGAAGGAGAGAGAAAAATCTTCCATGACATAAACAAGATGATGGAATACATGTCTGGAAAACCAACTCTTCATAAAATACTTGAAGCAATTCAAAGGGCAGAAGAGAGGAGCAACAATCCTCAAACACCTAGGAAAAGAAACTAACAAAAACATAACCATAGGAGCAAAATCAGAGGCTAGAAGTCCAAATGGATAATAAAGTGAAAGGAAGCAACATCCATCTTTCAATTATAACCTTAAATATTAATGGGCTAAACTCCCCAATCAAAAGGCATAGACTGGGAGAATGGATTAGGAAACAAAACCCATCTATATGCTGTCTACAAGAAACCCATCTCAATTTCAAGGATAGGCACCAACTTAAGGTGAAGGGATGGAAGAAAGTATTCCAAGCAAATGGTACCAAAAAGAAAGCGGGTGTGGCTATTCTAATATCAGACAAAATAGACTTCAAAGCAAAAGAAATCAAAAGAGACAAAGAGGGCCATTACATCCTTATTAAAGGAACAATTGACGATGAAGATTTCACAATCATAAATATATATGCACCAAACATCAGTGCACCAAACTTTATAAAGACAATTCTTCAGGATCTCAAGGCACAGATTAACCCCAGCACACTAATACTAGGGGACTTCAATACCCCATTAAGTCCTCTAGACAGATCAACAGGACAAAGGATAAACAGAGAGACATCTGAACTAAATGACACAATACACCAAATGGACCTCACAGACATCTACCGAATATTTCACCCAAACACCAGAGAATACACTTTCTACTCAGCACCTCATGGAACATTCTCCAAAATAGACCATATACTGGGACACAGGGAAAAACTCAACAAATATAAAAAGATTGAAATAATCTCATGCATTCTATCAGACCACAGTGCAATAAAACTCAATATCAACACCAGAATAAACCCTACAACCTACAGGAACACATGGAGACTAAACAACACTCTCCTGAATAATGAGTGGGTCAAGGAAGAAATAAAAAAAGAAATAAAAACATTCCTGGAACTGAATGACAATGATAAAACAACACAGCAAAATCTATGGGACACTCTAAAAGCAATCCTAAGAGGGAAGTTTATAGCTCTAAGTGCCCACATTAAAAAAACAGAAAGAGCACAAGTGAATGATCTAACACTGCAGCTAAAAATACTTGAGAGACAACAACAAATGAACCCTAAACGGAGCAGACAAGAAGAAATAACAAAAATCAGAGCAGAGATCAATGAAATAGAAACAAAGAAAACCATACAAAAAATCAATGAATCCAAAAGTTGGTTCTTTGAGAGAATAAACAAGATAGACAGACCTCTAGCCCAGTTAACCAAAAGAAAGAGGGAACAACTCCAAATCAATAGAATCTGTGATGAAAGGGGAAATATCACAACAGACAATGAAAAGATCCAGACAATCATACGGGACTACTTCAAAAACTTATATTCTACTAAGTTTGAAAACCTAGAAGAAATGGATGAATATCTGAAATCCTGGGAATCACCAAAGCTCAACCAAGAAGAGATCGACAGCCTAAACAGACCAATAGTACAGGAAGAAATCGAAGATGTAATAAGTAGCCTCCCAACCAAAAAATGCCCAGGCCCGGATGGATTCACGGCAGAATTCTATAAAATATTTCGTAAAGACTTACAACCATTACTACTTAAATTGTTTAGAAGGATACAAATGGAGGGACTTCTCCCAAATTCCTTCTATGAAGCCAGCATTACGCTACTACCAAAACCAGGGAAAGATACAACCAAAAAGGAGAACTATAGACCCATCTCCCTAATGAACACAGATGCCAAAATTCTAAACAGGATTCTGGCAAATCGCATACAGACTCACATCAAGAAAATCATCCACCATGACCAAGTTGGATTCATACCAGACATGCAGGGATGGTTCAACATACGAAAATCAATAAACATCATCAAACATATCAATGGACTGAAGGACAAAAACCACGCCATCATCTCAATTGATGCGGAGAAAGCCTTTGACAAAATCCAGCACCCTTTCATGTTTAAAGTCCTGGAGGGAATTGGTCTGGAGGGATCATTCCTCAATGTAATCAAAGCCATATACAGAAAACCCACAGCCAATATCATCCTAAATGGGGAAATGACAGAAGCATTCCCCTTAAAGGTAGGAACTCGGCAAGGCTGCCCCCTGTCACCACTCCTCTTCAATATAGTGCTAGAAACCCTAGCTAGGGCAATAAGGCAAGAAAAGGAAATTAAAGGAGTTCTAATTGGAAAAGAGGAAGTCAAGCTATCCCTTTTTGCTGATGATATGATTGTCTACCTAAGGGATGCTAAGAACTCCACCAGAAAACTCCTAGAAACGATTAAGAGCTTTGGTAAAGTGGCAGGATACAAAATAAACCTAGAAAAATCAGTAGCCTTTCTGTACACCAACAACAAGCAATTGAAGAAGGACTACAAGGAGACCTTCCCACTCACAATAGCCTCAAAAACAATAAAATACCTAGGAACAAACCTAACCAAAGACACCAAGGATCTCTACAACAAAAATTTTAAACCCCTGAAAAAGGAAATTGAGGAAGACATCAGAAGATGGACAAACCTCCCATGCTCATGGATTGGGAAAATAAATATAGTAAAAATGTCCATCCTACCCAAACTAGTGTACAGATTTAATGCAATCCCAATCAAAATCCCCAAGAGTTTCTTCACAGGCTTGGAAAAAAAAATCCTCAATTTCATTTGGAAAAACAAAAGACCCCGAATAGCCAAAGCAACCCTGAGTGAAAAGAGCAATACAGGGGGGATCGCTATACCAGACATCAAACTATACTACAGGGCTATAGTCATAAAAACAGCCTGGTACTGGCACAAAAACAGACCAGTTGACCAATGGAATAAAACTGAAGATCCAAACCTGAGCTCATACAATTTCAGCCACCTCATATTTGACAAGGGGGCCAAGAAGACACAATGGAGGAAAGACAGCATCTTCAGCAAGTGGTGTTGGCAAAACTGGATCACCACTTGTAGAAGAATGAAATTAAACCCCTACCTCTCACCTTGTACAAAAGTCAACTCCAGATGGACCAAAGACCTCAACGTGAAACCCCAAACTCTGGAGGTGATAGAAGAGAAACTTGGCAGCAGATTACAAGACATAGGCATAGGAAAAGACTTCCTAAATCAGACAGCAGCTGCACAAGAAATAAGATCGCCAATTGACAAATGGGACCTCATTAAACTCAAAAGTTTCTGTACATACAAAGAAACAATAAAGGAAGTGAAGAGAAAACCCACAGAGTGGGAGGAAACATTCACTGCAGATGCATCTGACAAAGCATTAATTTCCAGAGTATACAAGCTACTCAAAAAACAAAGAAGAAAGAAAACAAATGAATCACATAAGAGATGGAGCAAAGATCTGAATAGAGACTTCACAGAGGAGGAATTAGAGATGGCCGAGAAACATCTTAAGAAGTGTTCAACATCACTAAGGAAATGCAAATTAAAACCACTTTGAGATATCATCTTACTGCAATGAGACTGGCTAGCATCAAGAATATGAATGATACCAAGTGCTGGAGAGGTTGTGGGGAAAGGGGAACACTCATCCATTGCTGGTGGGAATGTAAACTTGTACTGCCACTATGGAAAGCAGTGTGAAGATCCATTAGAAGACTCAAATGAGCCTGCCATTTGACCCAGTCATACCGCTTCTGGGTATATACCCACAAGACACATCTTACTGCAGAGATACATGCACAGCTATGTTTATTGTAGCAAAAAGCTGGTACCAGTGTAGGTGCCCCTCATATCAAACTAGTGTCCCCTCAACTGACGAGTGGATAGTGAAAATGCGGTACATGTATACAATGGAGTTCTATGCTGCGGTAAAGAGGGAGAACATCATGAACTTTACAGGTAAATGGATGGAGCTAGAAGACATTATGTTAAGTGAAGTAACACAGTCCCAGAAAAACAAACGACAAATGGTGTCGCACATATGTGGATGCTAGTGGCAATAACCCAGATATAAATATTTCTCATGGAGAGGGATGCATAGTAAAAGAACAACAACAGAAAGACTTCATCAGAAAACTGACTAAAATGGTGAATTGGGAAGGGTGAGAGGGGCGGGAGAGGGACACGGGTGTGTATTCAATTAATGCATATTTAATTGACGTGAGTTCAACAAGTATCCAGTTTTGCCCAGACACTGTCTACAGGTTACATGGTGTTTAGGACTCAGTAAAAGTAAATATGTATTTATTAAACAACATTGGTTTACAGGCTCTGATAAAAACAGTAATGCATCTGAGTTAAATGGAGATATAAATTGCTGTTGTCCACGTTTGTTCCACATAAAAATCTGTATAATAATAACTTTGGGATTGGCACATACAAATGTTCTCTATAATTTTTCTGTTGTACAGTATCACCTCGTAGCATTCTCTTTCACCTATAAGGTGATTTAAAGAAAAAATTAAGTTTGCTTCCCAAGTTAATCACATACATTCACCCAAAACAGCATGGTTGAATTTGATGAAATCTGTGCCTCAAGTCCATCCTATAGGTATGTATAATACAACTGCGTTCTGGAGACTCATGGGTCAAAAAACAAAAACCTAAAAAAAATGGGGGGGGATACAGATAGATATGAAACCTTTTTGTCAAAAACCTTGCAATTCAAAACTTAAAACTAACTACGGGAAAAGATTTTATGTTCCAACAGGTCAAAATGTCACCTACTTAACTGCTGAGAAAGAAAAGAGATAGCTTTGCATTGAGTAGGATGTACCAGAAAGTGTCAACAGAAATGTTGGCCCATCTGAACATTGAAAGGAAGAAAAGCCTCAGATTGCTACAAACATCAAACCCCTCTGTGGATCCTACTTGTAACAACTATGTATAATGAGTCCTAATGAAACTTACCTCCTAGGTGCCGCAAAGGTTTTAATACGAGAGACTTTCTTACCTCCCCCCATAGAACAAGGAGAAATATGATGATGATGTCGTTCTCCAACTGTAAATTGGAGACAACTATTATATAGGTAATCTCTTATAAAACCGGTAAAACTGCCTTCTTTAATTGACTAATAGACATGGGAACTGTGAAAAGGATTATTCTCTATTCAGAACCAAATATAATACTAAAGTCTCCTTAAGCTATGCACTTAAGCAAAATATATTAATACAGGAGCTCTGACATCAGCAATGGATTATTTTACCAAGGAGATGTTGGC